>JAJTUV010001598.1:292500-811865 GCA_021653895.1 Mastomys natalensis | reverse complement strand
TCAAAACCTGAATTTATCAAAAAGCAGCAAAAAGTTTGCACAAATACTCTTCCTTGGGATTCTGAGATGCTCATAGTCTCTCAGTAAGGCTTTCTAAAAACTAACAGACTAATCAATTGATTTGGATGCGTATGCAAAATTCACTATGGTCCATGAACTTGCTAAGTACTGATCCTGGATGGGATGTAAATGATGCTATGAAGCCTCTGTGTTCAGAGGGCTTTTGGCTGAGTCTGGTGGAAAATACATGTTTTAATAACTGATTATCCACACAGTTGAAAAGTGTACTTATCATTGAGAAATAAAGACCTAAACCATTTGTATTGTAAAAGAGGATGTCAGGCCTAGTTGGCCAGAGTCAAGGAACGTATTTAATCAGAGTATGTTGAACCATAATTCTGAGCTGTTATAGCTAGAACTAAAGGTCTGAGCATTTCCTCAGTATGATCGTATGCCAACAGTTTCCTCATTTTACTTACTTCCTGTGGACCTAGTGATTGGCAGTGATTCATCCTTCAAGCTACATAGCTGAAAACTCCCCTTGTTTTCTATAGAAGTGCCGGATTTGGTGACAATGTCAGGGCTACCAAAACTATTTTTTGTGCCCCATAAAGTGCTAATCAACACAATGCTCTATATTGGTGAACCTTGATGAATGATTATTTTCAAATATTTACATTTTTATGTTTGTGTGGCTATTTTCTTTTGGGTTTGTTTAAAGATATAACTTTCTTGCCTTTTCTAGGGTGAAGATGGAAACTGGAAGGATCTGTTGCTGGCTGTTCCTTGGTTCCTGTGTACTGATGTCTCTGGGTGAGTCCCTCTTGGGGAAGGAATTATAGCAGAAGTGTGTTGCAATAATTTTTCAATCCAAGAAGGCCGGATCAATAAAAAACACAACTCAAATGAAGTAAGTACAAACTGCATGCCTAGATTGGGCAGAATTACCACTACACTACTCTATTTCCCATCCATGACATCCCTTATAACTTGCGGTTTTCCCAGGCCCGTGCTTCTCCTCCATTGTCCTTCCACCATCCTCCTTGTTGTCTTCCTCCTCTCTCTCTCAAAACTCTTCACTCCACTTCCCCTTCTACTGCCCAATCACCAGCTCTAGCCTTTCTTTATTCTACAAATTAAGGTGGACAGAAGGTTCACAAGTCACCTGTATACTGATTTACTCCTCATCTGCAGCCCCTCCCAGGAAAGAGGAATTAGCATCAAAATATAAGACCAGGGCTATCCACAGCAGAAGTGGTGATCTTACCTGTGCTCACAGGTATGTCTGCACTGCAGGGAGACCAGCTGTCCCCTGGCAGTATTTGGTTATGGAGCACTGTGGCATAGGATCAGCTCTGGACGTAGATGAAAACTGGAAGAATCCCAACTCTGTCAATTCTGCTGACAGCAATTCTTCTTTATCAGCATGCATCTCAGCACCAGTGGCTCTGCCCAGTTGGCTCTGGGAAATGTGTTCTGCATTGTTGGGAATGTGCAATCCAAGGCAAGTTGGTAAAGTTTTGTTAAGGTGTTTAACTGCAATGTTTGTTAATCTCGTGACCTTGTATCATATTAATTATGTTATATTTTATTTTTGAGGCATTTGAGAATGGTCTTATTTCCATAATTTCTTCTAAAAATTGTCATTGGTATTGCTACAGGGAGCAAGCTACCAGAGGTGACTACTCAGACACAGTGTATAGTCACTTGAAAGTCTTTATTCTAGTTGACTGTAAACACATCCAAATATTTTGTACCCTAGTATAGCCCCTTATATCTAGAACATAGTTTTGTTTTTCTCCAATATATCCATACAGAACTTTCCCATCACTCTCAATTTCTTCTGTCTTACCTCCCCTCAAACTCAGTTCCACTTCTCCTCATTTTCTGTTTAGAAAACCAAACACATACAGACAGACAAACAAACAAACAAAAAACATGCCTCCCAGGGATATTTCCATTACACTTAACAATTTCTGACAGAAAACTCATCCCACATGGATCCTTCACATATGGATGCTGCTCAGGTGTTTATGAGCATCTTTGAGTTTCAGACTCCCTTGGTGGGCTTGTCCCATAGTCAGTAATGCTTGCTTTCTCCTCTGTCCCAGATGTCACATAATTTTTCATATTATATCCACATTTTTAGGAATTATGAGCAATATTGGAATAAGCAATGTAGGACTGGTGGTGGAGAGATGATGCAGATTTCACCCCCCAACGTAAGGGTCATTTAGTTCATATGAAAATGTCTACCCCATTCCTAGAAATGTCTGTGAGTTGTTCAGATGCTCTCTTTTGATGTTCTTGCCAATGGAGTAGTCATGTAGAGAAAAAGTTAACAAAGTTCCATTGGAGTTAAATGGAAATGTAGGTAAAATGACATATATCTTCAGGACACCTTACTCAAACAGGGTGGAACACATATTCTTCAAAGCTTACCATAGTGTTTGGTCTAAAATAGATTCTCAAATTAGAACACAGAGAAAGTATCAACCCCTAGGAGAGATTTAAAATAACTTCTTGTATTCTACTGGAATGCAAAGGGGTAAAGACAGAAATGAACTACAAGATAAATGACAGAAAACAAAGCATTGTGAAGCATAACCAGCACACTAATGAGTACTGAATATATAAGAGAGGAAATTAAGATAGAACTGAAAAAGTCTTTTAATTGGTTGAATATGAACCAAAAAATGCCAAAACCCATGGGATATAATAAAGGCTACCCTGAGGTGTACATTTACAATCCAAAATGTCTTAGTTACAAAGCAAGGGAGATCCCAAACAAGTAACCCAGTATAACTAGACATTGCAGAAGTGAGCACTAACTAGAATAGAAAAAAGGTATGTGTTGGCATGAATAAATGAACAAAAGGAACTATTATAAAAATAATAATATATAAAGAGTATATTAAGAAAGATTTTTTTGCAAAAATAGGTAAGATTAATCAGTCTTTAATAAAATTCACCAGAATAAAGTGCTAGTAGATGCAAGCCCTTGGGATTGGAGGTGAAAAGAGAGTAATTAATGTAAACAGCTTGAAATGCCAAATCCCCAGAGGACATACCTTAAAAACCTGTATTGCACCAATTCAGGAAATAGCAAATGAATAGGTGGATTTCCTAAAGCATGTTACGATATATGGTTAAATACATCTATGACAAGCAATATGATTGAAACAGTCACAAAGCAGGTTGGCTGCTGGGGATATGGATCAACACTTAAGAGCACTGGGTGATCTTCCAGAGGACCTGGATTTGATTCCAGTGCTCACATGGCAGCTGGCAATCATGTGTAAGTCCAGTTTCAAATGAATCTGAGAAAATCTTCTGAGCTACATGCCTGCATTGCACAGACATGCACTCAGGAAAACTACAGAATGCATAAAATAGAACAAAGCCTCCACCACCCCCTGATATTTGGTAAAACTATCAAGAAAACAGACACCAAGTACAAGCTAATGGTTTCATCAGTGAAAATTTCCATATCTTTATTTTATTTTTAAAAATTGTTTTAGATGGGTGAGGTGACACATGCCTTTAATTCCAGCTCTTGGGAAGGCAGAGGAATGTGGATGTCTGTGAGTTGGAATGTATCCAGTTCTATAGAGGGAGTTTGAATACAGCCAGAGCCACAAGGAGAAACCCTGTCTTCAATGCCCCTCTCCCAATAGTGTTTTATTGCATACATACATGTGTTTGGGCTTACTGGAGTTACAGATAGCTGTGAGCCACTATGTGTGTGTTGAGAATCAAATGCTACCACCCTTGAAGAGCATCCAGTTTTCTTTTTTCTTTTTTTTTTTTTAATTTTTATTTTAATTGTTTTTTCAGCAAATCAAAAAAATTTAAAAAGCATTCAAACAGAATAAAATGAAAAGAAACAAACAAGCAAAATACCAAGGGTCAGATATACTTACACAAAAATTCTATAGAGCCTTCAAACAAGCAATATTTTTTGAGTTATGTTTAAAAAAATTCAGAACCACAATAAGCTCCTTCACAAAGCAAATAATATTGAAATAGTGAAATCAAGTGTAAACCCAACAAAAATATATAAATTATAGTCCAGTATCCCTCATGAGTATACATACAAAAATTCTCAATGAAGTAGTTGCAAACTGAATACAAGAGATATAAAAAAATAATATTCCATGAATAACTGAGCAAATTTTTTTTTTTTTTTTTTAGAAGACCATACTCCATATACAGGCTGCATGTTTTGGGATAGCCCCTACTCCAGATGTTTGAGACCTACATGAAAACCAAGCTGCACATTTACAACATATGTGTAGGGAGGCCTAGGTTCAGCCCATGGAGGTAGATCTGTGTAGACTAGGTATGCTCCACGGTTGGTGATTCAGTCTCTGAGAGCTCCAAGGGTTCAGGTTTGTTTACTCTGTTGATCTTCCTGTGCAGTTCCTATCTCCTTAGGGCCTACAATCCTTCCACCTATTCTTCTATAAGAGTCCTCAAGCTCCATCCACTGTTTGGCTCTGGATGTCTGTATCTGTCTGAGTCAGCTGCTGGTTAGAGCCTCTCAGAGGACAGCTTGCCCCTGTCTGTTCTCAGGCTGGAGGTTTAGATTCTGGGGCTCTGGTTGAATCTTTTGATACTCATTCTAAAAAGGACAAAAGCACCCTCACTTTGGTCTTCCTCCTTCTTCTTGAGTTTCATGAGGTTTATGCGTTGCATCTTAGGTATTGTGTGTTTTGGGGCTAATATCCGCTTATCAGTGAGTGCATACCATGTGTGTTCTTTTGTGATTGGGTCATCTCACTCAGGATGATATTTTCTAGCTCCATCCATTTGTCTAAGAATTTCATGAGCTCATTATTTTTAATAGCTGAGTAGTACTCCATTGTGTAAATGTACCACATTTTCTGTATCCATTCTTCTGTTGAAGGACATCTGGGTTCTTTCCAGCTTCTGGCTATTATAAATAAGGCCGCTATAAACATAGTGGAGCATGTGGCCCTGTTGCATGTTGAAATATCTTCTGGGTATATACCCAGGAGGGGTATAGCTGGGTCCTCAGGTAACACCATGTTCAATTTTCTGAGGTATCGCCAGACTGCTTTCCATAGTGCATCCAGTTTTCTTAACAACCAACCTATCTAACTAAGTCTTGTAGCAGATATCAATTCTTCTCAAATTATTCTATAAATTAGAAAACCTTTTCCAAAAGCTAGCACCACATTGATAGCAAAGCCAGAAAGATACATAATAAAGAAAAAAATTATATGCTGGGGGTAGTGGTACATGCTTTTAATTATGAGAGGACTTGGAAGGCAGAGGTAGGTACATCTCTCAGGTTGAGGCTAGTCTGGTCTAAATAGTGAGTTCAGGACAGCCAGGCCTCTATAACAAAGAGAATGTTGGTCATGAAAAAAAATCACACCTTTTTTTTTTTTTTTTAAAAAATTAGATTTTGTTTCTTCATGAACATAGGAAAGTAATTACAGTAAAACACTTTTTAAAAAAATTGGATATTTTCTCTTCATTTACATTTCAAATATTATCCCCTTTCCTGGTTTCCCTCCACCTCCAACCCCCAAACAACCTATCCCCCTGCTTGTATGAGGATGTTCTCCCAACCACCCACCTACTTCCACATGTTGCCCTGGCATTCCCCTATGCTGGTGCATGGAGCCTTTACACTAGCAACAGCCTCTCTCACCATTCATGCTTGACAAGACCATCCTCTGCTACATATGCAGCTAGAGCATGGTTCCCTAGATGTGTACTTTGGTTGGTGGTTTAGTCCCTGGGAGCTCTGGGGGCAGGGTCTGGTTTGTTGATAATTGATATTGTTGTTCTTCCTATGGGGTTGGGTTGCAAACTCCTTCAGCTGCTTCAGTCCTTTCTCTTAACTCCTCCATTGGGGACTCTGTGCTCTGTCCAATAGTTGGCTGCGATCATCTGCCTCTGTATTTGTCAGGCTCTGGAAGAGCCTCTCAGGAGACAGCTTTATCAGGCTCCTGTCAGTAAGCACTCCTTGGCATCCACAGTATTGTGGGGGTTTGGTGACTGTATATGGGATCGATCCCTAGGTGGTGCTGTCCCTGGGTGGCCTTTCTTTCAGTCTCTGCTTCACATGTTGTCTCCATATTTCCTCCCATGAGTTGTTTGGTTCCTCCTTGTAAGAAGGACCAAAGCACCCACACTTTGTTCTTCCTTCTTCTTGAGCTTCATGTGGTCTGTGAATTGTATTTTGAGTATTCCATGCTTTTGGGCTAATATCCACTTATCAGTGAGTGCACACCATGTGTATTCTTTTGTGATTGTGTTACCTTATTCATAATGATATTTTTCAGTACCATCTGGTTGCCTAAGAATTTCATGAAGCATTCTTTTTAATAGCTGAGCAGTATTCCATTGTGTGAATGTACCACATTTTCTGTATCCATATCTCTGTTGAAGGACATCTGAGTTCTTTCCAGCTTCTGGCTATTATAAATAAGTCTGCTATAACATAGTGGAGCATGTGTCTTTATTAAATGTTGGAGCATTTTTTTGGGTATATGGCCAGGAGTGGTATAGCTGGGTCCTCTGATTATACTATTTCCCATTTTCTGAGGAACCACCAGATGGATTTCTAGAGTGGTTGTACCAGCTTGCAATCCTACCAGCAGAGGAGGAATGTTCTTTCACCACATCCTGGATAGCATCTGCTGTCACCTGATTTTTTGATCTTAGCCATTCTGACTGGTGTGAGGTGGAATCTCAGTGCTGTTTTGATTTGCATTTCTTTAGGTGACTCTATGCCATTCAATATTCCTTAGTTGGCAGTTCTTTGTTTAGTTCTGTACTCCATTTTTAATTGGGTTATTTGATTCTTGAAAGTCTAACTTCTTGAGTACTTTGTATATATTGGATATTAGCTCTCTATCAAATGGAGGATTGGTAAAGATTTTTCCCCAATCCCTTGGTTGCTGTTTTGTCCTATTGTCCATGTCCTCTGCCTTACAGAAGCTTTGCAATTGCATGAGATTCCATTTGTGTATTGTTGATGTTAGAGCATAAATAATTGCTGTTCTGTTCAGGAACTTTCCTCCTGTGCCCATGTGTTCGAGGCTCTTCCTCACTTTCTCATCTATTAGTTTCAGTAGATTTGGGTTTTTGTGGACTTCCTTGATCCACTTGGATTTGCACTTTGTAAAGTGAGACAAGACCGGATAGATTTGCATTCTTCCACATGCTGACAGCTAGTGGAACAGGCACCATTTGTTGAAAATGCTGTCATCTTTTTTCCACTGGATGGTTTTAGCTCCTTTGTTAAAGATTAAGTGACCATAGTTTTGTTGGTTCATTTCTGGGTCTTCAGTTCTATGCCTCTGATCTATATGTTTGTCTCTGTACTAATACCATACAGTTTTTATCACTGTTGCTCAGTAATACAGCTTGAGGTCAGGGATGGTGATTCCCCAGAATTTCTTTTATTGTTGAGAATAGTTTTCACTATCCTGTTGTTTTTTTATTATTCCAAATGAAATTGCAAGTTTCTCTTTCTAACTCTGTGAAGAATCGAGTTGGAATTTTGATGCGTATTGCATTGGATCTGTTGATTGCATTAGGTAAGATGGCCATTTTTACTATATTAATCCTGCCAATCCATGAGTATGAGAAATCTTTCCATCTTCTGAGATCTTTGATTTTTTTCTTCAGAGACTTGAAGTTCTTGTCATAGAGATATCCCACTCACTGGCTAGGTTCACACCAAGGTATTTTACATTATTTGTGACTATTGTG
Source organism: Mastomys natalensis (assembly GCA_021653895.1). Classification (NCBI taxonomy): domain Eukaryota; kingdom Metazoa; phylum Chordata; class Mammalia; order Rodentia; family Muridae; genus Mastomys; species Mastomys natalensis. The sequence goes on along the minus strand of JAJTUV010001598.1, from coordinate 804,110 downwards.
AAGGTTGTCATTTCTCTAATTTCTTTCTCAGCCTGTTTATCCTTTGAGTAGAGAAAGGCTACTGATTTATTTGAGTTAATTTTATATTCAGCCACTTTCCTGAAGTTGTTTAACAGCTGAGGGAGTTCTCTGGAGTTTTGGGGGTCACTTAAGTACACTATCATATCATCTGCAAATAGTGATATTTTGAATTCTTCCTTTCCAATTTGTATCCCTTTAACCTCCTTTTGTTGTCTAATTGCTCTAGCTAGGATTTCCAGTCTTATATTGAATATGTGAGAGAGGGTGGGCAGCCTTTTCAAGTCCCTGATCTTAGTGGGATTGCTTCAAGTTTTCCTCCATTTAGTTTGATATTGGCTACTGGTTTGCTGTATGTTGCTTTTACTATGTTTAGGTATGGGCCTTGAATTCCTGATCTTTCCAAGAATTTTACCATGAAGGGGGTTTGAATTTTGTCAAATGGTTTCTCAGCATCTAATGAGATGATCATGTGGATTTTTCTTTTAGTTTGTTTATATCATGGATTACATTGATGGATTTCAGCATAATGAACCACCTCTGTATCCCTGTCATGAAACCTACTTGATTATGATGGATGAGATTTTTTTTCATGTGTCCTTGGATTTATTGAGTATTTTCGTCTCGTATTCATAAGGGAAATTGGTCTGAGATTCTCTTTCATTTTTCGGTCTTTGTGTCATTTAGGTATAAGCGTAATTGTGTCTTCACAGAATGAATTGGATAGTGTTCTTTCTGTTTCTATTTTGTGAAATATTTAGTTTGAAGAGTATTGGAATTAGGTTTTCATTGAAGGTCTGATAGAATTCTGCATTAAAACTATCTAGTCCTTGCTTTGTTTGGTTGGGAGACTTTTTGTCAGGAGCCATAATGGGACAAGCTAGTAATTAGCAGGTAATCATCCTGAAATGCTTTCCTCGGATTATAATCTGCAGTAAGTTTTCCCAATTCAGGAAGGCTATGGTGGACATATTTTAGAAAAAAATCTCTGCTATTAATATGCTTTTCCTATTTTTATTATTGTTATTAAACATATGTAACAATCACTAAGCAATAGCACATCCCTTTGGAGCAGATCCCTGCAGACCACGAAGATATATTGTCTCGTAGTGATGCTATATTGACAAATAGATGACTTCTTAAGTCTTAATGATGATCCTATAAGAATTCCTAAAATTATATCAGTGAGTATTTAGCTCTTTTATAGTGGGACTGGTGTTAAGTCCCTTTCTGATAATCAATACTGCTAGAGAACTCTGACAGTCTCCCAAGTGTTATCAGTTAACAGCCCTTAGATAGTAACCTGACTTTCTCCTGCTCAGAGCACATTCCAAGGTGGTTGTAAAACAATTAACTAAGGGTCAGTAAAAGGGAATTCATGATTTATTATAGGTGCTTGGACAGAAGTGAAAATATTGCCTGGGTTTATCTATACAAAACTTCACTAATTTCTTAGTTATAGTTTTAAACCTTCAGTGAGCCTGTGGAGCTAGACAGGTGATGAATGTTTAGCTAGATAATTACTCCTAATGGATATGTATGTAAACATTCTCTGTTGTAAACTTCTATTTCAATTTATGATTTGAATTTTGGTGTGAACTTGTGATGAACTTTGTAACATGTTGTCATGTACTGTGACTGATGTATAAGACAAAGGGACTTTCGTTAGAGGTTCCCTTCTTCTCTCTCTTCTCTCTCCTCCTCCACTCTCTCCTCTTTCTTCTCTTCCCTGCTTAGAATCTGTCCACTTAGAATTTTTTCCTTTGTTAGACTTTTTCCCTTTCCCCCACTTAGGATCTTTCTACTTTGTCTCTTAGATAGCTTTCATAGAAACCTTTTATACTTAATAATAAACTATAATAATTTCTTTAAGTGTCTTTTCTTCCTGTGACTTCAAACTAACAGACCTAAGTTAGAGCCTGGTAGCCCCTGCAGAGAGAGTCCAAAGGCCATTTGCCTAATCCTCTGCTGTCCCTGGCTGAGGTGTTAAGTGCCAGAAACCACAGTTTCTGTCCTCAGAGTATTAAACAGATAGCAGGTCAGCTACAGTAGACAAGTAAGATTTTATTAATCAGCAACCCTAAATATATCGTAAGACCAAAGTCTTACCCAGAATCTCTTAAGACCAGCCTTACCCCGGCCAATGCTCTTCCAATCCCTATCCCCCTGGAGTGCTTCAAGAAGAACTGACCAGAGGAGAAGAAAGAAGATCACCTTCTCCTCCCACCAAGCTGGGGCTGGCTCCCGACAATTTTTAATGTCTGCTAGTACATTTTAGGGGTTGTGGGACTGTTTAGATGGTTTATCTGATCCTGATTTAACTTTGGTACCTGGTATCTGTCTAGAAAATTATCCATTTCATCCAGATATTCCAGTTTTGTTGAGTATAGGCTTTTGTATTTGGTTCTGAAGGTTTTTTGGATTTCTTTGATTTCTGTTGTTGTGCCTCCATTTTTATTTTTGATTTTGTTAATTTGTATACTGTCTGTGTGCCATCTGGTTAGCCTGACTAAGGATTTATCTTTCTTGTTGATTTTTTCAAAGAACCAGTTCCTGGTTTTGTTGATTCTTTGTATAGTTCTTTTTCCTTCTACTTGGCTAATTTCAGCCTTGAGTTTTATTATTTCCTGCCGTCTACCACTCTTGGGTGCATTTGCTTCTGTTTGTTCGAGGGCTTTCAGATGTACTTTCAATCTACTCATGTATGCTATCTCCAGTTTCTTTTTGTAGGCACTCAGAGCTATGAGTTTTCCTCTTAGCATTGCTTTCATTTTGACCCATAAGATTTTGTATGTTGTCCCTTCATTTTTCTTAAATTCTAAATGTCTTTAACTTCTTGCTTTATGTCTTCCTTGACCAAGTTATCACTGAGTAGAGCATTGTTCAGCTTCCATGTGTATGTGGGCTTTCTGTTTTTTTATCACTATTGAAGACCAGTTTAGTCTGTGGTAATCTGATAGGATACATGGGATTATTTCAGTCTTCTTGTATCTGTTGAGGCCTGTTTTGTGACCAATTTTATGGTCAGTTTTGGAGAAGGTACCATGAGTTGCTGAGAGAAGGTATATTCTTTTGTTTTAGGATGAAATGCTGTATAGATATCTGTTAAATCCATTTGGTTCATAACTTCTGTGAGTTTCACTGTATTTCTGTTTAGTTACTTTTTCCATGATCTGTCCATTGTCTGAGAGCAGGGTGTTGAAGTCTCCCATTATTATCGTGTGAGGTTCAATGTGTTCTTTCAGCTTTAGTAAGGTTTCTTTTATGAATGTAGGTGTCGTTTCATTTGGAGCATAGATGTTCAGAATTGAGAGTTCTTTGAAGAATATGAAGTGTCCTTCCTCTTCTTTTTGATAACTTTTGGTTGAAAGTCTATTTTATTGGATATTAGAATGCCTACTCCACTTGTTTCTAGGGACCATTTGTCTGGAAAATTTTTTTCCATTCTTTTACTCTGAGGTTATGTCTGTGTTTGTCACTGAGGTAAGTTTCTTGTATTCAGCAAAATTCTGAGTCCTGTTTATGTATCCAGTCTGTCCTTCTATGTCTTTTTGTTAGGGAATTGAGTCCATTGATGTTAATAGAGATTAAGGAGTAGTGATTGTTGCTTCCTATTATTTTTGTTGTTTGAGATGTATTCATGATTGTGTGGCTAACTTCTTTTGAGTTTGTTGGAAGAAGATTACTTTCTTGCTTTTTCTAAGGTGTAATTTCCCTCCTTGTGTTGGAGTTTTCCATCTCTCATTTTTTGTAGAGCCGGATTTGTGTAAATTTGGTTTTGTCATGGAATGTCTTCATTACTCCATCTATGGTAATTGAGAGTTCTGCTGGGTATAGTAGCCTGGCCTGGCATTCATTTTCTCTTAGGGTCTGTATGACTTCTGCCCAGAATCTTCTAACTTTTATAGTCTCTGGTGAGAAGTCTGATGTAGTTCTGATAGGTCTGCCTTTATATGTTACTTGACCATTTCCCTGGCTCCTGTGTGGGTCCCAGTTAAGCTGGGTGTTGGGAAAGATGTTGTGGCCTCAACTGTGACCTTGAGTGCATCAGATCTCCATTGTTCCTGGGTGTTTTCTATCTCCTGGAAGTTGAGCTTCCTCTGTGATCTTTGGTCCTGTGATCCTGTGATCCTGTGATCCTGTGTATTTCAGAGTATCTGTAAGTTGGGCTCTCTCTGGGTGTTTAAGAGTGGGTGCTGAGCCAGCACCCCAGGTCTGTTCCAGGTGCAAGTTCAGACTGTAAGGAATTCATGCCACTGTCTTGGCAGGGGTTCCTGTGTTTCTGAACCTTGGGGAACCCAGTTATTCCAGGTTTGGGGGCAGATATTGTGACCTTCCTGTGATCGTGGGCATTTCAGAGCACCTTGGAGTCAGACTCTCTATAGGTGTTGGAGGAATGGGTGCAGAGCCAGTGTCCCAATTTTGTTCCTGGTGTAAGTTCAAGCTGGAAGGAACCTGTGTCAAAGGCTGGGAGGGGGGTTCCTGTGTCTCTGGATCTTGGGGGTCTCAGTTACTCTGAGTGTTGGGGCAGATGTTGTGGCCTCCTCACCTGTGATCCTGGGTGTGTTAGAGCACCTGAGACTTGAGCTTCCTCTGGGTGTTTTGGTAAAACACTTTTAAAGAACATTTTAATATCATCATTATGTACCAATTTATTACAAGGGGTTGAACTGTGAAGAACAAAAAGGATAAAAGCTGCTTAGATGTCTAGACTAAAACAGAGAAGTGAATACAGAGTCAGAGAGAGTAGTTATATTCGCACATTTGATATCACCTTAGTTCAAAGAGTGTTTTTATATCCTGACAACAATTTCATTTTTCCAGTCGACATTTGGTAGTGGGTTGTAAAATAAGGTACTATGTTCATAACAACTTAGTATGTATCTCATTTGCAGTCACCTTATATAGAGTAATCTCTGTGAAAGCTTACAAGAAATATATAGAAATTAGTTTTTTTTTCCAGAATGAAACACATACGTATGGAAACCATGACAAATTTGTCAAATGCTTTTATTTCAGATGCAAAATGTTATTTTGACACAAATTTGCTGTACTGAATGTCAAATTTACAAAATATTAAACAAGTAAACTTTACATAAAAAACTTGAATCTGGTCATCATGTAATTGATAGAGGAAATAAATTTTTTTGGAGTCCAATTGGCAAATTAATAAAATATGTTAATGATACGAGTGGGAAAATTCAGAAACTTGGATTCCATTGCAAGGTGAATCAGTAACATAAAAGTAATAGTGAATGCAAGAGGAAGTCTAAAACTGCAGCATATATTTCAACATGAAAAAAAGGCTTAGGTTAATATGATTACTTAAAAAAATTATAGCCCCTGGAATCAAATGTCCAATTGTAACTTTATGTGTGAGTGTTCAGATAGGGAAGAACAACTAGCCTGCAATGATGTTGTTTAATTTAAGAACTACAGAAGCTAGGTGTTAAGAAGGTTTTTTTCTCCTAGCATATGTTTTGTCTCTGATATAACGAAGTGAGTTCCTTTCTGGCCTTAATAATATGATGTAGCACTTGGGGACAAAGATGATGCCTAAGAGTGATGCACTGGAAGCCAAGATAGAGAAGACTTCCATAGCCACCATGGTCTTCCCCTTGGTGCTGTGGTAGACAGGGAGGAAGGTGATCCAGACACTGCAGAACACCAGCATGCTGAAAGCCAGGAACTTGGCTTCATTGAATGTGTCAGGTAGATTTCTGGACAAGAAAGCCATAAAGTAGCTGACTAGGGCCAGTGCTCCCAAGTATCCCAGGATGCAATGGAAAGCAATAGCTGAGCCTTTGTTGCAAATGATGATGATGTGTCCATGTTCTGAGTGAGCATCTTTATCAATAAATGGAGGAGATGTTGTCAGCCAAATTCCAGACAGACAAACTTGGAGCAGAGTGCATAAGGGAATAATGAAATTAGGGGCCCTTGATGTCAGCAGCCATCTTCTAACTCTTCCTGGAGCAGTGATCTTGAAGGCTATAACTACAGTGAGAGCTTTGGCCAACACAGTGGAAAGAGCCACAGTGAAGAGAAGTCCAAAAATGTTTTGTTGCAGGACACAGGTGGCTGTGCTAGGCCGGCCAATGAAGAGCAAGGGACAGAGAAAACAGAGGGTCAGAGTGATGAGCAGGGTGTAACTGAGAGACAGGTTATTGGCCTTGACAATGGGGGTGTCTCTGTTCTTCAGAAATACCCCAAGAACAACAGCTGTGAGTGAGGAGAATCCCAGGGATATGAAGCTGAGTGTCTTCCCCAAGGGGTTATCATAGGCCAGAAATGTCACAGTTTTCTGTAAGCAGTGGATCTTGTCTGTGTTTGCATAGTGAGTTTCTGGACATTTCACACACTGATCCATATCTGGCGGAAATACAGGTGATCATGAATGCATACTCTGCTTTCCCCTTTTATTCTAAACCATTTCCCAGATCCCACAGTCTTTTCTGTTACCAGATCAATTTTGCTTCATTTCTAATGCATTTATAAAAAACGCTTTCCAGATAATATTTCTAAACTCAGTTTTCCTTGTACTTCATGCTGATATGAATTAAACAGAGCAAATTCTTCTTTTACTGTTGTTACATAGAAACATGGTGTTGTCATGTTATAAAGAAAATTAAATATAGTTATAAATTAAAATGTAAATAGAAAGATATGTATTTTGTTAATCTATTGATAACATGCTCTAAACAATATGTGTACATAATGATCTAAGAGTAAATTGAGAAACTATCAGGAACAGTGTTCAAATGTTGTTCAATGAAGACAAAAGAAATATGTGAGCTTTTAGTGACTCATTTATATTGGTTTTAGAAGTTGTTAGAACACTGACATACCTTGCATTAACCTATTTCAGCTCTGACATTGCCTCTTCGTTAATACTGTCTATTTTTAAGAGTGAATAGAACTTTAGTGTGATGGAATGTCTATTGAAATTCTAATCTTATAATGATGTTCCTTTATGTCTCCTAAATGTAAAATATCTATGGTGTTCTCTAAATTTCTTCATTCTCTGAAGGAACCTGAGTGAATTACTATTCTGTAATTCTAGGAACCTTGAAGTGCTTCACCAGTGATACAGTTCTCATAATCTTGTCCAGTACTAGCTATATAATACTAGATATAGAACTGTTCATATAATTATTTCTTTATTGAACAACTTTGAACACTGTTCCTGATAGCTTGTCAATTTACTCTTAGATCATAATGTACACATATATGTTTTTTTGGCATCTTATCAATAGATTAACAAAATACCTATATTTCTATATACCTTTTAATTTATAATTATATTTAATTTTCTTTGTAACATGACAACATCATTCATATTCCCTATATAATACATACTGTTCAGGATTTTGCCCTCTCTTAACTCCTCCTAGGTCCTTAGGGATCCCAGATATCAGTCAGCAAAAACTTTCAATCAACATACATGAGAAGACCAAAATATTCTATGATAAAACATGATTTAAACAGTATCTTTCCACTAAGTCAGACCTATAGAGGACACTAGAAGGGAAACGTCAACCCAATGAGGCTAACTACATTTAAGAAGACACAGAAAATAAGTATTTTAGTGCAGATTCTAAAAGTCAGAAGGGCATAGACATATGTCTCAGAGACTGTAGGAGACCCATATGCCCGTGCATCATTATTGTCAATCACTGTACACGGAGAAAACAAGATATTTCATGACAAAGACAAATTTAAATGTAATCTTTCTACAAACCCATTCCTGTAGAAAGTACTAGATGGAGAACTTCAACCCAAGGAGCTTAATTAAATCCATGAATATTCAAGCAATAAATAATCTCAATCCAGAAAAAGAAAGAACACCTACCCACACAACCATCCCTTATCCCCTCCCAAATAACAGGAACTATTATTCATTGGTTCTCAACCTCCCACCCCCAAGACACAGGCTAACAGAATGGACATCAAAACAGGATCACTCCAAAGTAGGCTTTTTGTAATGGGATTTCTAATAGTGAAAATGGGGTATGTTTGACTCTATGGGTGCTCATGGGATCCTTTTTTCCTACTGAGTTGTCTTACAGATATTTGATATGAGGGCTCATGCCCAGTTTCATTGCATCTTGTTATGGCATGTTCAGATGACATCTCTGTCATTTAGTGAAGGGTATTGGAGGAGCAGTGGATTTGGAGGAAAGGGGAATACCAGGGGTGTTGACTGGGAGGAGGGAAGGATGTGATTAATATGTGTTTTTTAATACATGGAGTTTTATAAAATCCAAGTAAAAACTAACATGATTTGCTAACGAGAACATGAGTGTCAGGAAGCAAAAGGTGGTGTAAATGAGAATGCTCCCACCCTATAATATTTGTATGCATTTGCCCCTCATTGATGGGACTATGAAAAAGAATAGGAAATGAGGCTCTTTTGGGGGAGGCACGTTGATCTTGAAGGTCTTTATGAATCTTGTCATTCAGTGTGCCTTCTTTTTCTCCTACTTGTGGATCAGCCTGTGAGCTGTCAACTGTTCTTGTTATGTTGCCTTAGTTAATTTCCTATTGCTGAGAAGAGACATCATGGCCAAGGCAACTTATAAATGAAAACATTTAATTTGCAGACTTACAGCTCAAGATGGAGAACTTGGCAAACTACAGAAAGGAAGGGGTGTGGAAAAAATAGCTGCAAGCTTGCATCGCATCCACAAGCACGAGGCAAAGGAGAGGGGAAGTGGAAGTGGAGGAGAAGAGAGAAGTGGAGAGGAAGAGAGTGGAAAAGAGGGAGAGTGAATGCTAAATGGAAATGAAATGAGCTGTTGATACCTCCAAACCCATCCTCAATGATAGATCTCATTGAACATGGCCACACCTCCTAATCCTTCCCAAACAATTCTATGACTGCAGTCCAAGTATTCAACCATAAAAGAATATTGGGGCCCTGCTCATTCAAACTTTCACACATGACTCTGTTCTGACTTCACGGACTCTACATACCTGAAAATATAAGCCAATTCATGCCCTTTTATTATAAGCTGCTTGGTCAAACTTCTTTGTCATTTGCATAGAAAAGAAACCAAGGCAAAATGCATGGTGAAATGAAGCAGAATACTCTGGTGTGGATTAAGTGATTTTCAGCAGGCAGCCTCAATCACAATGGTTCAAGTATACAAAGCAGTTATGAATTTTAATGTCAAAAATGTATTATTTCTGTGGGAAAAATGAGCTGTTAACTTGTGATTTTCTGACATCTAGAAGGAAGAGAATTATCTTCACTGAAGTGAACTGATTGCAGTTCACTTATAGATGTTTTCCATTTGCTTAGATATTGCAGATGTGGGCCGGTAGGAATGTCTTCTGCATGACTGACACTTACCTGTCTCATTGGAAATCTCATTTTGCGGACAAGGAGTGCAGTCAAAGCAACAGGCAACCCTGCCCTCCTGGTGGGTTTTCCTGAATCCAGGATGACAGCTCTCACTGCATACAGACCGTGGAATCTGAGAATGGAATGTATGATAGCATATAGTCAGGTTTTGAATGGAATTTCCAGTAGAGTGTTTTTGAATATAGAACCATTAATTTGCTTATGTCAATTTCTCTAAATGTAGACAGTTGAATTTTATTAACTAGTAGAAATTGGCAATCACAGGCTGTTGTAGTCCATGCTTGGCACTGATAATATGAATTTATCAGAAAATTGTTGAAAGTTCATAAGATGAAGCATAGAAGTAAAAGTTTATGTTCTTGGTATCATGTCCTGGTTTGACTACAAATCTACTACCGGTTTACTTTTGTTTACAAACACAAATCATTTTTTTCCATGGTAAATATTCATCATGTCAGTGTGATGGGTTTAAAATCACTGTGGAAATAAATCTATTAGAATTATCATGAAATATTTCTTAGGTTAGTTTACTTGAGGTCAAAAGACCATCTCTAATAGTGGGTGGCTCTGATTTATTGGCCATGGTGTCTGAACAAATGAAAAGCAGGACAGGATGTTAACAGCAGCACTTAGCAATCTCTGCACCCTGACTGTTAATCCAATGTGAACCACCTCCTCCACCACCTAAGAATATGGCTTTCTGCAGTGATAGTATATACTCTCAAACTGTGAGCCTAGAAAAATGCTCCCACATGGTTTTGTTATGTAGCATTTTGTAACAGTAAAATAAATAACTAACATAGTTATACATTCCCAACTCGCTCTTCTGTCCTGAACAGGGCCTACAAGGAAAAGGCCAACTGATCATTGACTGAAAACTTCCAATACAGGATTAAACAAACCTTCTGTCAGATGATCTGAGACAATAATGGAAATCATCCTGAAAAATTCTGTATTTTTTTAATAATAAATAAATGAGAAGATTAAAAAATAGATAGTTCATTTTGCAAAAGTAGGTTTTAAGTAATTCTGCATATTGGTGGTTATTACTTGCATGTGAGTGGGCCTTGTGTGAGAAATGAAGACTCCTGACATTCAGAAACATGATTTTGAGATTTATATACTGTTCAAAACACAGAAGTAAGATGCAACTCACCTCTGGATATTCTGTGGCCCACTGTATCATGTTAGAATATATGGACAATTTCTGGTCCTTTGGAGCATTTAGAGAAAATGTTCCTACTTTCACCTTTAGCCCAAGACCTTTTGGGAAATTCCAAAAGTTGAGAATGTCATACTCTACATGTGATTTCCTTTTCCAATCCAGAACCACATTCATGCCATCCTGGTTGATGAGTTTTGTTTTTCTTAGAAAGGGGTGAAGCTAAGAGAGATGCATGTATTTATATTACATAAAATCTAAAGAAGTAAAAGCCAAGCATAATCAGAAAATATCTCTATTTGATTTTAATCCCTCATGTAAAAAGCATCTTTAATACATTTATCAATTATATCTAATACCTTATACTGTAAGCATCATTATGTTCTAAAATGCTCCAACTAATTTCATTAAAATACTTAGAGCCAAGTATCCCTAAGTGATGACTGTGCATGGAGAAGACTCTGAGTTTCTTTGAAAATATAGTCATACCCAATTATATTTTAAAATTCTTAGAGTTTCACACTGCAAAATTAATGATTTCATGAATGATCAATTATATAATGTAAGTCTTTAAGAGGTGTTCATATTCATTGTGATAACACCCTGTCTCTGACTTTTCTGTTGTGTGAAATCTCTGAGTTAAATGGCCCTTTTATATTGAAAATTTAACCATCAAAATATTATATGGTTCTTTGTAGTAAAACTATACACACACACCACACACACACACAAACACAGTATACTGTCTCTCTTGCAGATTGTTGACAATATAATCTAAACTAAAATTTGCCTTGTATAAGTGATTTTATAAAGTGTTTGAGTGTCTTATTGCGCATATCATAATACCACTGAAGGGCTGAAGTGACATTACTTGCCAAGGGAAGAATACCATCTTTTTTCCTTTTTCATGACTTTGAAATTGTACTTGATTGAGAATCATCTCATGCAGACTGTGGGCCACAGCATACACAGCATTGTACACATTGTAACTCTCTTCACTCATGGCCATGTCAAATATGTTTTCAGGCAAGACGCCCAAGGAGGCATTAGGCAAGCAGTTGTGCACAATTTTACAGTCTTTCTTAACAAATGAACAATTGAAGTATGAGTGCCACAATACATGAAGATAAATGTCTTCTGGGTATTTGGAAGGTTGTATTTCTGCATAAAATCTGTAAAATTAGGAATCTCCCCATGATGGTGTGAAAAAGTAAGAGCTCCATGCAATGAGTCTATCATGAAATATGCATCAAGTATAGAAACATCCCATTGTGAGGTCAATACCCATACTTTACATGTGAATAACTTCTCCTTAATATTTACTATTAAGTTTAATATAGAATCAGAGTCCCCATAAATAATTTCACATTTGATGATGAGTCCAGGAACTGCACCTTATTTTTAATGGTTTGGTAAAAAAATGAACCCTTGATGACTGGAATCATTTCTACAAATGCTATGCAGATTTCATTTTTATCCATCTTACTTCTCAAATTTGACAGAATCTGGGCACCTTTGTCATCATCTATGATGATTAGCCCCACCCAGATCCAGTGGAAATGAAGCATCAAAGATACAATGCCATCTGTTAGAGATGTATCCTTGGGGGCCACCTGGTACAGAGAAGAAAACCGTCTTTTTTCACTCAGGAGAGTATCAAAAGGCCCAAAAGTAAGCTGTAGAAAAAAAAAAAAAAAAAAAACAAATCAGATTCAAGAACATTGCCATAACATTCAACTCAATTCTACAGTAATGGTTTGAAGTCTTTAGAACAATCCTGTTTTCAATATCAAACTTGCCTTTTTATGGGTTTTCCCAAAAACTACCCAAAAATTCTTAGGTTCAATAGTGTGCTGTTTCTATTCTACCATTCCCCCTTTATCTGTTCTAAGGTACAGAAATACAGATCTATAATGAACTGTCTCCCTCATTTCCCTCTCTCTGAAGATTGATCTATGTTTTCCTGTTTTATCTCACAGCCTCCTTACATGTCCTCAAGTAGTCCTGACCTCATATCCTATCCTATCCCCTTCTCTCACCTGTGGAAATTTGTAGAGGTCCAGAAGTCTCCCTATATTTTCAGATATTATCCATGATGGTCCTGTAAGTACAGCAGCAGCATTGCTTTCACTTGCACTTATGTAGTTAGGGATGTCATAATTAGACCCTGAAAGTGCACTAAAAAGTTTGACGAAATGGTGCCTTTGACCATGTGGGACATTATTGGTCTCAAATCCCAGGGATATGTTGGGTAAAAGATAGGGGTTGCTGTTGATCTCCTCAATGGCATACCTCATGGCCAAAACACATTGGTAGTTCCTCAAATTAAACCTGAACAGAAGGTAGAACAATATTCAGGAGGAAGATTCATATCACATATAATTTGTGCAAGTTTAATGCAATGGCTTTTATAGTTTGAACACTTCTATTTCCAGAAATCCATGTCTCAATATCTTCTCATTATCTTTTAGGAATAAAATAGGATTAGTCTTTCTCCTTTATTTATTTTTTATTGAAAATAGTTCCTTTTTCCACCCAGTATATTTTTATTACATTTTCCCCTCCATTACTTTTTCCCAGGTCATCCCCACATCTCATAGCACCTAAACTCACACTCATTCTCTTTTTCTGTTACTAGAAAACAAAAATGTATGAATGACAATCCATTAAAATAAAAACAAAGAAATCAGAACAGGACAAAAGAAACAAACAGTCAAACAAGAGCCAAAGTAAAAGGACAAGGAACAAAATATACAGAGATGCAGATACACATGTGTTTTCTTTCGTAGAAAAACATAAAAACAAAACATACCAACAAAAATCATTCTATATATCATACATATATCAAATTCATGTATGGTGAAAAAAGTGCCACTGAGTTTATTCTTTCTGTTTTCTGTCTACTATTGAGCATGGTCCTGGCTTTAAGAATAGTTTGTTACCCAAGTAGACTCATTGGAGACAACTATTTTTTGTGTTTGCCATTGAGTTAGGGATGGGGGCTTGTGATAGCTTACAAATAGGTTCAAAATTAAAGATGACTTGTGTCCATTTCCCCTCTCAGCACTGGCAGCTTATCTCTCATAGAGTGGTGCAGGTTCTCTATATCCTTCTATAGTCTCTTTGAGTTCATACATCCATCAGTTATCTATTTTTAGAAGGCTTTGTTTCCTAAGTCTCTTCCATATTCTCTTGCTCTTGTAATTTTTCCTGTTTCACTTCTGCATTTCCTGACCCCTGCCTAAATTTTATGATTATATTTCATTTAAAATTGAGAATGCTACTACTGTAGGAAACTTCTCTGATGATTACAGAGTGAGACACTGATCTATGAACATAATAGAATATTCTAAAGAGTCATTTTATTTTGATATTATTTTAGCAGAACAATACAATTTGGTTATTTTTTTGGATCATGGCCTATCTAGTTTCAGGTTCTTGGCAGCCTAGGCAGTGTTGGGTTCCATCTACAGAGGAGTAGACTTTAAATCCAATCAGAAATTGCTTGATTAATCCCATAAGCTTTGTGTCACTATTGCACTATTGCATGCTTATACCTTGCAGACAGTAAACCTCTGTTTATCAGAGGGTTTGTAGTTAGGTTGATCTTTACATTTCTCCTTTGGTAGGATGGAGAGCACCTTCCAGTGTCATGAACATTAGTTCATAGGAATTAGTTCTAGGTAGAGATCAGCTCATCTTCTTCGTAATCAATAAGTTGTGTTAGTGTTGTATTCAGCAATAGGGCTTTAACTTCATTTTGTGTAGAGCAACCAATAGTCTTAGTCATAGTTTGTTCTGTTTGGGTGTTTCCAGAGGCCCTATTTTGCCAATGACTCAATCCATTTCTAGAACTGTAAGTTTCATTTGGTGTCAAGAAATGAGCTAGTTGTGGCTTTCTCCCCCATGATATTTGGTGATTCCTTTAAAATTTCTTTCTATCTATCATCTATCTATCTATATCTATCTATCATCTCTTTTCTTTTTTTATTTGATATTTGATTTATTTACATTTCAGATGTTATCCCCTTTCCCCATTACCCCTACCATTAATCCCCTATCCCATCCTTCCTCATCTTTTTTGCTTTTATACCATTTAAATTATATGCAAGTATTAAGGTCAGTTCTAGGTTGAGGAACTAGCAATAAAATAGATACAAATAGTCAAGGAACAAGCAAGACAATAAACCCAGATAGTCAAAAAACACACAAGATGGAATCAGAGTCCTGTGATCACTCCTGTGATCACCATTTCTAAGGGCTTATCAGGATGATCAAAATATCTGAGCCTAATTCCCTGTCCTAGCCCAAAGTCATTTTCATTCCTGAAGCCTACTTCTTTCTTCTAGCTTAAGTTTTAGATTCCTGTCTGTAATTACTTCTTTGTTCTAGCCTTAGATTTAGATTTCTGCCCTAAGTTACTTCTTTGTTCTAGCCTAATGTCATAATCCTGCCTGTAGTCCATTTCCTTGTCCTTGTCATATGTCAGATTCCTTCCAAACAGCCCATTTGCTTTTCCTTGGCCAATGTCAGATTCCTGCCAGGTAGCCCCAAAGGCTCTCCACATGTCCTCCTTTTTTATTGCATAAACCAGACTGAGCCTGCCTTAGGTTGTTCTGACAAGAATGCCTCCTTTATCCATTGTGGAATATGCATTACCAAAAGCAATGCACTATGTCTTAGGTTGTTAAGGCTCTGTGCAGAGTCTTACCCATCCTTGGTTTACCAGCCTGTTAAATTAATAGTTCTGTCTTGTGGTCCATTTTCAGTTTCGAATCATGTACTTTGGCTGCCAACCTGTTGATGTAGTTAGACACAAGCTTTAACCCAATGGGCAGGAATAAATGAATTCTCAGGACAAAAAGGGCTTGCCTGATCAAGCTATATATGCCAATACTGAGGTTTCTGTCTACCTATATTTAAAGAACATTCTACACCAGTGATAACCAGATGGCCAGAGTCAAGTAGAAGAACATAAGCAACAGAAACAAATACTACTTGGCAACATCAGAACCCAGTTCTCAACAACAGCAAGTTCTGGATAGCCTAACACAACTGAAATGGAAAATTCAGATCTAAAATACCATCTCATGAACATGATAGAGGACTTTAAAAAGGACATATGTAACCCCCTTTAAGGAATACAGGAGAGTGCAGATAAAAATGTAGAAACCCTGAGAGAGGAAACACATAAATCAGTCAAAGTAGTATAGGAAAATTGTATCAAACATGTGAAGGAGTTGAACAAAACTGTCCATGATCTATCTATGAATAGAAATAGAAATATTAAAGAAAACATAAAGGGGACAGCCCTGGAGATGGAAAACCTAGGAAATGGAGCAGGAGTCACAGATGCAAGCAGTACCAATAGAATACAAGAGATAGAAGAGAGGATCTCAGGCTTAGAAAATACCTTAGAAGACACTGACATAGTAGTCAAAGAAAATACAAAATCAAAAAGCTCTTCTCTCAAAAAATTCATAAAATCCAGGACAAAATGAAAAGATTAAACCTACAAAAATTAGTTAGGGAAGAGTTTGCATATTCCCCAGTCAAATGGCCAGCAAACATCTTCAACAAAATAACATAAGAAAACTTTTCTAACCTAAAGAAAGACATGCCCATATACATACAAAAAGCCTACAAAAAGCAAACAGATTGGACCAGAAGAGAAGTTCCTTTCATCACAAAATAAAACACCAAAGAAAGAATTTTGAATGCATTAATGGAAAAAGGCCAAGTAACATATAACATCATACCTATCAGAATTACATCAGACTTTTCAACAGAGAATCTAAAAGCCAGACAATCTTGGACAGATGTCATACATACCCTAAGATTCTAAAAATGCTAGCCAAGGCTACTATTCCTAGTAAAACTCTCAGTGACCATAAATGGAGAAACCAAGATATTTCATGACAAAACCAAACTGAATCAATACCTTTCCACTAGTCCAGCCCTACAAAGGATAACAGATGGAAAACTCCAGTACAAAAAGGGAACCTACATCCAAGTAAAAGCAAGAAATTAATCTTACAACAAACCCCAAAGAAGAGAACCACACAAACATTATTCCAGCTCTAACAACAAAAATAACAGGAGGCAAAAATCGTTGGTCTGTAATACCTCTCAACATCAATGGACTCAGTTTCCAAATAAAGAGAGATAGGCTAACAGATTAAATGCACAAACAAGACCATGCATTTTGCTGCGTAAAGGAAACATACCTCAGTAAAAGAGACAGACATATCTCAAAGTAAAAGGCTGAAAAAAATTCCAAGCAAATGTTCCCAAGAAACAAGCTGGAGTAGCCATTCTAATAATCAGTAAATTAGACTTTCATCCAAAAGTTTTCAACAAAGATGAAGAAGGACACCACATACTCCTGAAAGGAAAAATCCACCAATATGAATTCTCAATTTTTACCATATATGCACCAAATGCAAGGGCACCTACATTTTAAAGAAATATTACTGAAGCTCAAAGCATACAGTACACCTCACACAATAATAGTAGGAGACTTCAACACCCCATTCTCACCAATGGACAGATCATGGAAACAGAAACAGAGACACAGTGAAACTAACAGGAGTTGTGAACCAAATGGATTTAAAAGGTATCTTTAGATCATTTCACAAAGAATACACATTCTTCTCAGCACCTCATGGTACCTTCTCAAAAACTGATCATATAATTAGACACAAAACAACCATCAACAGATATGAGAACTTTGAATGAATCCCATGAATTTGATTAGACCACCATGAACTAAGTCTGTTTTTCAAAAACAAAAACCAAAAACCAACCAAACAACCAAATAAAAAAAATAAAACAGCCCACATACACATGCAGACTTAACAACTCTGTACTCAATGATAACTTGGTCAGGGAAGAAAGAAAGAAAGAAATTACAGACATTTTAGAATTTATTTTAAATGAAGGCACAAAGTTCTCAAACTTATGGGACACAAAGAAAATAGTGCTAAGAGGAAAATTCATAGCTCTGAATGCCTCCATAAAGAAATTGGAGAGATCATATAGTAGCATCTTAGCAGCATATCTGAAAGTTCTAGAAGAAAACATGCAAATACTCTGAAGAGGAGGAGACAGTAGGAAATAATCAAACTCAGGCTAAAATCAATCAAATAGAAACAAAGATCTCTACAAAGAATCAACAAAGCCAGGAGTTTTTTCTTTGAGAAAAGTTATAAGATAGATAAACCCTTAGCCAAACTAACTAGAGGGCACAGAGACAGTATCCAAATTAACTAAATGAGGAATAAAATGGGAGACATAACAAAAGAAAGTGAGGAAATTTA
Source organism: Mastomys natalensis (assembly GCA_021653895.1). NCBI lineage: Eukaryota > Metazoa > Chordata > Mammalia > Rodentia > Muridae > Mastomys > Mastomys natalensis. The sequence continues at coordinate 786,244 of JAJTUV010001598.1, read as the reverse complement.
GAAAAATCATCAGATCCTATCACAAACGATTATTTCCAAACAAAACTGGAAAATCTAGATAAAATGGATGATTTTCTTGGCAGATTCCATGTACCAAAGTTAAATCAGGATCAGATAAAGCATCCAAACAGTATAACCCATAAGGAAGTAGAAGCAGTCATTAGAATTCTCCCAACTCAAGAAAGAAAAACCTCAGGGCCAGATGATTTTAGTGTAGAATTCTATCAGACCTTCAATGAAGACCTAATTTCAATACATCTCACACTATTCCACAAAACAGAAACAGAAGGAACACTACCCAAGTCACTCTATGAAGTCACAGTTAAGATGATACTTAAACCACACCAATACCTAACAAAGAAAGAGAACTTCAGACCAATTTTCTTTAAGAAAAACAATGCAAAAATACTCAATAAAATCCTTGCAAACCAAATCCAAGGATACATCAAAGTGATTATTCATCATGATCAAGTAGATTTCATCGAAGGGATGCAGGGAGACTCAATATACAGAAATCCACCAATGTAATTCATTACATAAACAAATTCAAAGGAAAAAAATAACTCATGATCTCATTAGATGCTGAAAAAGTCTTTGAGAATATAGAACACAACTTCATGTAAAAAGTGTTGGAGAGATCAGGTATTTAAGGCCCATATCTAAACATGACAAAAGGAATTGTTTGCTGTATAGCAAAACAATACACAACACTAAATTAAATGGAGAGACATTTGCAGCAAACTCACTAATATCAGGAACAAGGCAAGGCTGCCCACTCTTGCCCTTTGTATTCAATATAGTACTTGAAGTTCTAGCCAGAGGAATTAGACAACAAAAGGAGATCAAAGGGATACAAATTGGGAAGGAGGAAGTCAAGATATCAGTATTTGCAGATGATATGGCAGTATACATATGAGACCCCAAAAATTCAACCAGAGAACTCCTACAGCTGATAAACAACTTCAGCAATATGGTTGTACCTAAAATTAACTTTAACAAATTGGCAGCCTTCCTCTAGTCAAAGAATACATGGGCTAGGAAAGAAATTAGGAAAATGAGACCTTTCACAATAGTCACAAATAATATAAAATATTGTGGTGTGGCTCTAACCAAGACAGTGAAAGATATGCATGACAAGAACTTTGAAGAACTAATTCAAAGACCTCAAAAGATGGAAATATCTCCCATGCTCAGGGATTGGCAGGATATTTTTAATAAATATTTTATATATTTACATATCAGATGTCATTCCCTTTCCCCATTTCCCCTCCTTAGACTTCCTATCACATCTCTAATCCTCCTATTTGCTTTTATACCATTTTAATTACATGCATGTATTAAGATCAGCTCTAGGTTGAGGGTCTAGCAATACAATAGATGCAAATAGTCAAGGAACAAGCAAGAGAATAAACAAAAATAGTCAAAGAACAAGCAAGATATTAAACCCAATAATGTGAACACTCCCGTGATCTAAAGTCTATTTCTAAGGGCTTCTCAGGATGACCAAAATATCTGAGCCTACTTCCCTGTCCTAGCCCAGGGTCATTTTCATGTCTGAAGCCAACTTCCTTGTTCTAGCCTAAAATTTAGGTTTCTGTGTGAAATTACTTCTTTATTCTAGCCTAATATCAGATTCCTGCCTGAAGCCTACTTCCTTGTTCTTGGCCAATGTCATATTTCTGGATTCGCAGGGTGAATATATTAAAAATGTCCAACTTGCCGAAAGCAATCTCCAGATTCAATGCAATCCTCATCAAAATTCCAACTCAATTCTTCACAGAATTAGAAAGAGCAATTCTCAAATTCATTTGGAATAACAAAAAAATGCAGGATAGTGAAAACTATTCTCAAAAATAAAAGAACTTCTGGGGAAATCATTATCCCTGGCCTCATGCTGTTCTACAAAGCAGTAGTGGTAAAAACCACATGGTGTTGGTACAAAGACATGCAGGAAGATCAATAGAATAGAAATAAAATTCAGAAATGAACCCACACACCTATGGTCACTTGATCTTTTACAAAGTAGTTAAAACCATCTAGTAGAAATAAGACAGCATTTTCAACAAATGGTTCTGGATCAACTGGCAGTCAGCATGTAGAAGAATGCAAATTGATCCATTCTGATCTCCTCATACAAAGCTCAAATCCAAGTGGATCAAGGACCTCCACATAAGACCAGATACACTATAACTAATAGAAGAGAAAGTGGGGAAAAGCCTTGAATACATGGGGACAGGCAAATATTTTCTGAACAGATCACCTATGGCTTATGCTCTAAGATCAAGAATCAACGAATGGGACCTCAAAAAATTGCAAAAGCACAGGTCATAGTCAATAGGACAAAACAGCAACTGAAAGAGTAGGAAAAGATATTTACTAATCCTACATTTATTAGTGGGTTAATATAAAGTTAGACTCCAGAGAACAAAATAAGCCTATAGAAAAATGAGGAACAGAATAAAACAGAGAACACTCAACTGAGGGATCTTGAATGGCTGAGAAGCAATTAAAGTAATGTTCAACATCCTTAGTCATCAGGGAAATGCAAATCAAAATGACCCTGAGATTCCATCTCACATCAATCACAATGACTAAGATCAAAAACTCAAGTAACAGCACATGCTGGCAAGGATATTGAGAAAGAAGAACTCTCCTCATTTGCTGGTGAGACTAAAAGCTTGTATAACCACTTTTGCAATCAGTCAGTTTCTGGGAAAATTGGAAATAGTTCTACCTGAAGACCCAACTGTACCACTCCTGGGCACAGCAGCCATATTTATAATAGCCAGAAGCTTGACATAACCCAGATGTCCCCCAACAGAGGAATGGATATAGAAAATGTTATACATTTACACAATGGAATACCACTCAGCTATTAAAAATAATGACTTCATGCAACTCATAGGCAAATGGATGGATCTAGAAAACATCATCCTAAGTGAGGTAACTCAGTCACCAAAGAACACACGTGATATGTACTCACTGATAAGTGGATGTTACACAGAGTGTGGAATACCCACAATGCAACTCTTGACCCACAGGAAGCACAATCGGAAGAATGATCAAAGAGTGCATTCTTTAGTCTTACTTAGAAAAAGAAACAAAATAATAAGGGGAATTAGAGGGACTTTGGAGGACATGAAGTGGGGGAGTGGAAAAAGAGGAGACGTATCATGTATGGGAAGAGATGGAGGAGATGTTCAGAGGGTCAGGAAATTGATCAGAGTTGTGTAGCAATGGTGGATGGGGAACTGGGGGGAGCAACCAGAAAGTCCTAGGAAAGCAAAAGCCTCCCAGAACCCCACGGGATGACATAAGCTGAAATACCCCACAAAGGGAAGGGAGAACCTGTGGAGACTATATTTAGAGTTTAGGCATGGCACCCGGTTGAGGGGTGGGGTCACCCACATATCTCTAAAATTTTAATCCAGAATTGTTCCTGTCTAAAGGAACTATGAGGACAAAGAGTGGAGCACAGGCTTAAGGAAAGGACATCTAGAGACTGCCCCACCTGGGGATTCATCCCACATGCGGATACCAAACCCAGACACTATTGCAAGTGCCAAGAAGTGGTTGCTGATACAGCTATCTCCGGAGAAGCCCTGGCAGAGCCTTACCAATACAGATGTGGATGCTCGCTGCCAGACATCGGACTGAGCACAGGGACCCCAGTGGAGAAGTTAGGGGAAGGACTGAAGGTGCTGAAGGGTCTTATCTTGCATTAATGGGAGGGGAGGCTGTTGGTCCTGTGAAGGTTTGATGCCACAGTGTAGAGGAATGCTAGAGCTGTGAGGTGAGAGTGGGTGCTTAGGTGGGGGAGCACCCTCATGGAAGCAGGGTAAGGGGGGACTGATGGGGATTTGCAGAGAGGAAACTGGGAAATGGGATAGCATTTGAAATGTAAATAAATAAAATATCCAATAAAAAAAAGATAGTAAACATGGTCACACTACCCATAGCAATCAACAGATTAAATGCAATCCCCATCATATATGAATTTTTTCCAAAAGCTATTTATATATCATGTTATTTTACTAGTTCTACTTAAAAAGTTTCTCTAACACTTAAGAGAATCTAAAACGACATTTCTACAAGAGTGCTCAGTATATTTATTTGGATGTTCCAGATTTCTGATTAGATCATGCTTGCCTACAAAACACAGGTCCACCGATGGTGAATTACAAATGTTCAGATTAAAGGCATGCACCACCATGATGCCCAGCAAGACATTTGATTTTGAGAGCACATAGTTTACAGTAAGTTGTATAATTAATCTGACCAAAATAAAAAAGGCGATATATTACATTTCATAATTTAACCATTGTATGTTTCTCATAAGATGATACTGTTGGCATGGTGAGAAATGAATATGTATAAATATTACTGGTAACTATAGCAATGCAGATCCAAAAAAGTTAGTGCAATATAGTTTTAGAATAAAACTGGAGAGATGTGCCATACCTGAGAAAATAGTCTTGAAATCTGATAAATATACCTTGGACAAATAAAAGTTCTCGTTATTATACTTTCAGCATGAAATATCAGAAGCATTTAAAATAAAAATACATTGTAAAATGTTTTCAAATAACCAATAAGGAGATATTTAATTCCTTTAATTTGAAAAATACTGAAAACGGAAAGTATCTACAGTAAAGTTGAGAAAACTTAAAATCAGACTTTTCATATTATTCTAATCCATAAATCACTACAAGTTATTGATATACACATGCACATGTTACTAATAAAATATATCTTGGATGTATTTTTATGTCTAGTGAAGGAAAAATACTTCCATACACAGTGAAAGAATCTGTCATTATCGCTTTGCAGGGAAATTAATGATCATGCATAAAAGTTCTATAATGTGCATACATATACTACTGTAAATCAATCTGCTTTATTCTGAGGAACATTGTATTTTATATATTCAGGACCTATCAAATATTCATTTACCATCTTCTAAATTGTGACAACAAGAAAGGAAACATAATAATAAAATTAGACCACGCAAAATTAGTGTCAAGGAAAGTCATGCTATCTGCGCAACTTTTGGTCTTTTGTATTTATGGTAATTAAGATAACTATACTTAATGCAGCTATGGTTATACCATGATGAAATTTAACTCAGAAAAAAAAAAAACCAGTTTCTCTTTGAAATTATATATGGAGTCTCTTATACCTATGCAAAATAATATATTAAATTATGAAAGCACCTGTGGACCTTGAGGAGTATATGCTTGCATGTGCTCCAATCTCAGTGAAAAATATAATTTGAAAATGTACTGCTTAAACCAGACATATTATTTTTATCGTGCGTATAATTGTAAGTTCATTTTAGTTTTATTTCTAACTTCATAGTGTATTTAGTCATATTTAACAGCAGTCTCTTCTTGTAAATATTAAACAAACCTGCACAGAGGGCTCATGTAATTGCAAGTGTGATGTTTGCAGGCATGGGACTGCTGTGGAACAACCTGAAGAGGCTTTCAGGCTGATGCACAGTGGTGCCTGACTGTTGAGATTCAAAAGCAGAGGAGAAGAAGAGGAACAAGGACAGCATCTGCTGTAAATCAGGATAGTTTTCTTCTTAGTATGCAAGGTGTAAACATCTTGAAGACTATTTAGCTTTGTAACCTTTCTTGAAGTAAGCAAGAATTCCTATTCCGTAGAATACGTTGATGAGGGATCAATTTCTAAATTTCCCATGCTGCTTATATTAAGGCTAAACCTATTACAATATCCTTAATGACATTTTACACTTGAACATTTTCCTCTCCCATTTCTCAGTTAATGGCTTAGCATCACAGTCGTATTTCAGCAGATACAGCAATGTCACACTAACAATAATTCATCCTCAGTCTTATGCTTTTATTAGGTGAATTTCCCCCTGCTCCCCACCCATTGTCTCCTACTTAATTCCTGAATGTGTATTTCCATGCTTCCTTGTTGAGTTCACACTTGAGTGCAAGCTGCACTTCTCACTTTCAGATACTCATTGTGTGGTTACCTCCAGCAATGACCATGTCTGCCTGGAGTAAAATATACTTGTCTTCCTTTAAACAGTAACATGCAGGATTGTTTCTCATTAGCAAGTCCTAAGAAACTCAAGCAGACTTGTCTGACATTACATATTAATCTTGCATTTTGAGAATACCTAGAAATATTTTTCAGAGGCCCCAGAACAATCAATGTGTGCATAGAAACACATTCATACAACCACAAATACTCATTGGATTCATATACAGCAAATAGGTAAACATGGGTGGTAAGTTATCACAGAATACAAATATTAAGGTAAGATAAAATAATCTGAGATAGATGAAGATATTTCTAAAGCAGACAGTAGGTCTCCATTTCTTATCCTGACACTCCTGCTTCCAAACTGTCAGCAGCACACAGACATTATTTGTCACCGCAGCCTCACACAAGGAAATAGTTGGTCACTAACAACAGTGGCATTATCCCTTCTCACAGGAGCACAGCTAGATTTCTAGATCCCTCTCAAATACTCTATTAACTTTTTGTTTTATAATCTTTCTCTTGCAGAGCTATCATTGAAAACATCCAAACTCTTACGAGTTAGAGGCATGGCAGAGAATGTGGTAGAAATTACCAGTATCTACTGTGGAAAGAAAGTGAATTAACACCAAACCCCTTGTCCTTTGGAAGTACCAGATGAGTCATAGGACTGTAGAAATATCTAGGAAATTAAGAGAGGATATTTCTTTCTAGCGTTAAAAATTGGAATAATGATATTTAAATCTGTACTTCCCCTAGGGCATATGAATAGCAAACCTTGAAAAGGAATAAATGATTAAAGGACTTACTCAGTCATAAATTCTGTGTGGAAGTTAAGCACACTCCAGTCAATTGCTTTGTTGAGTGGGTAGACAGCAAAAGCAGGGAAAAATCCAACAATCACCACATCTCCTTTCCTCTTTAAAAGGTAATTCATCTTGACTAAGCACTCGCTGCTTCTGTAGGAGCACAGAAGAACCACAGTCTGCAGAAAGCAAGAGAGAACAATCCAAGGGAACAGCATGATTGAGGTGAACTCTGCTGTTTCCAGCACTGCTATGAGTGGCTTATGTGTGCATGATTATTTAGAATTTTATTGGTGACTCAAGTTATCACTTGAATCATCCCAAGTTATTTCTGATAAGACTGTTTACTCCCTTGTGGAATTGTCCACTACTTCCTTCCCACAGGCTTTGAATCTGACGGCCTGCATTCAGAATAACAAACATTATGGACAAAAAAGATATTTTTAAAAGTTCTTCTCCAGCCACAGGCAGTATGACTTCATCCAAGACTACAGAGATCCAGTTCTAAGACTTGAAAGCCTTAGTGAATTCAGCAACAAATGTGACCCATGATTCTACTCATGGGAAACTCATTTATGATGATACAAACATGTACACCAGATGATGTCAATGGTTGATGAAACAGAATAGGGATCAAAAAAGGTCATGCCTGGCCTGACCAAGTCACAATAGCAGGCAGCATGCTTTATAGAACTGTACATTGTTAATTCTAATTTTGCTTTCCAGGGTCTCCTTGAATAATAGATTTTTTTTCCTAACAGATATCTCAAAGTCAATATTATGTCCAGGCCCCATTCTACACAGTTTGTGTCCTTTCTCATGAAACTACTGATTCTGCTGAATTGATTTCCAAATGAGCAACTTTAAGTCAATGTTGAAATCAAGTTTCCTGTATGAATTGGAACTTTTACTTTAAGTAATACTCTTTTATTCACCGTGATTCCCTGACTTGACATATTGTCATGATACCGATTATTCCTCAAACATTTGGTCTATCCATTGATTGTGTGTACCTGAGAACATAGTATCTTTAAGAAATATAATTCCTTAGAAAAACATCTATGGGTTTCTTCCCCCACAGACACTGTATAATGGTGTCATGAGAGAAGGGACCTGTGTTATGTTAAGTCTGTGATTCTACTGTGTAGGGCCCTGCAGCCATGATGCAAGTTAATGCAAATGCCCACCATGAGAACTATGCACAGCTTAGTGTGAATCATTGTGTAAAGCATGGCTTCTATTTGATAGGGATGAATCAGTATTACTGGGGTAGGACACAGATGAGTTTCTTTACCCTTCCTGCCCTATTCTTCCTCAATATCTGGATACAGGAGCCCTTCCTTCCACCTTACCTCAACTTCCTGGGGTCTTCATGGCTTGAATAGGGTTACACTACTCCAAACATTTGTTGTTCATTTTTTGGCTAATCTTTTCCATCCTAATTGAGGTAAAATGAATTATCAAAGTTCTTTTCATTAGAATTTCCCTAATAGCTAAGGATGATCTTTTATTTGGGGGTGAGGGTTTCTTAGCCCCTTTCTTATTCTTTTTATAGCTTTCTATACAGGTCTCAGCCCACAGGTCCTATATACATTTTCAAGGTCTTTTGTCCCACATATTATAGCTTCAAATTTAGTACTTTTATTAGATTCCTTAATGTGTAAATGAATGGGTGTCTGACTCTTCTGCCTCCTTTTGGGATCCTTCCAAACTTTTGTTGGTTTGCCTTGTCTAACTTCCATGTGATGGTTTTTGTTTTATTTTATATTATTTTTGTTAGGTTTTGAAAAATAATGATAGTTTCAAAATATACATTAAAATATCAAAAGAAGAAGAAGAAGAAGAAGAAGAAGAAGAAGAAGAGAAAAAGAAGAAGAAGAAAAAGAGGAATGTGCCTGTCAATCTACAAGGAACATGAAGAAAATCAAATAGACTGGGGCAGGTAGGAAACTCCCCATGACACATAATAAAGAAAACACCAAATGTACACAATAAAGAAGGAATAGTAAAAGCTGCAAGAGAAAAAGAACATGTAACATATCAAGGGAAAAGCAATAAAATTACATCTGACTTCTCAGTGGAGACTAAATTCTAGAAGGTCCTAGATGGATGTTCTGCATTTTTAAAGAGGTCATCATGCCATCCAAGACTAGTACACCCAGAACTTTCTATTTTATTTTTTTTCTGTTATTGGATTTTTAATATTTGCATTTCAAATGTTATCCCCTCTTCAGGTCTCCCCTCCAGAATCCTCTATCCCATCTCCCCTCCTCCTTCCTCTATGAGGGTACTCCCTGCCCCCACTCCTGCCTTCCTGCCCTGGAATTTTCCTACAATGTGGCCTTGAACCCCTCAGGCCGAATGTACACTCCTCCCACTTATGTCCAACAAGGCCATCCTCTACCACATATGTGGTCTGAGCCATGGGTCCCTTCATGTGTAGTCTTTGGTTGGTGGTCTATAACCCAGGGGCTCCAGTGGCGTGGTCTGGCCAGTTGACACTGTTGTTCCCCCTCACCCCAGGGGCTGCAAATCTTTTCAGCTCCTTCAGTCCCTTCTCCAGCTCCTCCACTGGGAACCCTGTGCTTAGTCCAGTGGTTTTCTGCCTCTGTATTTGTCAGGCTCTGGCAGAGCATCTCAGGAGACAGCCATGTCAGGCTCCCTCAAAAAGCATTTCCTGCTGGCCAGTGGTGGCACACTGCTCTAGTAGCTGTGCTCCGGAGGCAGCGTCCTTCAGTCAGTCTCTCCCGAGTTCGAATCCAGTCTGTGCTTGTCAATCATGGAAAAATAAAACAACAAAACAAAAACGAAAAAGCCTTTCCTGGCATCTGCAATAGCTTCCAGGTTTGGCGACTGTATATGGGGTGGATCCCCGGGAGGGGCAGCCTCTGGATGGTCTTTCCTTCAGTCTCTGCTCCACATTTCCTCCTGTGAGTATTTGTTCCCCTTCTAAGAAGCACTTAAGTACCTTGGTCTTCCTTCTTATTGAGCTTCATATGGTCTCTGAATTGTATCCAGGGTATTCTGAGCTTTCGGGCTAATATGCACTTATCAGTGAGCACATACCGTGTGAGTTCTTTTGTGCCTGGGTTACCTCACTCAGGATGATATTTTCAAATCCCATCCACTTGCTGAGCATTTCATGAAGTCATTGTTTTTAATAGCTGAGTAGTATTCCATTGTGTAAATGTACCACATTTTCTGTATCTATTTGGTTTTTGAGGGACATCTGCTTTGTTTCCAGCTTCTGGCTATTATAAATAAGGCTCCTATGAACATAATGGAGCATGTGTTCTTATTACATGTTGGAGCATCTTCTGGGTATATGCCCAGGAGTCCAATTTTCTGAAGAAATGCCACACTGATTTCCAGAGTGGTTGTACCAACTTGCAATCAAACCAGCAATGGAGGAGTGTTTCTTTTCTTCACATCCTCTACAGCATCTGCTGTCACCTGAAGTTTTGATCTTAGCCATTCTGACTGTTGTGAGATAGAATCTCAGGGTTGTTTTGATTTGCATTTCCCTGATGACTAAGGATGTTGAACATTTCTTTAGGTGCTTCTTGGTCATTCGATATTCCTCAGTTAAGAAGTCTTGGTATAGCTATGTTCTCCATTTTTTTTAATAGGGTTATTTGGTTTTCTGGAGTCTAACTTCTTGAGTTCTTTGTATATATTGGATATAAGCCCTGTATTAGATGTAAGATTGGTTAAATCTTTCCTAATCTGTTGGTTGCTGTTTTGCCCTATTGACAGTGTCCTTTGCCTTACAGAAGCTTTGCAATTTTATGAGGTCCCATTTGTCAATTCTTGATCTTAGATGATAAGCCATCGGTGTTCTGTTCAGGAAAATTTCCACATGCATACACTTTACAGTTGTTCACTACACTATAATGATACTCACACAGCTTGACTTTATTTTCCCCAGAAAAGGCTCACATCAAAGGAATCAGTCACAGGTGAAATGTACCAGATATTCACAGCACAGACATTGTCCTGGAATGTGTTAGTGTCTCATCGTTTAGTATGTGACTCATATCCCTCAAGTCTTTCTTCCTTTCTTCCTTCCTTCCTTCCTTCCTTCCTTCCTTCCTTCCTTCCTTCCTTCCTTCCTTCTTTGAGATAGTGTTTTATGTATCCTGTGTCTCCAGGATTACATCCTGCTTGATTTTGTCTTTCAAGGTACTCTCCTTTGCATTGAGTCCTTGCCCATTCTAGACTTTATCTGTTGAGAAAGCAATTTTCCATCCAGTGCCCACTTCCCTCTTTTATCTCTGGCACCAGCATCTGTCTGAGGCAAGGTTAAGCTTAATCATGATGTTGCCTGGATGGAAACTTTTACAAAATTGTGCCTCCCAGAAGGCATGGTCTGCACTGTCCCAGAGACCTCTGGGTAAGATTGTCTGAAGCCCAGGTGTAGGGCTGTTATAAATGTGTCCATCAGTCTTTTGAACATTATTCTTTGAGAATCTCATACTTGTATACAGTGTATTTTGATCATTTACACTCCCAACTCTTCATTCTACCCACAGCAATTATTCTTACCCAGCATGCATCTCAGCCCTAATGGCACTGCCCAGATGCCTCTGGGAAATGTGGTCCATGTTTTTGCGGCATGTACAAGAAGGCATTGTAAAGTGTTTTTTTTTTTAAAGGTATTTAATTGCTTTGTTTGTTTATCTCATGATCTTATCATCATATTTGTTAGCATTTTTTCTAAGCTCCACCTCACAGTTACCTGACAACAGCCAGATTACCTGACTCACTTTAAAAGGGGCTGCTTGTTATTGCCTTGTTGCTCCTGCTCTGTCCCTTCACCCTTTCCCCACTCTCTCTCCACATGCTCATGGCCAGCCTCTACTTTTGTACTCTTCTTCTCTTCTTCTCTTCTCTTCTCTTCTCTTTCTCTTCTCTTCTCTTCTCTTCTCTTCTCTTCTCTTCTCTTCTCTTTCTTTCTCTCTCTCTGCTTTTCTTTGTCTCTACTACCCTCTCAACTCCCCTCCCCATACCCTAAATAAACTCTATTCTATATTATACCATTCTGTGGCTGGTCCCTCAGGGGAAGATTGCCTCAGCGTGGGCCCACAGAGGCACCTCCTTCCACATACCTCACCACACATCCACCCAAACATATTCTTTCTCTCTTAATCTTTTTATCAACACATCAAAATTAATTATGTTATATTTTATTTTTGAGATAATTGAGAATGGGCTTGTTTCCTGATTTCTTCTGAAGTGTGTCATAGATATTGCTACAGGAAGCATACCAGAGAGGACCACACGGACAGTTTATAGCCAATGGAAAATCTTTACTCTAGTTGGCTGTGACCACACCCAAAATTTGGGCATTGTAGTATAGCCCCCTACGTCTAGAACACAGTTTTGGTTTTCACCAATACATCCCTACTGCAATTTCCCCTCCTCTATTTCCTTCCATCTCATCTCCAGTCTTTCTCAGATCCACTCTTCCACTCTTCCTTTTCTGTTCAGAAAAACAAATAAGCCAAAAAAACTAACAACCCCCCAAACCAAACAACAACAACACAACAACATGGCCTCACACAAATATTCATATTATACTTAGCAATTTCTGACAGAAAACGTGTCCCACAGGCATCCTTCACACTATGAATTCTGTTCAGATGTTTATGAGCATCTTGGATTTCAGACTTCCTTGCTGAACTTGTTCTGTAGTCATTGATGTTTGCTTTCTTCTCTGACCCAGATGCCACAAACTTTTCATATTCTACTCACATCTTTAGGGGTTATGAGGGATCCTGCAATAAGCAATGTAGGATTGGTGATGGAGAGATGAAGTAAGGTGCAGATGTCACTTCCCAACTTTAGGGTCATTTACCTTCATCTGGAAATGTTGAACCCCTATCTTAGAAATGTCTGTGAGTTGTTGATATGCTCTATTTTGATGCTCTTACCAATTGAGTAGTCATGCAGACAAAAGTTAACAAAGTTTCATTGGAGTTAAATGGAAAGTTAGGTGAAATAACATATATCTCCAGGACACTTTACTCAAACAGTCTGGAACACATATTCTTCAAAGCAGACCATAGCACTTGGTCTAAAATATATCTCAAATTAGGACACAGAGAAAGTATCAACACATAGGAGAGATTTGAAATATCTTCTTTTATACTACTGGAGTACAAAGGGGTAAAGACAGAAATGAACTTCAAGAGAAATGACAGAAAACAAAGCTGTGTGAAGAATTACCAGCACACTAATGAGTACTGAATATCTAGAGAAGGAATAAAAAGTCTTTTAATTGGTTGAAAATGCATCACAAAATGTCACATAATAAAGGCCACTCTGAGGGGTACATTCACAATTCCAAATGCCTAAGTTACAAAGCAAGGGAGATCCCAAACAAGTAACCTAGTGTAGCTTAAGACTTTGTAGAAGTGAGCACAAACTAGAATTGAAAACGTTATGTGTTGACCTGAATAAACACAAACAACTACTATAAAATAATAATGTAAAGAGTAGATGAAGTGAACAAAGATTTTTTTTGCAAAAATAGATAAGATTAACCAATTCTTAACCAAATTAACAAAAAAAGAAAGTGCTAGTAGATACCTATTGGTATTGGAGGTGAAAAGAAAATAATTAATGTAAACAGCATGAAATCCTGAATCCCCAGAGGACATACCTTAAAAACCTGTGTTGTACCAATTCAGGAAACAGCAAGTAAATGTATAGATTTCCAAAAGCAAGTTATATGATTGAGTAATCCAGACAAGCAATGATAGTGAAACAGTTACAGTGTATTTTGGCTGCTGGGGAGATGGATCAATAGTTAAGAACACTGGGTGATCTTCCTGATGACCTAGATTTGATTCCTTGTACTCACATGGCAGCTGGCTGTCATGTGTAAAACCAGTTTCAAATGAATCTGAGACAATCTTCCGACCTATATGCCTGCAGTGTACAGAGATACACTCACTCAGGAAAACTACAGAAAGCACAAAACAGAAAAAAATAACCTGAAATAAAACTATCAAGAAAACAGATAACAAAGTACAAGCTAAGGTATTTATCAGAGAAAATTTCCATATCTTCATTTTGTTTTTAAAAATCTGTTTTAGACGGGTGTAGTGACATATGCCTTCAATCCCAGCTGAGGGAGGCAGAGAAATGTGGATGTCTGTGAGTTCAAAGGCATCTTGGTCTACAGAGTGAGTTTGAAGACACCCAGAGCCCCAAGAGAAACTCTGTCTTCAAAACCTCCACCCAGTATTGTTTTATTGGCATACATACATGAGGTTGGGTTGCATTTATGTTTTGTATCACATCATGTCTGGTGCTTATAGATATGGGAAAAACTTGTTGTGTTCTGTGAAACTGGAGTTACAGTCATCTGTGAGCAACCATTTTTGTATTAGGAACCAAATCCTACTACCTTTGAAGAGAAGTCAGTGGTCTTCACTACTCAGCCATTTCACCAACTCTTGTAGCAGATATCAATTCTTCTCAAATCCTTCTAGAAATTAGAAAACCTTTCTCCAAAACTAGCATCACACTGAGAGCAAAGCCAGAAAGATACCCAATAAAGAAGAAAATTAAATGCTGGAGTGGTGGCACTTACATTTGTCCACTGCCAGGACTTGGGAGGCAGTGGCAGGTGGATCTGAGTTAATCTGGTCTACAAAGAGAGTCCTGGACAACAAGGGCTCTATTACATAGGAAATTCTGTCTTGAAAAATCACACACACACACACACACACACACACACACACACATGTTTTATCAGTTTGGTTTTCTGATGAACATAGGAAAATAATTGGAGTAAAATACTTTTTAAAAACATATTTTAATAACACATCAATATGTACCAATTTGTAAAAAGGTGCTGAACTGTGAAGAAGTAACAGAATAAAGACTGCTTAGATGTTTAAAATAAAACATAGAAGTAAATACAGAGTCATCTTAACATTTGATATCACCATTATTCTAAGAGTGGCAGCAAATTGTTTTTTTTTTCTGCTTGACATTTGGCAGAGTGTTATAAATTAAGGTCATAAGTTTACAATAACTTAGTATGTACCTCCTTATACAGTGACCTGGTATAGACTAATCTTCAGGAAAGCTTATATCAAATACAAAGGAATTAGATTTCTTCAGAGTAAAACACATATGAAAAGAAAGCATGACAAATTTGTGAAATGTCTTGACTTCAAAAGCAAAATGTTATATTGACACAAGTTAGTTCTATTGAGTGTCAAATTCGCAAGATATTTAAAAAGTAAACTTTACATATAAGACTTGAATTTATTCATCAGCACAAAAAATAAATCTGTTTGGAATCCAGTTGTCAAAGGAATAAAATACATGAATGATCCAAGTGGAAAAACACACAAATTAGGAATTCATTGCAAATTATATTAATAACACAAAAGGAATGGTGAATACAAGAGTAAGACTAAAAATGCAGCATATATTTCAATGTGGAAAAAAGGATTAGGTTGCTATGATTACCTAAAGAAATAATAGCCCATGGCATCAAATGTTCAATTATAACTTTGGATGTGAGTGTTCAGATGGGGAAGAACAACAAAACTTCCAGTTGTTACTTAATTTAAGAAGCAATGAGGCTAGGTATTAAGACGGATTTTTTCTCCTAGCATATGTTTTGTCCCTGATATAAGGAAGCAAGTTCCTTTCTGGCCTTAATAATAAGATGTAGCACTTGGGGACAAAGATGATGCCTAAGAGTGATGCACTGGAAGCCAAGATAGAGAAGACTTCCATAGCCACCATGATCTTCCCTTGCTGATGCAGTAGACAGGGAGGACGGTGATCCAGACACTACAGAACACCAGCATGCTGAAAGCCAGGAACTTGGCTTCATTGAATGTGTCAGGTAGATTTCTGGACAAGAAAGCCATAAAGTAGCTCCCTAGGGCCAGTGCTCCCAAGTATCCCAGGATGCAATGGAAAGCAATAGCTGAGCCTTTGTTGCAAATGATGATGATGTGTCCATGTTCTGAGTGAGTATCTTTATCAATAAATGGAGGAGATGTTGTCAGCCAAATTCCAGACAGACAAACTTGGAGCAGGGTGCATAAGGAATAATGAAGTTAGGGGCCCTTGATGTCAGCAGCCATCTTCTAACTCTTCCTAGAGCAGTGATCTTGAAGGCTATAACTACAGTGATAGTTTTGGCCAACACAGTGGAAAGAGCCACAGTGAAGAGAAGTCCAAAAACATTTTCCTGCAGGACACAGGTGGCTGTGCTAGGCAGGCCAATGAAGAGCAAGGGATAGAGAAAACAGAGAGGGCCAGAGTGTTGAGCAGGGTGTAACTGAGAGCCAGGTTATTGGCCTTGACAATGGGGGTGTCTGTGTTCTTCAGAAATACCCCAAGCACAACAGCTGTGAGTGAGAAGAATCCCAGGGACTTGAAGCTGAGTGTCTTCCCCAAGGGATCATCATAGGCCAGAAATGTCACAGTTTTCTGTAAGCAGTGGATCTTGTCTGTGTTAGCATAGTGAATTTCTGGACACTTCACATACTGATCCATATCTGGCAGAAATGCAGTTGATCATGAGTGCATACTCTGCTTTCCCATTTTATTCTAAGCCATTTCCCAGCCCCCATAAAAGAACTGCTCATAAATTCTTATGTCTTTATTAAACAACATTTGAACACTGTTCCTGATAGCTTGTCAACTTACTCTTAGACTATAATATACTCATATGGACTTTTGCCGTATTTTCAATGTATTAACAAAAATCTATATTTTATATACCTTTTAATTTTTTAAAATTTTCTTTCTGCCATCACATTACCACTCATATTATCCTTATAATAATTCTGATCAGGGTTTTGCCCTCCCCTAAGTCCTAGATCTTTCCCATTTCTATGCCCAACCAATGCCACAGCTCTTCTTTCATTCTTTCTTTAAAAGAGAAATAAAATATCCCAACAAACCAAACAAAGCATCAATTATAGAAAATCCTTACTCTCACACATATGCACACACTAGGTATTAAAACATATATGTTGTGGAGCGCTGCTGCCATGCTTTAAAGATGGCGCTTGCCTTTCTCCTCCTTTGGAATAAACAAGCCCTTATTTGGTAGGAAAGCCGCACCTGCCTGTGGCCTGATCTTCCGTCATGATGCTCTGGCCTATGATAGTGCAGATCGTGGTATGGGCTCATGGGCCATCCTACGAAGAGTATTTAAGCTGCACTCACGGGGCATTCGGGGGCACACCCTTGATTCGGACGTAACCTGGGATTCCTGAGTAAACTGTTGCTGGAAGGAACTGGTGTGCTAGTCTTTCTTCCCTGCTGGACAGGGTGATCGGCGCGGCACAATATGTGTAAGTCAAACTATAAGGAAAAGTTCCAATAAGACCAAAAATAGCCAGAAGTACAGGTATATGCTACACTCGTCAGGAAAAAGTCCTGCTGCACCAAGCTAAGCACCAGAAGTCCTGCCCTTAACCTGATCAGAGATTCCCTTCTGCCTCAGAGCTCATGCAGGCCACAAAAAATTCATACCACAAAGACCAGAAGATAGAAGAGGGAAAAGAAACCAAAAACCAAAAACAAATTTCAAAGTAGCACCTTGATTTATAATGATCCTAAAGCCAGATACATAAATGCCAGTATAAGAACACAGTCAACAAGAATTAATTAGAAAGATGATAAGGTCCTTAAAGAAGAAATGAAAACAAATCTGTTAAGGAAATCTAGGAAAGGCAAAGAAAAAAAGTGGAGGAAATAAAAAATACCTTTAAAAAAACAAAGAAACAGGTGAAAGAAATTATTCCAGACATGAAAACGGCAACAGGAGTCATAAAAAAACACAAGCTGAGGAAATTCTGAAAATGGAAAATCTAGGTAGGTGAACAGGAAGTATAGGTGCAAGTATCACCAAACAGGAATCTAGGGGATGAAGAAATTATAGGAAAAAAAAAACTAGATTCATTGGTCAAAGAAAATGTTAAATCTAAAAATTCTGAACCAAAAACATCCAGGAATTCTGGAATATTATGAAAAGAACAAAACTCAGAATGATAGGAACAGAAGAAAAAGATTCCCAGCTCAAAATCATATTTACCAAAAATATAGAAGAAAAATTTCTTAACCTACAGAAGGTTATAACAGTGTAAGAAGCTTACAGATCACCTAGTTTATTGGGCCAGAAAAGGAAGTTTCCAAGCCATGTAATAATCTAAACATTAAATATACAGAACAAAGAAAGAATTTTAAAAGCTGCAAAGGTAAAAGGCCAGGTAAGATAGAAAAGCTGACCTATTAAAATTACACCTGATTTCTCAATGGAGATGCTCAAAGCCAGAAGAGCCTGGACAGATTTCTTGCAGCCCCTAAGAGTTCACAAATATCAGTCAGCAAAACTTTTAATCACCATAAATGGAGAGACCAAGATATTCCATGACAAAACAGAATTTAGACAATATCGTTCCTCCAACCCAGCCCTACAAAGGATACTAGAAGGAAAACTTCATCCAACGAGGCTAACTGCATTCAAGAAAACATAAGAAATAATTTTTGTAGAGATTCTAAAATCCAGAGTGGCCTTGCAGACTCTATCTAGGAGACTATAGATGCCAGCCCAGGAAAATTGTCAACCATGTACATCGAGAAAACAAGATATTTCGTGACAAAGTCAAATTTAAATGTAATCTATCTACAAATCCATCCTTACAGAAAGTACCTGAGAAATACTTCAACCCAAGGCCACAAATATGCAAGCACTATATAATTTCACACCAGCAAAAACAAAAGAAGGGACACACACAGAAACACAACCACCATCACTACTACCACCAAAACAACAGGAATCAACATTGGTTATTAACATCTATTAATATTAACTGACTCAATTTCCTAATAAAAAGACACAGGTTAACAGAATGAACATGAAAATGGGATCCACCCAATGTGGGCTTTTTAAATGGGATTCCTAATGGTGAAAGTAGGGTGTGACTGACTCTTTCGCATGCTTGTGGGACCCCCTTTTTAAAATTTTATTTAATCTACTTTTTACACTCCAGATTGTATCCTCCTCCTGGTCCACCCTATGACTGTTCCTCATCCTATACCTCCTCCCCACCACATGTCTCCATGAGAATATCTCCACCTCCACCGACCCCACCCACCAGACCTCTCTACTCCCTGGGGCCTCCAGTCTCTTGAGGCTTACGTGTATCGTCTCTGACTGAACCCAGACCTAGCATTCCTCTGCTGTGTAAGTACTGGGGAGCTCATATCAGCTGATATACGCTGTCTGGTTGGTGGTTCAGTTTCCTAGAGATTTCAGGGGTCCAGATCAACCAAAACCACTGGTCCCCCTACAGGGTTGCCCACCTCCTCAACTTCCTCCAGCCTTTCTCCAATTCAACCACAGGGGTCAGCAGCCTCTGTACATTGGCTGGGTGTAGGTATTTCTATCTGACTCTTTCATCTGCTTGCTGGGTCTTTTGGAGGGGAGACATGATAGGTCCCTTTTTGTGAGTGCTCCATAACCTCAGTAATAGTGTTGCCTTGGGGCCTCCCCTTGAGCCAGATCCTACTTTGGGCCTGTTGCTGGTCCTCCTTTTCCTCAGTCTCTTCTCCATTTTTGCCATCCAGTTCCCTCACACAGGAACAATTGTGGGTCAGAATTTTGACTGTGGGTTGGCAAACCCAAGTCTCACCTGACTTTCTGCTGGAGGTGGGTTCTACAAGTTTCCTCTCTTCCCTGTAGGGAATTCATCTAAGGTCCTCCCTTTGAGTCCTGAGAGTCTCTCACATCCTAGGTTTCTGGTACATTCCGGAGGGTCCCCTGACCTCCTACCTCCTGAGGTTTCCTGTTTCCTTTCATTTTGCTGGACCTAAGGGCTTCAGTCCTTTCCCCCACTCAATACTTGATTATATTCCCCTCCTCCTTTCCCTGTCCTGTTTCCCAATCCGGTCCCTTCCTTTCTCCCCCTCCTGTGATTACTTTCTTCTCTCCCCAAGTGGAATTGAGGCTTGTTAACCTTTCTGTGTTCTGTGGACTGTTACCTTTGTTATTTTGTTCTTTTTTGGCTAATACCCACTTATTAGTGAGTACACACAAAGCATGTCCTTTTGGGTCTGAGTTACCTCACTCAGGATGATATTTTCTAGTTCCATCCATTTGCCTGCAAATCTCAGGATGTCCTCCTTCTTAATAGCTTAGTATTCCATTGTGTAAACGAACCACATTTTATGTATCTATTCTTCTGCTTGCAGTTTACATACCGATGTTTTCCATTTGCTTAGATACTGCAAATGTGGACAGAAATGATGTCTTTTGCATGACAGACATTTACCTGTCTCATTGGAAATCTCATTTTCTGGACAAGGAGTGCAGTCAAAGCTGCCTTCCTGGTGGGTTTTCCTGAATCCAGGATGACAGCTCTCACTGCATATAGACTGTGGAATCTGAGAATGGAATATATGATAGCAAATGGTCAGTTTCTAATGAAATCTCCAATAGAGTGATTTTGAATATAGATCCATTAATTTATGTCAGTTTCTCTAAATGCAAATAGTTGAATTGTTTTTTACTACTGGCTGAGTCATTCACAGACTCATGTGGTCAATGTTTGTACCTAATAATATGAATTTGTTAGAAAATTGTTGAAAGATTATGAAGTGAGACATAGAAGTTTATTTTCTTGATATCATGTCTTGGTTGACTCCAAATCTACTGCCTCTTTACTCTTGGATACAAACACAAATGATTTTTGATTATGATAAAAGTGCACCATGTCAGAGTGATGGGTTTTAGAATCACTGTGGAATGAATCTTTGAGAATTATTGGGAAATATTTTTTTGGATTAGTTTACTTGAGGTGAAAAGACCATCTCTAATAATGGGTGGTAGTAATTTATTGGCCATGGTCTCTGAATAAATGAAAAGCAGGAAAGTATGTCAAAAGCAGCACTCAGCAGTCTCTGTACCCTGACTGTTAATGAAATGTGAACCACTCCCTCCACCATCTAAGAACATGACTTT
The DNA here is from genome assembly GCA_021653895.1 of Mastomys natalensis. Taxonomy (NCBI): domain Eukaryota; kingdom Metazoa; phylum Chordata; class Mammalia; order Rodentia; family Muridae; genus Mastomys; species Mastomys natalensis. Next base: position 765,409 of record JAJTUV010001598.1, on the reverse strand, counting down.
CTTCAGGGATATAATGTACTCTCAAACTGTGAACTAAGAAAAATGCTCCCATAATGTTTTGTTAGGTAGCAATTTTTCAATAGCAAAACAAACAACTAACACATCTATACCTTCCTATTATGCTCTTCTGTGCAGCCTGTAGTCTGGAAGGAACAGGCCAACTTATCATTGAATAAAATTCTAAGCCAGGATCACAACAAACCTTAGTCAGATGATCTAAGATAGTGGTGGAAATAATCTGGAAAAATTTTGTATTCATGATAGTAAGTAAATGAGTAGATTGGAAAATAAATAATTCATTTTGCAAAGTTAAGTGTTAAGATAATTCTGTATATTGGTAGTCATTGCATGACTATGAATGAATCCTATGAGAGCAATGAAGAATTCTGACACTCAGAAACATGATTTTGAGATTTCAAAACAGAGAAGTAAGATGCAACCCACCTCTGTTGAACCACTGTATCCTGTTAGAGGATATGGACAATTTCTGGTCCTTTGGAGCATTTGGAGAAAATGTTCCTACTTTTACATTTAGCCCAAGACCTTTTGGGAAATTCCAAATGTTGAGAATGTCATACTCTACATGTGATTTCCTTTTATAATCTAGACCCACATTTGTTCCATCTTGATGGATGAATTATGTTTTTCTTAGAAAGGGATGGAGCTAAAAAAGGGATGTCTTTTGCATGACAGACATGCAAAATTTATTATATAAATGCCACAGAAGTGAAGGCCAAGCAGAATCAGGATATATCTCTAGTTGATTTTAATCCCTAATGTGAAAATTGCTTGTTTATATCTATCACATGATAGCCAAAGATAGCAGAAGCATTGTTATCTTCTAAAAGGTTCCAATAAGTTTCATTAAAGTCCATAGAAAGAACCACCCCTAAAGTATGACTGTGCATGGAGAAAACTCGCAGCTTCTTTGAAAACATAGTCATACCCAATTAAAATTTCAAAATATTTAGAGTTTCACACTACAAATTAATGACATTATGAGTGATCATTTACAAAATATAAGCATTTTAGAAGTACTCATGTCTATTGTGATAATTCTGTCTCTGACTCTTTTCTGTTGTGTCAAATCTCTGGGGTGAATGAACTTTACAAATTGAAAATTTTAAATGAAATTATTGGATGGTTCATTGTAATGCAACTATATACTGGCTTAAAAATATTCTTCCTTGCACAGTATCTCTTTCAAATTTTGACAAAATAACTTAAACTATGTATTACCTAGTTGACTGCCTTTATAAAGTCTAAGAGAGTCAGGTTGCTGATGTCACAATACAACTGTAGTGACATTACTTGCCAAGAGAAGAATACCATCTTTTTTCCATTCTCATGACTTTGAAATTGTACTTGATTGAGAATCATCTCATGCAGACTGTGGGCCACAGCATACACAACATTGTGCACATCGTAACTCTCTTCACTCATGGCCATGTCAAATATGCTTCCAGGCAAGAATCCCAAGGAGGCATTCGGTAAACAGTTGTGCACAATTTTACAATCTTTCTTAACAAATGGGCAATTGAAAAATAAGTGCCACAACACATGAAGATAACTGTCTCCTGGGTATTTGGAAGAGTTGACTTTCTACATAAAATCTGTAAAATTAGGAATCTCCTCATGATGGGTGTGAAAAATAAGAGTGCCATGCAATGAGCCTATCATGAAATAATCATCAAATTTAGAAACATCACATTGTGAGATCAATACCCATACTTTCCACATGAGTCATTTCTGCTTAATATTTACTATTAAGCTTAATGGAGAATCAGAGTCCCCATAAATAATAATCACATTTGATGATGATTTCAGGATATGCACCTGACTTTTCCAGGATTTGATCAAATATGATCCCCTGCTGACTAAGATCCTTTCTACAAATGTTGTGCAGCTTTCATTTTTATCCATCTCACTTCTCAAACATGACAGAATCTGTGCACCTTTCTCATCATCTATGATGAATAGCTCCACCCAGATCCAGTGGAAATGAAGCATCAATGATATAATGCCATGTGTCAGAGGTGTGTCCTTGAGGGCCACCTGGTACAGAGAAGAAAACGGCCTTTGTTCATTCAGGAGACTATCAAAAGGCCCAAAAGTAAGCTGTAGAGAAAAAAAAAAAAAAACAAATCAGAAACAAGAACATTGTCATAAAATTTAACTCATTCTGTAACAATGGATTGAAGCCCTCAGGACAATTGTTCTTTGGTGATCAAACTTTCCTATTTATGTGTTTTCCAGAAATATATAAAGAATTTCTTAATTTCAGTATTGTGCTGTGTCTACTATACTATTCCCCTTTTATCTATTCTAAGCTACAGAATTAAAGGTGTACTATTAACTGTCTGCCTCATTTTCCTATCTTGAATACGGATTTGAGTTTCCCTCTTTTCCCTAGCAGCCTCCAAAAATGTCTCAAGTAGAACTGACCCCATGTCCTATCTTCAAGAGAGCTGACCCCATTCTCACCTGTGGAAATTTGTAAAGATCCAGAACTGTTCCTATACATTCAGATATTACCCATGATGGTCCTGTAAGTACAGCAGCAGTATTTCTCCCATTTGTACTTCTGTAGTTAAAGTCAACACAATCATATCTTGAAAAGGAGCCAAAAACATTGGCCAGAGTGTACCTTTGATCATGTGAGACATTATTGACCTCAAATTCCAGGGATTTTTTGGGTAAAAGGTATGGGTTGCTGTTTATCTCCTCAATAGCAAACCTCATGGCCAAAATACATTGGTAGTTTATCAACTTAAACCTGGACAGAAGGTAGAACAGTATTTAGGAGGAGACTCATACCTCATAATATATATACAAGATTATTGCCATGATTTTTACAGTTTGAATGCTATTATTTCTAAAAATTCATGTTTAAATGTCCTTTCACTATTTGCTAGAGTTAGAACAAGAAAATTATTTTCCCCTTCCTTATTTTTCATTGAAAATAGTTTGTTTTCATACAATATATTCTAATTACAGTGTCCTGTCCACCACTTTTTCTAACGTTCTCTCTACATCTAATACCACCTAAATCCATACCCATTCTTTCTTTTTGTTCCTAGAAAACATAAAGACATCTATAATAATAATATATTAAAATAAAAACAAGCAAGCCAGAATTGGATCAAACACACACACACACACAAACCAAAGAATAAGGACAAGAAACAGAGATACATGGAGATTCATGGAGAGACATAGAAAACCTAAAAAACAAAACAACGACAGAGTATGTACACAAGATTCATGCACAGTTAAGAAATTAACCTCTAAACCGTCATTGTGTTTATTTATTTTGTTTTCCATTTACTACTGAGTGTGAGGCATTGCCTTAAGAATAGTTTGTATACCCACAAAAGACCCATTTGGAGACAACTTATTTTTTTTTGACATTGGGTTAGGGATGGAGGCTTGTGATAGCTTACAAATAGCTTCTGAATTAAAGATGGGTCCTTGTGTCTATTTCCCCTCTGGCAGCCTATCATAGACTGGTACAGAGTCTCCACATTCTTCCACAGTCTCTGTGAGGTCACCTTACATCTGTCTAGCTATGTTTAGAAGGCCTTTTTTTCCTTTGCTGGCTCTTACAATTTTCCTCCTCCACTTCTGTGTTTCTTGAGCTCTGAATAGGTTTTATGGATATATCTCATTTTGAATTGAGTGTGCTACTGCTGTAGAGAACTTCTCTGATGATTGCTGAGTGAGATACTGATTTATGAATATAGCAGAATATTCTAAGGAGTCATTTTATTTCAACATTCATTTAGTAGAACAATACTATTTGGTTTCCTTCTATGTGTATGTCCTATCTAGTTTCACCTTCTTTGCATTCTGAGAAGTGTTGGATGCTATCTCATGGAGGAGTGGACCTTAAATCCAGTTAGAAATTGCTAGGTTAGTCTCACAACCTTTGAGCCACTATTGGACTAGTGCATATTCGTAGCTTGCAGGCAGAAAACCATTGTTGTTCAGAGAGTTTATAGCTGGGTTGATTTTTACATTTCTCCTTTTATAGCATGCAGTGTATCTTCTAGTAGCATGAACATTAGTCTTCAGGAGTAAAGGCTGTAGGTAGACACCAACTCATCTTCATATTCAATAAGTTGTGTCCGTTTTATAATCAAGTAATAGGGCCTTACCTTCATTTTGTGTAGAGCAACCAATAGAGTTGGCAGTCACCTGGGTTGTTTGGATGATTCCATAGGCCCCATTTTGCCAATGACTCAGTTAACCCATTTCTAGAACTGTAAGTTTCATTTGGTGAAGAGAAATGTGCTAGTTGTGGTGTTGTCTCCCCTTTTAATTAGTGATCCTTTTGAGATTTCCTTCTTCTATCTATGTATCGATCTATGTATTGATCTATGTTTTTATGAATCAATGTATATATGCATGTATATATGTATGTATGTATCTATCTATCATCTATCATTTATCTATCTGTCTATTTATCTACCATTTATCTATATTTAAGGAAGATTCTACTATATTATGTTTCCATATGATTAAAATGGCATTTAATTCTTTAGGATGTTGTAGAACCCTGAATGTGTACCGCCCAATAACTTGTGCTCCAAAAGGGATTAATTTGTTTGTCTTGTACCTGTGATGAATTCTGTCTATGAGTTAGGGACAGATCTGCCAATCTCCTGGTATTCAACTTTCAATCTACATGCCCACAAAGACCCCAAATATGTCTTGATCAAGCCACTAATTATGAAGACACTGTTTAATTTCCAACCATCCAGATCATTGAACATATGTGAACAACAGTTACCATTTGTATAGTTAATTTTAATGTATGTGGTTGTGTGATATGTATTCATATTCCTCTGTAGCATGTGTATCTTTCTGTATATGTGTGCGTATGAAAATATATTCTAGACTGAAAACAATTATAAAAGGGGATCATCATCATTCACCCTTTAATACCAGGTCTTTTCATAGCTCATGGGATGATTCTCCTGACTCTGTCCCTCATTTCACCAAGAGAGCAAAAGGTTGACAAATGTGCACTGCAATGCCTGTTTTTTCAATCTGTAGATACAAACTGTTTTCACATTTGGACTGCATGCATGTTACCTTCTGATCTGTTTACTCATTCACTTAATATTATTCAGTAGGGAAGACAATAATGTGAACTATTTAGCAAGCAAATTTATACACACATGGAGAAACATTTTGACATTTCACAAGAAAAATATGATATTCATACATTAGTTTCATTAGGACAATATTTTGAAAAAAGTTGTGTTTTGTAGAAAAACAAAAAACCCAGGATAGCTAAAACAATCTTGAAAAATAAAAAAGGAATTTCTGGAGGTACTACTATCCCTGATTTGAAGGTTTACTACAGAGGTATGCTAATAAAAATTTCATGGTATTGGCATAGAAACAGACTCATTGATCAATGGAATCAAACTGAAGACCCAGAGATAAATCCACACATCTATAAACAACAGATTTTTGTTTTATAATCCAGAAATATACAATGAAAAAAAGAAATCACCCACAAAACATGGTGTTGGTTTAACTAGATATCTGTATGATGAAGAATGCAAATTGATCCATATTTATCATCCTGCAGAAAACTCAAGTCCAAATGGATCAAACACTTCAACATAAAACCAGATACACTGAAACTAACAGAAGAGAAAGTGGGGACTAGCCTTGAATTGGCACAAGAGATGGTTTTTGAATGGAACACTGATAGTTTGCACTGGCATTAATACTGACAGTTAATAAACGGGAACTCATGAAACTGAAAATGAAAGGTTTCTGTGAGGCAAAGGACACTGTCAAAATGACAAAACAGCCAACTACAGAACAGGAAAAGATCTTCACCAACTTTTCACCTGAGAGAGTACTAATATCCAAAATATATAAAGAACTCAAGAAATTAGATGTCAAGAAGCCAATTAATCCAAATAAAAAGCAGGGAACAGAGGTAGACAGAGAAGACTCAAAAGAAGAAATTTAAATGGTTGAAAATTAGTTAAAAAATAGTCTAATCACAGCAATAAAACCCTAAGACACCATGAAAAAAAAATAGTCAACATACTTAGTCACCAGGAAAATGCAAATCAAAGTGATTTTGAGATTGCGGTATATTTACAGAATGGAGAGTTGTTCAGCTGTTAAAAATGACATTATGAAATTTTTAGGGAAATTAATGAAATTAGAAAAAATCATCCTCAGTGAGGCAACACAGTACTAGAAAGATAAACATGATATGTACTCATATAGAAGTGTGCATTAGTTTATAAGTAAAAGAGAATCATGGTACAATTCACAAACCTTGAAAAGCTAAGTAACAAGGAGGGCTTGAAGTGTGAAGCATGGATCTCCCATGAAGGGGAAATAGAGTTGGGGGTGGGGAACCAGAGTGATCAGGTAGGGGTGGGGAACAAGATGGAAGAAGAGAATACAGGGCTAGCCAGATAGAACTGGGGGAAATTTGGGGAGCGATGTGCAAACCTAGTGCAGTAAAATCTTCCAGAATTCTATGAGGATGACTAGTAGGATTCTAATGAGAACTCCTATTAAATGAAGATATGGAGTCTGAAAAGTCCATCTCTGTAACCAGGCAAACATTCCAGCGATAAGAATGGGACATCAATGCCATAAAACCTTCCACTTATAATTTATCCTGCTTATGAGATGTACTGAGGCAATGGAGAGGGAGAACTTGTTGGTGCGGCCAACCAATAAATGGTATAATTTGAGTTCCACACCAGGAAAGGGAGTACATGCTTGACACTGTACAGATCAGCAGGAGCCAGAGGCTGGATAACCCAGAGACCTAGGATAGGAAAACATTAGTATAACGATTCCCAATGTTGTACTCATAGATCAGTCCTAGCTCACTTGTTATTAGAGAGGCCCCCACTTGCAGCTAATGGGAGCAGGAACAGAGACCCACAGTCAAACATTAGGTAGGGAGAAAGACTAAAAAGGATATCTTCACTGGGTCCTTCCCTTGGAGCTTTGATTTGCTTGAGAAAGAGGAGGAAAATTTGGAGCAGACACTGAGGTTGTGGACACTAGGAGACCACAGCCCACAGAATAAAATTAGCAGGACTAGGTCCTCCTGATATGTGTTAACAGTTGTTAGCTTAATGATTTTGTGGGGCTACTAAAGGTGGAAGTCGGGAAGTCTCTGATTCTTTTGTTTGATCTTCTGAACACTCCCTCCTATTGGGTTGCCTCTTACCCTTGATATGAGTGTTTATGACCAGTCTTATTGTATCTTGTTATACTGTCTGTGTTTGGCTGATATCCCTCAAGAGGCTTGTTCTTTTCTGAAGAGAATTGGTTGCCTGGATAAGGGGAGAAGGATTTGAGGTGGGTCTGGGATTAGTGGAGACCACTAAGGGCTAGTCAAACACACTTTATTCTCATTAAAGGAAAAAATTCAACAACAGGGTATTACAATCCTAATCATGTACACATCGAACACAGGAGTCCTCAACTTCACTAATGAAACAGTAGTAGATTTAAAAGCACAGGTCAACCACAGCACAGCGATGGTGAGTGATTTCAGTACCTCACTCTCAGCAATAGACAGATAATATGGAAAAAAACTGAACAGAGAAATTCTGATGTTAAGTGACATCATCAGTCAGTTCTATCACTACTTCTAACACACTGTGTCCCCTTGTTAACCTCTAGATAAAGGACATGTTACACAGAGTATTGTTTGTCCACTATGCACTCAGCACCCTTCAATGATCCATCTGCAAAAAAATATTTTCAAAATGTCTTAAAAATATAAGTATTCTTTCCAAGAAACCTTCTGTTCTTTATCAATAAGTGGATTTTGATTCACAAAAATTTGACGTGATTTTAACACAAAATATATTAATTTAAAAGCTTTTTTTATTTATAAAGACCAGATGACTAAAATAAAGACTACTTTTCTCTGTCTCTCTGTATCTCTCTGTCTCTCTCCCTCTCATCTCTCTCTCTCTCTCTTTCTTCATATATAATTCCTTTATCTACAATGGCACCATATAAACAGCAGTATAGAACCATATGGAGATTCTCTGTCTTGCTGTGAGCACATAGGCAAAGAACATTTCATTCTCTTGGGAACCAAAGTACAATCACACTGTGGGGAACCCAAAGGCTGTTTATATCCTCCCCAAAATGTATTATACATGAATTTTGACCAAAATATATTTACACACTATACTATTTTACTAGTTCTACTTACAAAAATTCTCTGGCACTTAAGAGAATCTAAAAAGATATTTCTAAGGGACTACTCACTATATTTTTTTGGTGTTCCAGAATTTCTGTGTAGATCTTGCTTGCCTTGAAAACATAGGTCCACCTGTCTGTGACTCAAAAATGCTCAGATTAAAGGCATGCACCGCTACAATACCCAGCAAGATACATGGTTTTGGAAGCACATGGTTTACAATATGTTGTATAATTAATCTGACTAAAATAACAAAAGGAATATGTTATATTTCATAATTTAACCATTGTACATTCCACATAGGATAATACTGCCGTCATGATGATAAATGAATGTGCATAACTATTACTGATACCTATAACCATGCAAAACTAAAGCTAATAGTGCAAATATTTTTAAAATAATACTGGAATGATGTGCCATATCTGAAAAAATAGCTTTGAAAACTGATAAATATACCTTGGACAACTAAAAGTTCATATTATTTTATACTTTCAGCATGAAATATCAGAAATATTTAAAATAAATAATACAATGTAAAATGTTTTCAAATAACCTGTAAGGAGATATTTATGTTCTTTAATTTGATAAATACTGAAAATGGAAAGTATCCACCAAAAAGTAGAAAAAAAAGAATCTGAAATTTCATATCCTTCTAATATATAAATCATTTCAAGTTATTGATATACATCTGTACATATAATTGGTAAAATGTATGTTGGACATATTTTTATGTAAGTGTAAAGGAAAAATACTCCCTGAAAGAAACAGTAATGCCACACTAACAATAATCCATTTTCAGTTTTATGTTTATTTTAGGTGAATTTCCCTACATTGTTTCCAAGTTATGTGTATTTCCATGCTTCGTTGTTGAGTTCACACTTGAGTGCAAGCTACACTTCTCATTTTCAGATACTTATTGTGTGGTTATCTACAGCAATGGTCTTGTCTGCCTGGGATAAAATATAGAACATCCTTTAAACACTAACATGCATGATTGTTTCTCATAAGTAGGATCTACTAAACTTAAACTCAAGCAACTTGTCTAGCACTGTATCTCAATCTTGCATGTTGGCAAATGTCTAGAAACATTTTTCAGAAGCCCCAGTACAATCAATATGTGCATAGAAACACATTCATGGAAACCAACAAATACACACTGGATATATATTGCAGCAAACAGGTAAATGTGGTAATTATTACAGAATACAAATATTAAAAGTAAGATAAAATAATCTGAGACAGATGAAAGTATTTCTAAAACAGACAGTAGGTCTCAGTTTCTAATCATGACATTCCTGCTCCCAAACTATCAGCAACACACACATACACACATTGTCAATGTAGCCTCATACAAGGAAGTAGTTGGTCACTAACAACAGTGGCATTATTCCTTCTCACAGGAGCACAGCTAGACTTCTAGAACTTTCTTAAATATTCTGTTAACTTTTGATTTTATAATCTTTCTCCTGCACATATCATTGAAAACATCGAAACTCTGAGGAGGTATAGGCATGATAGATAGAGTATATAGGAAAACTTTCCAGTGTCCACTGTCAAAATGGAAGTGAATAAACCCAAAACTCCTTGTCCTTTGAAAGTACCAGATGATTCACTAAGAAGACAGAGCCACAGAGAGATCTAGGAATGGATGAGAAGATATGTTTTACTGGGGTAAAGAGTTGCAATAATGTTGTTTGAATCTTTACTTCATCTAGGGTGAGTGATTGCTAAATCTGTAAAAGGAATAAATGGATAAAGACTTACTCGACCATAAGGTCTCAGTTGAATTCATGCATACTCCAATCAGTTTTGTTGAGTGTGTAGACAGCAAAAGCAGGACAAAATCCAACAATCATCACATTTCCTTTACCATTTAAACAGTAATTTGTCTTGACTAAACACTCACTGCTTCTGTAGGAGCACACAAGAATTAGAATCTGCAGAAAGCAAGAGATAAAAATCCAAGAGTTCAGCATATTAACAAAAGATCTGCCCTTCCTTGAGCATGATAAGGTGAACTCTGCAGTGTCCAGCACACACATAATTGGCTCATGTGTGCATGATTGTTTAGAAATTTATTGATGACTAAAGTTATCCCTTGAATAATCCCAAGTTGTTTCTGACAAGACTCTTCACTGGGCTTTAGAATTGTTTAATACTTTCTTCTCATGGGGTTTGAATCTGAGGGTGTGTATTCAGAATTAAAAATGTTTTGTATAAAAATACTTTTAGGTTCCTTCCAGTCTACGCCCTAGCACTGAGCAGATTCCGTGTGGCAGTACTGCACCCAATGTTACAAAACCCAAAGGAAGCAGGGCTCCCAGGAGCTCTACCCTGGGCAATATCTTAAGTAAGGAGACAGCAACATCCACTCCAAACAGGGAGTAACTGGACCAACTGGGACCCAGAAATTCACTCCTGTCCTGGAGCACTGGTTCCTCCCAGTCTGCACCCGAGCACTGAGCAGATCTTGGACCTTAGCTATAACCCCAGAAGTAACACCCACCCCAAACAGTTCTGACACAACCAAGATAATAGGAAAGATACTCTCCAGTCAGAGACAGGGCTGGTAGCACTAAGGAGATCCAGGTGGCCAAAGGCAAGCACAAGAACATAAGCATTAGCAACCCAGGGTACTTGGTATCATCAGAAGCTAGCTCTCTCACATTAGAAAGTCCTGAATTCCCCATATCAGCAGGAAAGCAAGATTCAGATTTAAAGTCACTTCTAATGATGATGATTAAGGATTTTAAGAAGGACATAAATAACACTCTCAAAGAAATTGAGGAGAACATACATAAACAGGTAGAAGCCCTTAAAGAGGAAACACAAAAATCCCTTATAGAATTACAAGAAAATACAACCAAACAGGTGAGGGAATTGAACAAAACCATCCAGGACATAAAAATGGAAGTAGAAACAATAAAGAAATCACAAAGGGAGTCTACTCTGGAGATAGAAATCCTAGGAAAGAAATCAAGAATAATAGACACAAGCATCACCAACAGAATACAAGAGATAGAATAGAGAATCTCAGGTGCAGAAGATACCATAGAAAATATTGACACAACTGTCAAAGAAAATGCAAAATACAAAAAGTTCTTAACAGAAAACATGCTGGAAATCCAGGACACAAAGAGAAGACCAAACCTAAGGATAACAGGTATAGAAGAGAGTGAAGATTCCAAACTTAAAGGGCCAGTAAATATCTTCAACAAAATTATAGAAGAAAACTTCCCTAACCTAAAGAAAGAGATGCCCACAAACATATAAGAACCCTCAGAATGCTGAATAGACTAGACCAGAAAAGAAATACCTCCTGTCACATAATAATCAAAACTGCAAATGCACAAACCAAAAAAAAAAAAAAAAAAAAAAAAAAAAAACCAATATTAAATGTAGTAAGGGAAAAAGGCCAAGTAATATATAAAGGCAGACTATCAGAATTACACCAGACTTCTCACCAGATACTACAAAAGCAATAAGATCCTGGACAGATGTCATACAGACTCTAAGAGAACACAAATGCCAGTCCGAGCTATTATACCCAGCCAAACTCTCAATTACCGTAGACAGAAACAAAGAAATTCCATACAAAACCAAATTTACACAATATCTTTCCACAAAACCAGCACTACAAAGGAGAATAGCAGGAAAGCTCCAATACAAGGAGGGAAATTATACCCTAGAAAGAGCAAGAAAGTAATCCTCTTCCAACAAATCCAAAAAAAGATAGCCACACAAAGATAATTCCACCTCTAATAACAAAAATAACAGGAAACAACAATCACTGTTCCTTAATATCTCTTAACATCAATGGACTCAATTCCCCAATAAAAAAACAGATTAACAGACTGGATACATAAACAGGACCCAGCATTTTGCTGCATACAGGAAACCCACCTCAGTGACAAAGACAGACATTGCCTTAGAGTAAAAGGCTGGAAAGCAATTTTTCAAGCAAATGGTCCTAAGAAACAAGCTGGAATAGTCATTTTAATATCGAACAAAATCGACTTTCAACTTAAAGCTATCAAAAAGAACAAGGAAGGACATTCCATACTCTTCAAAGGAAAAGTCAATCAACATGAACTCTCAATTCTGAACATCTATGCTCCAAATGCAAGAGCACCCACTTTCATAAAAGAAACCTTACTAAAGCTTAAAGCACACATTGCGCCTCACACAATAATAGTGGGAGACGTCAACACCCCACTCTCACCAATGGACAGGTCATGGAAACAGAATCTAAACAGAGACACACTGAAATTAACAGAAGTTATGAACAAAACGGATTTAATAGATATCTATAGAGCATTTCACCCTAAAACAAAGGAATGTACCTTTTTTTCAGCACCTCATGGTACCTTCTACAAAATAGACCATATAATTGGTCACAAAACAGGCTTCAAGAGATACAAAAAATTGAAATAATTACATGCATCCTTTCAGATAACCATGGACTAAGGCTGGTCTTCAATAATGACAAAAACAATGGAAAGCCCACATTCACATGGAAACTGAACAACACTCTACTCAATGATAATGTGGTCAGGGAAGAAATAAAGAAAGAAATTAAAGACTTTTTAGAATTTAATGAAAATGAAGACACATCATACAAAAACTTATGGGACACAATGAAAGCAGTGCTAAGAGGAAAATTCATAGCTCTAAGTGCTTACAAAAAGAAACTGGAGAGAGCATACACTAGCAGTTTGACAACACACCTTAAAGCTCTAGAAGAGAAAGAAGTAAATACATTAAAGAGGAGTAGAGGGCAGGGAATAATCAAAATCAGGGCTGAAATCAACCAAGTAGAAACAAAAAGAACTACAAAGAATCAATAAAAGCAGGAGCTGGTTCTTTGAGAAAATCAACACCATTAGCCAGACTAATCAGAGGGCACAGAGACAGTATCCAAATTAATAAAATCAGAACTGAAAAGGGTGAAATAACAACAGAAACCGAGGAAATGCAAAAAAATCATCAGATCCTACTACAAAAGCCTATACTCAACAAAATTGGAAAATCTGGATGAAATGGACAATTTTCTAGACAAATACCAGTTACCAATGTTAAATCAGGATCAGATAAACCATCCAAACAGTCCCATAATCCCAAAAGAAATAGAAGCAGTCATTAAAGTCTCCCCACCAAAAAAAAAAAAAAAAAAAAAAAAAAAAGCTCAAGACCTGATGGTTTTAGTGCAGAGTTCTGTCAGATCTTCAAAGAAGACTTAATACCATTTCTATATAAACTGTTCAACAAAATAGAAACAGAAGGAACACTACCCAATTCATTCTATGAAGTCACAATTATGCTTATACCTAAACCACATAAAGACACAACAAAGAAAGAGAACATCAGACCAATCTCCCTTATGAATATTGATCCAAAAATATTCAATAAAATTCTCTCAAACTGAATCCAAGAACACATCAAAACAATTATCCATCATGATCAAGTAGGCTTTATCCCAGGAATACAGGGTTGGTTCAATATATGGAAATCCATCAATGTAATCCACTATATAAACAAACTCAAATAAAAAAAAACCACATGATCATCTCACTAGATGCTGAGAAAGTATTTGACAAAATTCAAGACTCCTACATGATAAAAGTCTTGGAAAGATCAGGAATCCAAGGCCCATACCTAAACATAGTAAAAGCAATATACAGCAAACCAGTATCCAACATCAAACTAAATGGAGAGAAACTTGAAGCAATCTCATTAAGATCAGGGACTAGACAAGGCTGCCCACTCTCTCCCTGCCTATTCAATATAGTACTGGAAGTCCTAGCCAGAGCAATTAGGCAACAAAAGGAGGTCAAAGTGATATAAATTGGAAAGGAAGAAGTCAAAATTTCATTATTTGCAGATGATATGATAGTATATTTAAGTGACCCCAAAATTTCCACCAGAGAACTCTTAAACCTGATAAAAAACTTCAGCAAAGTGTCTGGATATAAAATTAACTCAAACAAATCAGTAACCTTTCTCTACTCAAAAGATAAACAGGCTGAGAAAGAAATTATAGAAACAACAGCCTTCACAATAGTCCCAAATAATATAAAATACCTTGGTGTGAATCTAATCAAGCAAGTAAAAGACCTGTATGACAAGAACTTCAAGTACCTGAAGAAAGAAATCGAAGCAGATCTCAGAAGATGGAAATATCTCCCATGCTTATGGATTGGAAGGATTAATATAGTAAAAATGGCTATCTTGCTGAGAGCAATCTACAGATTTAATGCAATCCCCATCAAAATTCTGACTCAATTCTTGACAGAGATAGAAAGAGCAATCTTAAAATTAATTAGGAATAACAAAAAACCCAGGATAGTGAAAACTACTCTCAACAATAAAAGAACTTTTTGAGAGGTTGGGGAGATGGGGCTTCTCTGTGTAGCCCTGGCTGCTCTTGAACTGCTGTGTAGACCAGGCTGGCCTGGAACTCAGAGATCCACTTACCTCGGCCTAATGAACACTGAGATTAAAGACATGTCCCACCACTGTCCAGCTCATTTTGTATTTTTTTTTGTCGATGCTTATCATATATATTTTCTTGTACATTGTTGTTGTTTTGGATATTAGGGTGATGTGGATTTTGTTGAAGGAGTTTGGGGAATTTTCTTCTGTTTTATATTTTGAATAGTTTAAGAAGTACTGGGTGTAGAGCTTCTTTGAAGGTCTGGTAAGATTCTGCGATGAATCCATTTGGTCCTCAATTACTTTTAGTTGGAAAGGATTTTCTTACTGTTTCAAAATCTTCATTTTTAATGGGTCTGTTTGGGTTTGTTGATTTTTTTCTAAGTTTAACTTTTGTAGTTTGGCTAAACCTAGAATTTCATCTGTTTTTAGGTTTACAAGCTCAATGGAGTGCAAGTTTTGAAAATAGTCTCTTCCAGTATTTTGAGTTTTTTGGTTTCTTTTCCTTTTTTGCATTAATTTCTGACTCTCTTAGTTTGTTTTCCCTCTTTTCTTTCTTATGGTTAGTTGGGCCAAGGGTCTGTCAATTTTCTTTATCTTCTCAATGAAGTATCTCTTAGATTTGTGGTTTCTTTGAGTTGTTACATTTGTTTCTATTTTGTTGATTTTTGCTCTGTTTCTTGTCATTTCTTGGTGTCCACTGTGCTTGTATTTAGTTTGTTCTTGTTTTTTGACATTTTTAGTAGAATTACTAATCCACTCTTTTGAGTCATTTCTGACTTGTAAATGTGGGCACTTAGATCTATAAATTTCTTTCAATAGAATGCTTTCCAATTTTGTTGAAACTTTTTTTTCATATTTATTTAGTTCCATAATGGTTTTAAAACATTCATTTCTTTTTTCTTTTCTTTTTGTTTTGCATTTTTATTTGATATTTTATTTATTTACATTTCAGATGTTAACCCCTTTCCCCATTCCCTCCCCACCATTAATCCCCTATCCCATCCCTCCTCCTTTTTTGCTTTTATACCATTTAAATTACATGCAAGTATTAAGGTCAGTTGTAGGTTGAGGAACTAGCAATACAATAGATGCAAATAGTCAAAAAACAAGCTAGACAATAAACCCAGATAGTCAAAGAACAAGCAGGACAATAAACAGAGTCCCGTGATCACTCTTGTGATAACATTTATTTCTTAGTTTCTACTTTAATTCATTTATCATTTTGTAAAGAGTTATTTAATCACCATGAATTTATTTATTTACTGGAATTTTTTTCTGTCTACTTTAAGTTTTATTACATTGTAGTACATGGAATAATTTCACTTATTTTGAAATTGTAAAGGTTTGTTTTGTGTCTCAAGTTGTGCTCCCTTTTAGAAATGCTTTCATGTACTTCTGAGTAGAATATGTATTCGTTGTTGCCCAGCGAGAATATTTCGTAGGCATCCAACTTAGTAAGGGTTTTACTGCTATGATGAGACACAATGATCATGGCATTCATTATAATGGAAAACATTTAATTGGGTCTGACTTACAGTTCAGGGGTTTAGTTCATTATCACCTTGGCAGCAAGCATGGTGACATACAGGCAGACATGATGCTGAAGAAATAGGTGAGAGTGCTACATCTCAGTTGGTAAGTAGTAGGAAAATAGAGTGAGCCATTGGGCCTGATTCGAGCATCTGAAACATCAGTGTCTACCCTCAGTGACACACTTCATCTAATAAGGGCACACCTACTCCAACAAGGCCATAGTTGGAATGCCACTCTCTATCAGCCTATGGAGGCCATTTTCATTCAAATCACCACAATATCTGTTTAATACTTTTGACATATGATGTCAACTAAGTTTGATATTTCTCTGTTTATTTCTTGCCCAGATGACATGTCTATCGGAGACATGGAGTACTTCAAGAGCCCCAATATTAGTGACTTGTTAATCTGTGTCTTTCATTCACATAGCAGATTTCTTTATAAAATTAGGTTCCCATGAGTTTGGTACATATGTGTTTATGACAGTGGTGTCTTCTTGGACAACTCTTCCTTTGGTTAGAATGAAGTTTTTCTCTTCTGGCTAGTTATAGTTTGAAGTCTATTTTGTCAGAGACTAGGCTGGTAATTCTGGTTTGCTTCTTGGTCCCATTTTATTGGAGCATTTTGTCTATACTTTTACTTCACAACTGTGTCTATCTTTAAAACTAAGATCATTTTCTTATAGAAAAGAGAGATAGATGTGTTCTTGATTTATTAGGTCAGTCTGTCCTTTAATTGGGCAATGTTAGGTGTTAATGTTTATAGTTACTTTTGAAACATTTGTGTTAATTGTGTTCATCCTATTGTTGAACTTTGGTATATGTTTTCATATGTGTTCTCAGTGATATTTTGTGTTTTGCTAGTTATGGCTCCATATGTGTTTCTTTAGTCTTTCTGTTATGCTCATTCTTCTACATAGTCCCAAACAACACAGCTTGTATTTTTTTCTGTTTGTATATTTTTTAAATTGCTGTTTATGTAATGGAAAGTTTTTGTTTCTCACAGTAGATAGTTTTACTGAGTATATTATTTTCAGGTAGCTGTCTCAGTTTCTTCAGGCTTAGAATGTATCTCTCCAGTTTTGTCTGGATCTCATAGTTTCCAATGAGAAATCGGGTATTATTCTGATGAGTTTTACTTGATATGTGACGAGTTTTTTCTTTCGGATATTAACATACTTTCTTTGTTATGTATATTTGGTGTTTTATCTATGATATACTGCATTGTTTTTCTTTTCTAGTCTTGTCTATTTGGTGTTTTGTGTTTTATGAGCTTTGTGTGAACGTATGTTTCTTTCCTTAATTTGGTGATATTTTCTTTTATGATTTTGTTGAAGATTTATTCTATGCAATTAACTTCAGTTCTTTCTCCTTTATGAATGTCTGAAATGTGAAGGGTTTTCATTTGTTTGTTTGTTTGTTTTGGTATCTCACATTTTATGATTGTTATTTTCATGTGTTCCTTTGACTTTTTTATATATATTTCTCTCTTACTTGGTCTAAATGCTCTGTTTTATCTTCAAGACCTATTTTTAATTCTGCTTGATTCATTGTACTTGTAACATGTTCCTTTGGGTTTTCAATTCTCTCTTTACTTCAGCATCTACTACAGTGGTTCTATTTTTTAATTGAATTGCATTGTCACATCTTGCATCACATTTGTCATTTCCTTTAACCTTGTTTTTAGTTAGTTTGTTTTCAGATAGGGCTTCTCTGTGTAGCCCTGGATGTCCTAAAACTTGCTCTGTAGACCAGGCTAGACTTGAACTCAGAGATCCACCTCCTTCTGCCTCCCAAATGCTGGGATTCAAGGTGTGCCTCACCACCTGTTTTTTTTAGGTGTATATGTTTTATTTATAATTTTTGGCATTACTCTGTATTTTATCCTTCCTTCCTTCCTCCTCCCTCCCTCCCTCCCTCCCTCCCTCCCTCCCTCCCTCCCTTCCTCTCCTCCTCTTTCTTTCTTTCTTTCTTTCTTTCTTTCTTTCTTTCTTTCTTTCTTTCTTTCTTTTTTTTCTTCTTCCTTCCTTCCTTCCTTCCTTCCTTCCTTCCTTCCTTCCTTCCTTTTAGGTATATGACTAGCTGTCTTCAGACACACCAGAAGAGGGCATGAGATCTCATTACAGATGGTTGTGAGCCACCATGTGGTTACTGGGACTTGAACTCAGAACCTCTGGAAGAGCACTCAGTGTTCTTAACTGCTGAGCCATCTCACCAGCCTGGATTTTATTCTACATAATTTCTTTTACCTTAAGTTCTGTGAGCTGTTTCTTTGTGCTGTTAAGAAAAAAAAAAAAAAAACATGACTTTTTTGATGATGTTTATGATAGACTTTTAAATTGGATATCCTGGAATTCCTTTGGTTAATTCTCAGCAGTAAACAATTTTACAGGACTTGTAGATTTTAGAGATAAAATACTAATTTGAACTTTCTTACTGTAGGTATTTTTGTGATGCGATCTGGGATTGAATGCTTTCCTTGTTTGTTCTGACTTTGTTCTGAATAAGGCAAGTTTGGAAACAAGAAATGATGTGGGGGAGATTTTGGCTGAGATGTTGGAAATGCTTGAGTAGAATAAAATCAGGTGGACAGAAGGGACTGGCCTGGTTTACAAGATGTTTTTCCTTTATCAAGCAATAAGATTGGGACTAGATAGTTCTGTGTGGAAAGGGTGGATATGACATAGGCATGTTCTGGGGTTTGGTAGATAAGTAGGAAGATTCTTGGCTCATACCAAGAACTAGTTTAAAGCAAAGGCAGAGAAAGCCATATAGGTTAATATACTAGTTGGCAAGTAGGTTAAAAATTTTTTTTTCAGAAAAGAGGTAGATAAGGGAGATCAGGGATAGACCTGGAGGAGTGTATGAGGAGTCTGGATATGGTTGGGTGGTGGACAATGTACCAAGAGCCCTGAGGGTGAATGCACAAAAGACAGGTCCTGGCAGAAGCCTCTAGGTTGGGTGTAGCACGGGTTAAGGTAGTCAGGGTAGGGCTGATGTGTGAGCAGTGGTACACATGAATTCTAAGGTAAGTGGTAAACATGAATTCTAAGGAAACTCTATCAGGAATTTCAAGAATTCTCATAGATGGAAAGATTCAAATCAAATCAATCATGTATTTTGATATTAGTTACTAAGAATAAATTTCCAGGTAAATTTTTGCTGGAAGCAGTGTTCTCCTTCATGGTCTCCTATAAAGTGTCCTGTTCCCTGCCCTCAGTCTCTTCTACTTAGATGTGCACATACACAATTTAAAGGTAAGGTCTACATATGAAAGTGAACACAGTGTATTTGTTTTTCTAATCCTGTCTTGCTTCACTTAATATAGTATTTTGTGATATTATCTATTTTTCTTCAATTGGCCTAATTTTTTATCTGAATGAATTTTAGTGTGTATTTTTTAATCATATTTTCATCACTCTATTGTATACTGATGGGTATCCTAAGTTCATTTTATAGATATTATGGATAGAACAGCAATAAAAAATGTAAAAGCAAATATTCAGCCATGATAACCCCATGTGTTGCAATTAGAAATGGTTCATCTGGTTTGACTTTTAGCTTGTTGATTATCACCACATCATTGTTGATTTTCTTAATGTCCTCAGTAATTTACAATCACATTAGCAGAGAATAAGTGTTCCTTTATCTGCCACATGGTCAGAGTTTCTAATGACATTTTCTTGAAGATAGTCTTTCTGACAGGACTGAGGTAGAACCTTACCATAGTTTACTTTTCATTTGCCTCTTAGCCAAAGATTAGCATCCACATGATATCTTATAAATTTTTGATGTCTTACTATCAGTTCCACTGGATCTGATGTCTTATTCTATGTTCCTTAGAAGCAGATACACCAGGATCTCACACAAATATTAAAATTATTAGTTAAAAATGTCAATCTTTAGAAAAGAAAACAAAGAAAGAGTGAAAGCAACAACAAAACCCATAAGCTGATGCTGTGGCAAACACCCAGGTGCTCAGGAGGCTAATGTAGTGGCATTCATTGATACAATTGATAAAAGACAGCCTAAAAATATGGTTATACACCTTCTAAAAAGACTCAAAACCCAAATCTAAAGTAATTCAAACATGTCTGTGCTTCCCCTTAGTAGTAGAGTTGTGGAGGTCAAAGACAAAATTAGTAGTACAAGGTTAACTTCAGTCACACAATTTGTTTGTGCCCAGCCTGGGCTCTATTACATGACCCTAAAGATAGATCAGAGTAAATCCCCTGGGTCTTGTAGTGACAGCTGGAAGTCAAGAGGTATCAGATGCAGAGTGAAGATCCTGTTGGAAGAACAGGACATCCTCAGACCTAGGACCACAAATAACAAGAAGCTTTGGTGTCAGGAGACATCTGGGCACTTTGAAGCAAAGAGTTGACATGACCTGTGCCTTCTCTCACCCACACTCCTGGTTCTCTGCTTCCAGAATTCCCTTCTTCATTCCCTACAAGTTACTTTCCTTTATAGGATAAAAACTTTCTGGTATTTCCTTCCAGATATCTAGTTGGATCTTGAATCTGAAATATCTAGGCACAATATGTGCAGGAAATCTAGGTTCCTATGAACGACCAAGTGGACAAATAGGAGAAATAAAACAATGGGAAGAAATACAGGTCCAAGGTACAGAGAACATTTTCAACAAAATTTTAAGGGAAAATGTCTATAATCTAAAGAAGGGAGTGCCCAGAAAGATAAATATTATGCATACTCACTTGTATATTAAATAATGGATAATCAGTCTACAGCCTCTAGACCCTAATAGTTGTTTTATAATCTGTAGAGTTTATGCATGGAGGATGGGACTTGGGGAACTAGATCTCCCCAGAAGGGGGAAGTTAAATAGATTTTATGGGTGGTCTTGGGGGAACAGGAATGAGAAGATCACTTGGGAAGGGGGAGGGGAGATGGAGTTGACAAAGTGAATGTGGAATGAGACAGGAAGACATATGTGACATTTGAGGGGCAATAAGAAAACCTAGTGTAGTGGAAGCTTCTTTAAACATATGAAGGCAATCCTAATGAATACTCCCCATAATAAGTGAGACTGAGAAACATCTGGATATCTCTTGTCACCAAATAAAACTTCCAGTATCAAGAATATCTTACATTCAATTTACTTCTTAGCCAAAGGGGTCCTATGGAAATCCTCAAACAACTCAGGTTGTTTGTAAGACAATAAACCTAATTTCCACAAACTGATAGCAAGGCCCCACTGCTGATGCAACATCCACATTAATTCATTGGACATGGAGAAATCGACCTGATACCTACATAAAACCTTCACCCCCATATTCTATTATCAGAGGGAAGGCTCTCTGCAGGCTACCAAAACAAAAATGTAAATATCAACCTAGCCTCTAAACCTTTGTTTTACAATATATCCTGCCTATAAAATATGCTGCGGCAGTAGTGGGGCAAGCCTCACAGGAACAAGATGAAACTCATATCTGATACTGCTTGACTTACCAGGAGTAGGAGTCTAGATAGTCCACAGCCCTAAGATAAAATCAAATACTACTGCTCTAGAAAAATAATGACCCCAAGGATATTCTGCTATACTCATAGATAGATGTCTTATTCAACTGATATCAGGAAGGATTCTTTTTGCAACAGATGGGAACAAATGAACCTACTACCAGACATTATGCAGAGAAAAAAAAATCTTTGAACACATAGCTTTAAATAAGATGTCTCCATTAAATTTCTCCTTCAGAACCCAAGGAAACCCAGTGGAAGAAGAGTCATAAAGAATGTGGGTGCCAGAGGGGACAGACAAGGCACCTAAATCAACTGATATATTTCATATAAACTCACAGTGACCAAAGCAGCAAGCATAAATCCTACATAGGTTTATATCAGGTCCTTTGTGTATATATTATAGCTTTCAATTTAATCCTTTTATAGGATTCCTGAATGTATAAATGAGAGTGTTTTTGACTCCTCTGACTTTTGGGGGTCTCTTCCCAACTTCTGTTGGTTTGCCTTGTCTGATTCCAATGTGATGGTTTTTTTTTATTTTATTATGATTTAAAAAGATAGATTAAAATGCATAAAATATTAAAAAGATGATGAGGAAGATGAAGAAATGAAAGAAGGAGGAGGAAAAGAAGAAAATGAAGAAGAAGAAGAAGAAGAAGAAGAGAGAAGAAGAAGAAGAAGAAGAAGAAGAAGAAGAAATTGCCTATCAAGTTACAAGGAACATGAAGAACACCAAATAGACAGGGCCAGGAAAGAAACTCCCTATGACACATAATAAACAAAACACCAAATGCACACAAAAAAAGAAGGAATAGTAAAATATGTAGAAAAAAAAAAGACCAAGTAACATATCAAAGAAAACCCCATAAAATTACATCTGATTTCTCAATGGAGACTAAAAACTAGAAGGGCTTAGATGGATGCTCAGCATTTTCAAAGAGGTCAGAGATGTTACCCAAGAATATTGCACCCAGCAGAACTTACAATCACAATAGATGGAGAAAGATAAACTTTTCATGATGACAACAAATTTAGGCATTGTTTCCATATCGAGGTCTCCAGAGGGTGGTGGGAGGAAAACTTTAGTCTGAAGAGATTAATCTCAGTTGGCTGCTGGTAGAGCCTCTCAGAGGACAGCCATGCAATACTCCTGTTTGTAAGTACAATATAGCACTAGGGCAAAGGTGATCTAGGCAGGTGGTAGAACAGGATAGTTAAGTAAGTATGGATGAATTTATATTCCAAGAGCTTTGGACTGGCTACAATAGCAAACAGAACTGTGTTTGCAGACAGAAGCTAATGCAAACTCTTTGCCAGATTATTTTATGAAAATGTTCTGGTAAGGACTCTTCATTTCATAATAGTCTGGCCTGTGTGTGGGTGATGCTCATTTCCAGCTGGAGGGACAGTGCCTGCGGGAACTACAGGAAATCGTGGATGACTTTGAAGATTCTGATATCCTGTTACATGTGCTGGCTGAACAGGTCCGCTGCAAATCTGGGAACAAATTCTTCTCGATGCCTTTGAAGTGAGCCTTGTCCCATGCCTCTCCTCAGGACGACTGAGATGGAGGAGCCTGCTGCTGTTTGTGGGATACCTCAGCAAGTCCTAATCACCCACTTAATATTTACTATTCTAGTGGGCTGCTCACTCTCTCCTGGTCCATTTGGGTTGTAGGTTGGTAGACTGCTGCTGTAATGTGGTCATTTCCAGAAATCACCAGTAGAGGGCAGCCCGGACCTCTAATTCTTCCTCTGCTAGTCTTAGGTAAGGAAAATGAACCCCGCTGGGGAGCCCACCCACACTCAGTCCCCACAGAGGTCTCTCCACTGCAGTAATCTATATTGATGCCATTGGCCATCAACCAATTGTTAAGATCCTTGCATCCTGACCCACCTCTGTCAAAATGGGGCTTCCGTGAGTCTGTCATCCTCCTTTTAATCTCCTTTATTTATCACTTTGTCCCTTTATCCCATCTTGTGCCAGGAGAGGTCATTTTAGGGCCAGGGTACAGGGTGCTAATTTGTGATCAGCAGCAGTTTTCTTCATTCCTTCCCCCACTTACCCAGCCAGGTGCCTGGGGACAGTCCAGCAGATGTTTCATTTTGGCCTGGCTATGGCTGCCAGCCAGGCCTCCAACACCCATGACCCCTGCTTTCCCTATCAGCTTTCCCAGAGGTGCAAAGAGGCACCTTCCCTCCATCCAGAACACCCCTGCCCCTGCTGCTGAACATTCTCTGGGTGGAGTGGGAAGTGGAGAGAGGGCCAGGGAGACAGAGGAGAATCTATTTTCCATCAAGCTCCTGTCAGGGCAAAGAACCAAGCCTTTCTAGTTGTCATGGGGGATTTCTAGTGATGGATGAAGAAATACTTTTTACAGTTTTAAATTATGTTCAACAAATAAAATCTGCCTTTAAAAAAAATGTTCTGGTAAGCATAATAGAAATTAAAATAAAAATCACACTAAGCCCCAGTTCATAGGATATCCATGACAATGGTAAGATACCCATGACAGAATTATAAGAGTAGCATTCTTATGAGCTGATGCAGAGCATACAGCTACTTCTCTCCTGCAGGTTTCCAAGGTCTGCAGCTCCTCTGACCTGGGAGGTCCCAGGGTCACTCAGCTTAGGGTTCCTGAGACTGTAGCTGCTGACTGATGACTTTGCCAGGACACATGACATGGCACACGTGGCAACTGGGAGGTTTTTAAGTCCTAAACTCCTCCTTCCTGAATTCTGAACCATGTTGTTTTTTCACAGGGAACAATAGATTTTCCTGTCATTTTGACCTATCTCCTTAGAGCTCATTTCTGGGCCTGCCCACTACAACCAGGTTCTAGTCATGTGGCTCCTGCAAACCCACCCATGTTAGGTACTTCCTCTTTCTTTTCTTTTCTTTTCTTTTCTTTTCTTTTCTTTTCTTTTCTTTTCTTTTCCTTTCCTTTCTTTTCTTTCTTTTCTTTTCTCTTTTCTTTTTCTTTTTATTTATTGGAAATTTTCTTTATTTACATTTCTAATGTTCCCTTTCCCATTTTCCTGCAAAGCCCCTATGCCATCCCCCCTCGCCATGCTTCTATGGTGCCATTTCCCCACCCACCTCCCTGCCCTGGCATTCCCCTACACTTGGGCATGGAACCTTCACAGGACCAATGGCGTCTCCTCTCATTGATGGCCCCACAAGGCCATCCTCTGCTACATATGCAGCTGGAACCATGGATCTCTCAATGTTTAATCTTTGGTTGGTGGTACTTTCTTTTTCTTAATTAGTTGTCCAAGTCCATCCAACTTTTATCTTTTTCCAAATCACTCTTCTCATATGGCAAATTTCCTATATCCAGGAAGCCAGTTCCCTTTTGTTTGTGTCAGTCTGCCTTCCACACAGATCCACCTATCAGGCTTCCCTTATTTTATTCTACACAGACTCCCCATGTGCTTACTCCCAGCCTGGACCAAAACTGGGTCTATTAGGATGCTACACCCTGGTATCTGACCCCCTACCCTGGATTCTGAACCCTTCAGATACAAATTATCCAGCCTAACTTTGGATCTTGGAATACCAGTCTTCTGGAATAAAAGTACACACTGAAAGAGAAAAAAATTTCCATAAATTCTGAGTTGTTTTTATCCCTTGCCCATAACACAGTGTTAAAAGTGAAGAGACCTGCACACAGCAAGTGCCCCTTCCCAGACCCTAGATTAGACACAAACCACATCAAAACCCCTCTTTTCACAGAGAGATTTTTCATTAAGCAGGGAAGAAAATAAAAGTGATTGATATCCTACTTAGGCAGAAAAACATCAACATACGAACTTACAAGTGTGATTTTGAAGAGAAAAAAAGACTGGGGAAGTCTGTGCTAGAATAGGCTAGGATACTCTGGTATGTTTTCAGTGGGCCTGTAAAGTAGGTGAACCCAAGGATTTCTATTGCTGGGCATTAATATTTTGATAGATGGACACTGGTAGTCTTCTTCAGGAGGAGGAAGTGAATAAATAAGGGAATGACCTTGATGGCTATGTTTAAGAATGCAATTTGATGGTTTTAGAAAGGCAGAGGGAACGGGGAAGAGCAAGACCTGCCAGAGCCATGTTTGTCAGGCTGGGGCCTAGTAAAGTCCCTTCCAAAATTAAGACAAAATTCTATTTACTCAAATCACAAACTGTAGCTGTGTGCCCTAAAGATATAGTAATTTAAATGACATCCAAGACAAAGAGCTCAAAAAGCAGAGTTGTGTTCAAGGAGGTCAAAGCTCATAAAGTGTGTGAATGAACTCAGAACACATAGGATTGAAATGAACCAAGGTCATGAGAACATTAGCAATGCCTGAAGGAAATGAGGACAATGTAGAATATAAAAACTGAATTTAATAAATAGAAACACACAAAGCCCAAAACTGAAATGAAACAAGAAATGAAGAATGCAATAACTCAAATAGATTAGGTAGGAGACTGAAGATCAGGGCCTGAAGACAGTGTAGAGAAGCAGAATGAATCAAAGGAAATGATTAGTGGATATAAAAGTCCCATGGCTGGAATGAGAAAAGATCATCCTGAGTCATGTAACCCAGATTCTGCAAGACATGCATATTATGTGCTCACTTATAAGTAGATATTAGCTTCAAAGAACAGGAGAGCCATGCTATAATCAACAGAACCAGTGAAGCTAAGTCCCAAGGAAGGTTCATGGTAGTCATATGAATGGGGGTGGACACAGTAGGAAACAGGTTTTGGGAGAGAAATTTTTGGGAAAGACAACTGGAATCTTGGAACTGGGAAGGTGATATCTCAGGCATGAGCAAGAAAGCTAGTGCAATGGAAACTCTCAGGAATCTACAGGGTGACTCTACTTAAGACTCTTAACTCTGGTGGGTACAAAGCCTGAACAAGCTCTCCCCTATAACTAGACAAGACCTCCAGTGGAGGAACTAGGAAACGAACCCAGACCTACAATATGTCCTACCTACAAGATGTGCTGGGGTAAAGGGGATGCAGAACATGAGAGAGTGTCCAACCATTGACTGGTCCAGCACGAGACCTAGGCCATGAGAGGGGTCCCAGCCCTGAAACTGCCAGGAAGTCCAGACAAATAGAGACTAGATGTAGGATGAGGGGCTGATATTAAGATCTGGTTCCCTAATTGGTTCTTGATTTGGTCAATAAAGGAGCCCAGGAGCCAGTTCCTTAGCAAAAAGGACAGGTAGGACTTCTGGATCCCAGGAGGAAAAGGATACACAGGAAAAGAGAAGAGGCTTTTTGTCCAGGCATTAGAAGGAGTAGCATGAAACAATCATGTTAGATCCCAGGGAAGCTAGAACCAGTGGGCTCAGCCACCAGTGGATAGCCAAAAATGTCTGTGGAAGCTATGTGATACAGGCTAGGTGATAAGTTTAGGGCAGGATTTTTTTTCTTTTTGGTTTTTCGAGACAGGGTTTCTCTGTGTAGCCCTGGCTGTCCTGGAACTCACTCTGTAGACCAGGCTGGCCTCGAACTCAGAAATCTGCCTGCCTCTGCCTCCCAAATGCTGGGATTAAAGGCATGCGCCACCACTGTCTGGCTAGCTGGTAAGTTCTAAAGTGACAAAGCTGAGTGTGTGGTTTTCATCTGTGGATTCAAATGTCTTGGGAGGGACTGGTAATGAGACACTTCCAAGAGCAAAAGTGGGTAGGGAAAAAAAGCAGGGTTCCCCATATGCTTGGGGAAGCTATGTTGAGAAGAACAAAAGGGAACTGGGGGAGGTGCAGAAAGAGCACAGTGGCTCTGGGGCAAAGGTGATAGTATGTTTTTTTAGGAGTTCATGCAACACTACATAGCTCAGAGACCTAGGAGAGAAGCCTGGAACAAAAAGTCAATGAAATGATTCCTAATGATACTCTGTTATACTTGTCCAATGGTCATCAGGGAGGCTTCACCTAGCAACTGATAAACAAATACAGAGACCCACTGCCAAACATTACACAGAGCTTGGGAAATCCTGCAGAAGAGAGGGAGAAAGGATTGTAGGGATCAGATGGGTTAACAAAACCACATGAAAATCCAGACAATCAACTAACGTCAACTCATAGGTGCTCAAAGAGACTGAACTGCCAGTCAGACAGCCTGCATGAGACTGATCTAGGCTCTTTGAACATATTGACAATTGTGTAGCTTGATCTTCTTGTGGGACTCCTAATTGTGTGTGTGTGTGTGCATGGTGTGTGTGTGTGTGTGTGTGTGTGTGTTTGTGTGTGTGTGTAGGAAAATGGTGGCAATATCCTGTTTCTGACATTGTTTTCTGCCCTTGGGATCCTTTCCTCCTACTGGGTTGACTCGTCCAGCCTATTCTTACTGCAGTTTGCCATGCCATGGCTGGCTGATATCAATGGGAGACCTGCCCTTTTCTGAAGAGCAAAGGAAGAGGAGCAGATTGGAAGGGGTGGTGGTGAAGTGGAGAGATATGGAGAAGGGACTAGGAGGAGAGGAGGGAGGGGAAACTGTGGTCAGGATGTTTAAAAAAAAATCTCTTTGCAAGTAGCACCATTTAAAAATAAAAGGAAATTCTAGATGTACACTATACACTTATATAAAATATTTTAAAATTTTGACAAACTATCTCACTCTGGAGAGCCTTATTGAGAAGCTGAATAGTCATTCAATTCACTATGCAAATTGAGTGATTCTAGAAAGCCATCTTCTTTATCTTTTCTTCACAGATATCCACTATTAGCAGTAGAATACATGGACTTCACTATTAGCAACATTGACTTCAATGAAGACATTTTAGGAACTCAGAATTTTAAAAATAAATAAATACCTTAGGAAGTTAGTGGTCGGTGTTAAGTTTCCTGCCAGGAACCTCCCACCATCCCTGGCAGCTGCAGATTTCCATTCATTCTCCTCACCCCCTGGGCTTCTCTCCTGTCTCTACCCACAGCTGATCCGACCTCCTCACTCCCCTCCACATCCTCTCCAACCTAGCTCCCTTGTTCCCTCTGCCTCCTATGACAATTTTATTTCTCCTTCTAAGTGGGATCCAAGCATCTTGCTTGGGCCTTCCTTCTTGTTTAACTGTTTTGGGTCTGTTTATTATAGGTATTTTGTGCTTTATGACTAATATTCACTTATCAGCAAGTGCATACCATGCACATTCTCTTGGGTCTGGGTTATTTCACTCAGGATGATATTTTCTAGATCCATCCATTTGCCTGCAAAATTCATGATGTCGTTTTTTTAATAGTTGAAGGTGCTCTATTATGTAAATGAATCCCATTTTCCATATCCATTCTTCCATTGAGGGACATCTAGATTGTTTCTAGTTTCTAGCTATTAGGAATAAAGCTGCTATGAACACAGTGGAACAGGTGTCCTTGTGGTATTGTAGAGCATCTTTTGTGTATATATCTAAGAGCAGTACAGCTCAGTCTTCTTAGAACTATTACCAATTTCTATGAACCTGCCAGATTGATTTTCAAAGTGTTTGTACCAGTTTGAAATGCCACCAGTAATGGAAGGTTGTGTTCCTCTTTCTCTGCATCCTTACTAGCAATTGCCACCCCTTGAGTTTTTTTTTATCTTAGCCATTCTAATTGGTGTAAGGTGAAATCTTTGTATTTAGAACAAATAGTCCTTTTAATAAAACCCACAGTGTTGGCTGGGTGGTATTAGTGCATATGTTCAATCCCAGCACTAAAGAGGCAAAGGAAGGCAGATTTCTGATTTCAGTGCCAGCCTAGTCCTCAGAGCAAATTCCAGGACAGCCAAGTCTACACAACAAAACTAAATATCAGTGGTGCAAGTAGAGACACATGATTGTCTCAGATGCAGAAAATAAGCAGTGTATTTGGCACAGCCCTTTAGCATTTACACAAGTCAGTTACATCATCCATCTATGGCTTGGAAACACCAAGGAAGAGGAGGTGGGAAGAAAGTAAGAAGGGAAGAGAGGGAAGAGCCATCGAATGCCATTCTCCAGACTCCATACAACTATTTTAAACAGTAACTGAGAGGAACAATAGTTATCTGCTCTGACCTCACTCACTACTGGTTCTAGCTGCAATTAGCCTAGAAAGGGGAGAGAGACTCAAGGAGGCCCCACCCTTTACCTCAAACTGTATATGTGGATAGATTTTAGGAGGAAGGAATCACTGTTTTTAGTTGTGTCCCCTCTGCTGAGCCCACCAGGCTCCAACACATAGCTCCAAACTCGCAGTCACACACACGGCCCTGATTAACATTGATGTATCACCAAACAAATGAATGGAAATGAACATGTGAGAGAGAGAACGTGGATGATGAGAAGAATACACACATATGGATGGATAGACAGACAGATGAACTGAAGAATTGGAAAATCGTGCAGGATTGTAGGAGTTGCGGATGAGAGTGTGTACTAATAGAGGCTTATCATGTGAAAAGGGAAAATAACAATAAATAAAAATGACCATACCAATTGTATTGTATTGGTTTGGAATCAGATAATACTACTAGCTTCGTTAAGAGTCTGGTGGCAGCTGGGCAGTGTGGAGCACGCCTTAGTCCCAGCACTTGGGAGGCAGAGGCAGGTGGATTTCTGAGTTCGAGGCCAGCCTGTCTACAGAGTGAGTTCCAGGACAGCCAGGGCTACACAGAGAAACCCTGTCTCGAAAAATCAAAAAAAAAAAAAAAAAAAAGAGTCTGGTGGCCTGGCTTGCTGTTTACATCAAGGAATATTTTTTGTGTGTGTGAATGGGAGTGCATTTATTATTGCTTCACTGTTGTTGCTGTTAATTATCTGCACACTAATTTCGTGTTGATATAATTTTGGTATAAGGTATTTGTCTCTTTCTTTTAGAGTTTCCAATGTAGTTGCCTAGAGGTCTTTAAAGTCAAAGCAAAAGACATGCTTGTACACTCATGTCTACTTAGTAAGCTTTTCAGCTAGCTTGGGTACATCTCAAGTCATTTGACAAAAATCCTGCATGCATAACTATCAGGGAGATGCAGATTAAATCCCCAAATTTCTATCTCACCCCAGTCAAAATGGCCATCATCAGTATAAATGACAAATGTTGGCATGAATGTGAGGGAAAGAACTCTCTTATACATTGCTTTTGGGAGCATAAACTATAGCAGCCACTTTGGAAAACAGTATAGATTTTCCTGAAAAACAAAACAAAACAAAAACAACCTGGAAATATAGCTAGCATATATACTACACTATTTAGCCATTTGTTTATAGATGGTCTCCTAATTTTTCCCTACAATTCTTTGTGTACACCCTTTAGACCTCCTACCTAAGAAAGACGTTTCATGATTATATTGAGAACCATATTTCTATGGTGTGTTCTGAGGTTTAAAATGTGCTATCATGATAATCACAGGTTAAAAGGCATCTCAGCTCTGCACAGAGGTGAGAGCACAGAAACAAAACACAGAGCTAAAGGTTTGTCTTGGAGAGCACAGGGTTCTGAGGCCATGGACACCTTTCACATGACAGGGCTACTTGTTTCACAAGTTGTAAGTTTGTTGTTTTCCTGAGTATAAAAATAAAAGATGTCATCAGCAAATAGAGTCTGCAAATGATTAACTCTGTGTCATTGATGATGTATTGGTATTGAGTCAAAGAAGGAAATGAAAGCATTTTCCTTAGAGTCATTTAACTAAGAATAAGTCCAGATGTGAATTATCTACTTCATACTTTCCATGTCCTGTTAGGGACAGGCAGACACAGAGGAACATACATGGACAGACAGACATGGACAGATTCATAAGAAACCTTTAGGCAGGCACAGATTGAGTCTCACACCAACAGACAGACAGAGAACCGTAGACATAGGAAGCATGAAGAAGACAATAAAATGTGGACTTTTTTGGTTAAATGACTCTAAGAAGAGGTGCTTTTAGTTTTTCCTTGACACTGATACATTATTGGTGACTTGGGATTAATCATTGATGCATTTAATTTGATTGCATATATATGTATGTATATATATATATTATATATATATATATATATATATATATACATACCCCACACACCACACACACACACACTTATGTAACAGGAAAGAATGGAAAGGGAAAGATTATTTAGTTATATTATAATCTCAAAAAATTAAAAGAAATAACTCTTTAAAAAGAAACAGAAGAAATAGCTGCCAGAAATATTTTCTGAAAACAGTTTAAATAAGAATTAATGAAATTGACCCATTTGTTTCATTTACCAGTTATGTATATTTTAATTATATCAAGGCCTACTAATTATGAAAAATGATCTCTGCAAACAGGTAATACAAAAATGTTAAGTTTGCACAACAAAAAAGCAGTTTAGAGGCTTATTTTTATTTTTTAATCAAAGTATGTCTTTGTAACGGAATCACCTTTAAACATGAACTATCAGCTTATCTCTTTTTTCATGATGTAGTAAAGAAGGGTTTAAAATATTGTAATTTCATATGTATGTGCATTTTGGGCATATATGTAAATACACCACATGATTGCAGTGCTTCAGAGATCAGAAAATTGAGGCCCCTAGAAGTGGAGTTAGAGGCAGTTGTGAGTCACTTTGTAAGTGTTGAGATCATATTTTGATCATCTGTAAGAGCAATGGGTACTCTTATGTGTTGAGGCATCTATCCAGCCCAATACAGGCCTCCTTATTACATATAGAGTAAACTAACACTGTTACTATTGGCAGGGTCAATATTCCCCCATAATGTTTACTTAAAATGGGAACTTCAGCATAGGGATCCAGTAAACACATAAGTCTATCATTGTATATATCACAGGCTTCATAGAAATTATTCATTTATCCTGAAACCATCACAGTAATAGAAAAGTTTAGCCAGGCAATGGTGGCACACACCTTTAATTCCAGCACTTAGGAGTTAGAGGCAGATGAATCTCTGTGAGTTGGAAGCCAACCTGGCCTACAAAGGTGATTTGAGAACAGCCAGAGTTGCACAGAGAAGCTTTGTTTGCAAAAACTAATATATATATGTTATATTCATATATAACCAATATATACTCATTTATATCCAATTATAAATATATATACACACAAATATAAATGTATATGTGTGTATGTATATATGTAGGTATAATATGTATGTGTATGTATATATATGTGTGTGTGTGTGTATATATAATGTTTTTCTAAAGGAATATAAAACTATTTGTTGACTGTTCACCATTATTTACAATAAAGTAAATATACAGTTGGATGACATTCTGATACTACAAAGTTACTTTTCTGGCTCACTGAACCAGAAGGCAAATCCTGAAAAGATTGATCCTACCAGTAAGGAATGAGTCAGGTTAAAGAAAAAGCATGCAAGTCATTAATTGGTATTAGCAAATTTTGTTCACTCACTTAGTCAGCAGGTCTTAAATTGCCAACATTAGCTTCAACCATGATTCTATTTCCACATGAAACAGATTCCATGAATAATAACCTTTTAGTACAGATTTTAACTTTCTACAAAGGAATGGTTCACCAAAGGAATCTTTAGGCAGACTGGCTGACCTCTAGAGCGCTGGGACTAAAGCTTTGCACCATCACACTAGGCCCAAGTCTTTTATAAATCACACTACTACTTTGTTTAATTCCATTTTCTGAAGTTGGAGTTGGTATGGACAACATTCTGTAAATAAACTACTGTATTTACGTGATAATACATCAATTCTGATGTGGTTGCTGTTAAACTATCCAATAAATTACAGAATCTGCTTCATCTGAAAAGTTATGGTTTCAGAAAAATGTTCACGGTAAGGGAATCTCATCAACTTGTGTTTTCATCTTCAGTTCTTTTAAGTATTAAAAACAAGACAAAACAAACAAGTTATTGTGTTTATGCATACACCGCATACAAACAAAAAAACCCAGAATGGTCCTTCTGTGTCCCAGTTAAAAATAAATTCAGTCTGAGTATGCAAACAATTATTGTGCGTCATCTTCAGGACAAGAATGCCAAGTCAGCCTTTCCTCATAGAAGGCAATGACAATCTGAGGACACTTCATATTTGCCTCCTTTGCCAGCACCAAGTCAGCCTCATCTGAGTCCTTCCATTTTATGAGGAACATTAATTTTCCACTGCTGTCTGTGGCACCAATTATTCGTTCAGGAGCAAAACCTCTGGCAAAGCCCCTTGGTTTGTCAGCAGTATCTCTCTTCTTCTTTGATTTGCTATCATCAGGTTCACTGTCAGATAAAGATTTCCTTTTTGTACCATCTTTTTCTTTATCAGCTTTTGAGAATTAAGAAATGCTTCAATTAATTCTGGCCAATCTAAATTTTCTTCCGGTTCCCAAGTATTAACGGCATCTGCGATCCCCTTCCACTTCAGGAAATACTCCAACTTCCCACTCACTACTCTACAGTTAGTACTTTTTCTACCACAAATTCTTCAGGCTCTGCCTCTTCAACTGTTTTACTCTTTCCTATTTTTTGCAATGTAGTTTTATTGGAGTCCATTTTTAAAATTTAACCAGAGACTTGAAGAGTTCACTGATCAGCTGCCCGCCCAGGGCCGAGGATCCTGCAGAGTCTCCCCCTGTGCGCTTCAGCTCAAACACATCTGAGGGGAGGGGCCGCGGGCAGCGCTGCCAGAGGAGGGGAAGGGGGAGGGGAGGCACCGCCCACGCTCTGGCCGCGCAGGACCCACCGGGAACGCGTCCTGCGGTGTGGGGAAGGGAGGGGGGGCGGCCTATATAAAACGTTTAATGTATGTTTTTCTCTAAAATAATTTTTATCAACATAAACTATTTTGGAAATTATAATCTTAAATTTTTAGTAAGCATCAGTGATTCAAGCATTCTATAGACAAGGAGTTCAGAGCTAACTTTCCTATTAGTCAGTTCTGGCTAGAAGAAAAAAAAAAAAAGCCAAATGCAAAATCGATGTTTCCTATACAGTTCAAATCACCACAAAGCTGTCAAAGTTCATCGATTCATATATTTACACATAACTTTTAAAGACATACCAGTCATAATCTTTAGTATATAATAAAATTTAAAATTAATTTAAAATAATTAACCAGAGATTCCTTATTCTTTAACATAAGAATGAGGGATTTTACATATAAATATAATATACAAAAGTATGTTTTTTATATATGTACTATAAATACACACATTGATATACACACATCATCTTTACTTTATTGATATACAGTATATGTGTAGGCACATTGCAAATGAGTGGAGATTAAAGGGCAAATTGTGGGAGTTCAGTTTTCCTTCCAACATGTGGATTTTGGAGACTGAATAAAGTCAGGCTCAGTAGCAGGTGCTATTACTCACCAAGCCATCTTGCCACTTCAGCCTCAGATTTCTTATTTAGGTCTCTTTAGCAGCTCCAAGGGCAAAGGTTAGTTTTCCCCAACACTGTCTTAGAAATAATATTTAGCTTGTTAGAGACTATCCAGCTAAATCTTTCCCAAACTAGGACTAAGGTAATGTATCCACAGGGACACAAATGAGAGGAGAAATGTCCTCAATATCTTTTTTTTTTTTTTTTTCTTAGTTTGGGTTTTATTGCTGAGAAGAGATACC
Source organism: Mastomys natalensis (assembly GCA_021653895.1). Lineage (NCBI taxonomy): Eukaryota > Metazoa > Chordata > Mammalia > Rodentia > Muridae > Mastomys > Mastomys natalensis. The sequence continues at coordinate 730,228 of JAJTUV010001598.1, read as the reverse complement.
AGGACCGTGACAACTCTTATAGAGGAAAACATATAATTGGGGCTGGCTTACAGTTCAGAGGTTTAGTCCATTGTCATCATGGTGGGAGCATGGCAGCATGCAGGCAGACATGGTGCTGTAGTGGTAGCTGACAGTTCTACATCCAGATTGGCAGGAAGCAGGAAGAGAGAGACACTGGGCCTGGTGTGAGCATCTGAGACCTCAAAGTCCAGCCCCCAAGTGACAACATACTTCCCCCCAACAAAGCCACACTTACTCCAGCAAGGCTACCTAAAAGTGCCACTCCCTATGGGCCAATCCATTTTCTTTCAAACCAGCAGACATGTTCAACCTCACTAGTAGTGAAAAGGACTTATGGGTAAAGTAATGAGATGCTTCTTTTCTGGAAAGTTGACAACTAAAAAAGAACACTCCCACTCTCCCAGGACTGATGATTTTGGGAGCACAAGGCCAGTGGCCTCGCTGTGACAGATGGCCCACTGAGTCTATCAGGCAGACAAGCAGCAGGTTCCCAAATCATAAAAATGTCTAATCCTTGGTTTGTGATGTAGTGATGCTTAGACAAAAGTTCATTCTAGAATTATTTTTGGAAACAAAAAAACCCGAATAACCATATGAACATATGCAAAAGAAGGAGACGTTTACAGACATTGAAATAATATTTTAAAGTATATTGAAGCATCTAAAAAAATAAAACATATATTTGTTAAGTGAATAAAGTGCTGTATGAACAAAAATAAGTTTAGCAATAAAACTATCCAGCCATCATCTATCATATTATGATGCAAAGACAGCTACTGTTTGCCATCTGCTCTCTACATGTATATCTATCTATCTATCTATCTATCTATCTATCTATCTATCTATATATGTTTTATATACATATATATGTATATGTGCATATGTATGTGTATATATATATATATATATGCATATATATGGCAAAATTTAGAACATATGATGCCAGAATAAATAAATATAACTTTAAAAATTGTAAATGGACCAGCAACATGGCTCAGTGGGTAGAGGTGCTTGCAGCCAAGCCTGACTGCTTAAGTTCCCATCCTTAGTACCCACATCATGGAAGGAGAGAACTTACTCCTTAAAATTGTACTCTAACTCCTACACGCACACTGTGGCACATGTATGGTGCCACATACTAGATTAACTAAATGTAATTTAATTCCTCAATATCTTTTTATTTCTCTATCACCAATAGTTTGATAGAATGAGCAGAATTGCTTAAAAGAGTTTCTACTCTCTGGCACATAGCAAATGCCCCAAATGATACAGCTTCCACATTGTCACAGCATGTATGCATGGATCACATGTATGCAATATTCTCCAAACAGTACAACAATATTCCTTCCCCAACAAAGCTAGTCATCAAATGACTCAGAAGAGAGCCGAAAAAAGAAAGAAATTGAATGGCATTGCTATTATGTTGAATTAATAGGTCATATGCAGGTAGACAAATATAACAAGAGTTTCATCCATTTGTGTACCATAGGATTCTCCATAGATATATAAAATCATTTACTGAGGTTGGCAATGTGGTCAAATTATGGAACATAATGGAAACAACATGTCTGCATGAAGATCAGCATTATACAGTGCATAAAATGTGATGCTGAGTACAAGTGCTTCTTCTTTTGAGACTTTTCTGTTTAGTCCCATAACTCAATTTTATGGGGCTGCTTATTTCTTAATGTTTAGTAGTTTTTAAGTTCCTCATACATTCTAAACAACCATTCTGTCAGATGAGTAACTCTGTATAACATTTTAGAAAAAAGGAAGAAAAAATTGATAACAAATACATAATAAATTTTATGAATTCATGAATCAGAATAAAATCCTAACTATTGCAGGAATATGGGATGAACTGGAGATTATAAGTGTCAAGTGAAATAAGCCCGGTTGAAAAAAATGTTGCTTGCTTTTTTTCACATCTGAATAACCAGTGAAAGGTGTTGTGTGTGTGTGTGTGTGTGTGATCTGAAAGAAAATAGGAGGTCTAGAAAGAGGATGCAGACAGCAGACAGCCATAAATATCCCTGTTATACTGGTACAATTATGTGGCTGTTCTAGGCACAAAGCAGCATGTACACCAGCATATGCATGCACAGTTTCACACATATAAAAAAATCTGTAAACACTTGTGCACCACACAAGCATACACACACACAAATATAAATAGAAAAAGTGAAATGACTAACACAACAATTTTTGTTATAGGTACATGTGGTATGTATGTATATGTATATTCATGTTCATATGTATGGGAGTGTATTTGTGTGTTCAGGTGATACGTGCATATGCCTATGTATGAATGTGAAAGCCTCAAATTAGTTTCAGATGCCTTAATAATCATTCTATGCTTTAGCAAGACATGAACTCTCAATGAAACCTAAGCTCACCAATTCTGCTGGTATAGCTGGCTTGCTTACTTCAGGAAGTTCTGTTCTGCTGTTGTAGTTCTGAGATTTCGAGTGGGTTTTTGTGCAGTTTCTTCAGATCAGGACCTGAGTTCTCATGTTTAATCAGCAGGGTATTTATTGACTTAGTCATGTCTATTTGTCCAGATTTAATAATTTAATATGTTATAAAGTATAATTTCAATGAACTCTTGCAAGGGTAAAGAAGTAAATATAATCTTGGTCACCAAGTTACTGGAACCACACACACACACACACATACACACACACACACACATACACACATACTCACACAACACACATTAAGAGGATCCCAAAGCAAACTGGATTGCAAGAATCCCTGCTTCTGCAAGCTATGGCTTGTGCAGACCCTGTGCCAGTTTCAATGAGGCTGGTACCTCATAGGATTATATATTTGAATGTTTGGATTCCCAGTAGGAGGAACTGTCTTGGAAGGATTAGCAGGTGCAGCCATGTTGGAGAAGGTGTGTACTGAGGAAGGCCTTTGAGGTTTCAAAAGTCCACAGCATTCCCAGTTAGTTCTCTCTCTGCCTTGCGCCTATGGATCAGATATAAGCTCTCAACTACAGCTATAGTGCCATGCTTGCCTGCCTGCCTCCATACTCCCTAACATGATGGTTATGGCCTGTATCCTCTGGAACCCTGAGCTCTGAGATTAAATTCTTTCTTATATAGTTGCCTTTATAAGGGTGCTTTGTCACCTTGTCATGACAATAAAATGTAACTAGGACAGAGCCTATGCCAAACAATAAACAATAAAAATGAATGTTGGATTTCTACACACGCGCACACACACACACACACACACACACACACACACACACACACACAGAGAGAGAGAGAGAGAGAGAGAGAGAGAGAGAGAGAGAGAGAGAGAGGCATACAGGTATACATGCCCCACCAATATGCAAACACACATGAATGCACACTCTGCAAAAACCCACCACTACAACAACAACAAAATACCACCAGCACCACCAGCACTGCTAAAACATCAGAAATTCAAGTTGGCTTGTTACCTGCTGATTTCTATTATCAGTGGGCACACAGCTATCAATGCTGGGTGATAGATACCAATTGTAGGGGGAAGATGTGGAATCCAGGAGTTGATTAGCACCCAGACATTCCTCTCTATATTTCACTTCGTGATCTTAACTGTGAACCCTGAGGCTGTGTGCAGCTTTTCTGACCACACCCTGTCCTAGCATTGTGAAGCCAAGGCAGGCAAAGTGATCTCATAGATATAGTGTACCTGTCTCCAATTCTGTTCATCCTGCTCTTGGCTGAGCCCCTTCTTCCTGCATCCCTGAGTAAAGTTGTCAACTTTATCAATCAGTCTCTCAGAAATCACCAGCAAAGATGGATGTAAATGGTCTGAAACACTGGGAGCCCCACAGGTCTCTTGATTTGAATCCTCGCTCAACTCCAGTAAACAAGAATCTGCTACAAGAACCACGGGGCTTGCTTGGTAACAAGGGACCATCAAAGACGTGTGGTGTGGTCATTGATATGGGTACTGGACTATGTAAGATGGGCTTTGCAGGACAATCACGGCCTACCTACATCGTGACTAACATCGTGGGCTGCCAGTCCAAGAAACAAACCACCATGGAGCAGCCCAAAATGGAAACGTTTATTGGTGAGGCAGCCCACGCTTGTCCAGAGTTAACTTTAATGCATCCAGTTCGTAATGGTATTGTGGTGGACTGGGAGGCAGCTGAGTTCGTCTGGCGCCACATCCTGGAGAACGACCTCAGATTAGACACTCAGGACCATCCTCTGTTGTTCACGGATCCGCCTTTCAACCCTGCCAGCAACCGGGAGAAGCTTGTGGAAGTAGCCTTCGAGTCTCTGCACTCTCCTGCTCTATATGTGGCATCCCAATCCGTGCTGTCAGTTTATGCCAACGGGCGCGTTAATGGGCTGGTTGTAGACACTGGCCACGGGGTCAGCTACACAGTGCCAGTCTTCCAAGGCTACAACTTACCCAACGGCATCCAGCGCCTGGACCTGGCTGGCCACTACTTGACTACCTTCTTGGCAGAGAAAATCTTGAAATCTAACTTCCCTGTAAAGAAGGAAGACATGGACACCATGGAGAACATCAAGCGACAATACTGCTATGTGGCCTCAGATTTCCAAAAGGAGCAAGGGCGCCTGATGACAAATTCCGACGGTGCCTGAAGTTGCCAGATGGCCAGATGATCACAGTGGGAAAGGAGCTCTTTCAGTGCCCTGAGTTGCTATTTCATCCCCCAGAGACCTCAGGACCTTCATGTTTGGGCCTCCCCGGCATGGTTGAACAGAGTCTCTCCACTGTTCCCCAGGAGCTGCGGACAGATATGGAACAAAATGTGTTGTTGTGTGGAGGCTCCTTTCTGTTTACTGGCTTCGAAAGTCGCTTCAAAGCTGAGCTGCTGCGTAGTCTTAGCCCAGAGACCCATGTGGTTGTGGCAGCCCAGCCCAATAGGCACCTCTCTGTGTGGATTGGGGGATCCATTCTGGCCTCATTGTCTGCCTTCCAGACCCGCTGGGTCCTGCGTGAGGAGTATGAGGAACACGGTCCAGATATAGTGCACCGCAAGTGCTCGTAATTCAGCACAGGGTCAGCAGGGGTGTGGGAATAAAGCTTCCTTAGGGAGCCAGCTCAGTCACATCATGTTTTATTCTTCCCAATCTCGCTCACTGAAACATGCTCAAGAGTCTTCCGCTGTGAACCCACTTGCAGACCAAGGCTGGAATTTGATCCTCTCACATGCCTGTGTGAAATTAGACCGAAAGCATCTCTCCTAATATAGACTCTTGAGACATTCTAATTCACACCCACTCCTCCACAATTCAAAACACAATGCCTTTCTCGAATCTCATTAACCCAGCCTCCTGGGACCATCACATCACCTCTGCACCCAACGACATTCTGAGGTTTGGGGAGATACACATCCACAGACCCTAGCACTTGTTACAATTTTTTAAATTTGTCACTCTGACTGGGATATGATGGAACCTAAATGATTTGCAGTTTTCCAAAAGTTAGTGAACTTGGACTTGTTCACAATGTGTACTGGCCATTTGCATTATATCGTCTGAGAACTGTTATTTCATTAGCCTACTTAGTGACTGGATTGTCTGATTTTTGTTGTTGTTGTTGTTTAGTCTTCTCTATATATCCTAGACATTAGTTCTCTGTCAGATGTATAGAGTGCAAAGTTTTTCTTTCATCCTGTGGGGTGCCTATTTACTAAATTGCTTTTTGTTAAATTTTTTTGTATGCAGGAGCCTTTTGATTTCATGATGTCTTAATTGACAGTTGTTGTCCTTATTTCCTGAATAACTGGAGTCTTGCTGAGAAAGTCTTCCCTTACCCCTATATTATCCTTATATTATATACTAATATACACTCTTGAGACATTCTAATTCACAGCCACTCCTCCACAATTCCAAACACAATGCCTTCTTTATTCTTTATTTTTATTTATTCTTCCCTTATTTATTCTTTATGAATATGTTGCCTGCATATTTTACGTGGATTACATGCATATTTGATGCCCATGAAGTTCAGAAGCAAGCGAGCATAAATTCCCCTGGGATTGAATTTATAGATGATTGTAGGCTACCATATGGGTACTAGGGGCTGAATCTAGTTTTTTTGCAAGAGCAGAAAGTGCTCTCAAATCCTGAACTATCTCTCTAGCCACTTGTGCTTTCCTTTAGCAGTTCTATTGTTAGCACTTCAGTGAAGGTCTCTGGTGGCTTTGTAATTGATAAGCATCTAATTTAATTCTTGTTTGTACAGCTATCTAGTATTATGTTTAGATTTCTTTTATGTGTATGGATGTTTTGCTTGCATGTATGTTTGTATGTGGACCATGTCGGTGCCTGGTACCCACAGAAGACACAAGAGGGAGTCTGATCCCTTGGAATTGGAGATATGGATGGTTGTGAGATGCTATAGTTGAAAATCAAACTTGGGTGTTCTTCAAGAGAAACAAATGCTCTTAACCTCTGAGCCTTTCTTTATCTTCCACTCCCTCTTAGAGACAGGGTCTCACTGTGCACCCTGGCCTTCCTGGAACTCCCTGTGAATGTCAGGATGATCTCCAACTCACAGATATCCATGTGCATCTGCTTCCTGAGTGTTGCAACTAAAGGCGCATGCTATCATTCCTGGCTCAGCTAGTCAGTTTTACAAGCACTGTTTGTAAGAAAGACTGTCACAGAGATAGCAGTCATCTGCAGTGCAGCATTTTCAGTGGTTAACTGAGCCATTGAATACATGAACATGACAACAGCTGTGATTGCATGCACAAGAAAGAAGAAAAATCTATTGTGAAATGGAGTAAGAGTACACATATATAAGGCTATTTCCAGCTACCATTGTGTTCTAAGTATTAAACATAGGGCTGCTTCCCAGCCACTACTGGCTCTAATGATGAGGAAATCAATGATGTAGATGAATGAACCACCAAGGGTATTGATCTGTAGGAAATAAGGGGTAGGGAAGAAAGTCATATTTTATAACTCAGTAGTTTTTCATGGTTAAAAATGGATTGAATGCTAATGGTTTCAGTATAAATCATGGAATTTCTGGATTTTTGCCTAGTTGTTGTTTCCACACTCCGTGAGAAGCACAAGCTGTGGTTGAGTATCTGTACCTGTGATTGGTGTAGCATTGGTCCCACTGCACATTCTACATGGATACTCTAAAAATGAGGTTGCCTATCCCTGTCCTAGACTTTGTATACAGAATGTACACATGAATTCTGAAAGCCATGGGTTCTTCAAGAATGTTAGCTTCACATTTAACTGTGGATCTTCTGAGACACACCATTAATAACACTCCTAATGGTGGTCATACAAGTAGCTTGTTGTTAGTGGTCTGGGGCCACTATTTGACTACCAAATATGTCCTACATGTCTTCCTCCCAGAAGTCTTAATGTATGGGGATGTGAGTGACATCATTACATTTGAGGCTTAGATGTCCTCAGACCTGATTTTTTCAACCTGTGTTTATCACTTACTCTGAGGACCAGAAATGCAGAGCCATGAACAAGAAAATGTCCCAGGTTTTTCCAGAAGAGTAGAACCATCTAGAAAGACAGGAATTGATGGCAGAGGAGTGGTCTTTCAAATGGGCAGCAATAATAATGTCACAATAATGTAAAAATGCTATTTCTGCTGCTGCTGTACTAGCTGCCAGCATTTCACAGAAACGGACAGGTGCTGCCTGTCATAAATGTCAATATTTCATAGAGGGGAACTGGTGATGTCTGTTGTAGCTGCTAATATTACACAGTAGGGATGGAAGGTTTGTAAACTGGGTCAATTTGACCTGATTGAAGATGTGTATCTCTGGAGTTTTCATATCTTTTATTCTTTGACATTTATACCATACCTATCTCTTTTGCTCTCTTAGGAAATTTTTGTAAATACATTTGTGTATTGTTTCCATTGTGTTCAAGCTTCTGATCTTAAACTCTTAGTGAGTGATGGGGAAATTCTCAGTGATGATCATTTTCCCCCAGGGGGTAATAAAGATTATTGAAGAGAAGTTTTATTATAGACAGAAAACACTTCAGGGTAGTTTCCCCAGAATAATGAATATGTACAACTCTGAATGAAATAGCTCATACTGAAGGGGCAGGCATGTGGGTGAAAGGTAAGATACAGAAAATGACTAAGAGACAAAAGGAATAGGAGGCGTTGGTGGCACTGAGTTAACAAAGTTTGTGTTTATAGCTGGTCTGTGAAATCAAATGTCAGCTCATGGTGAGGATGTTGTCAACTTTGAGAGTAACCAGATATCTATGCTGGCCAAACTGAATTAGCATGATTCACAGTAAAGCTAAACAAAGCTGGAGAAACTGGAATGATGAGGTCTGCTTGAAAACAAACCCAGGAGAATACCTAGAATCCAAGTGAAGAACAACTCTTTGTACTACATGAAACAAAGTGTCCTTCTGTACCCCTCAGACTCAGCCAATTCAGACAGTGATTGAAGACATACTTTTGTCTGTGGAGAACTAATTTGGGCTTGCAGCCCAAATTCTTTCCTCTTTCATCAACATGGAGATGAATTAGCCTCAAAATCTTGCTACCTCATGAACTACATGTAAAACTTTAAGTCCTAACCTAGAAAAATCTGGTTGTGATTTCTTGAATTTTCACATAAAGCTGTACTTGACCCTCTATTTATTAAGGATGAATGGAACACCAGGACAAAGAAATATTTTCATATTATGTAAATTCTTCCAGTACAAAAATTCAAAAGACAATTTGAAAGAAATAGCTTATATATTCATAATGTCTTGGCTTCACAAACGGTATAAAGCCTTCATCAGGTCCTTTTTGTGTGTTTCTTTCTACAAATATAGATTCACTTTTCTTTTTGGAGAAAAGAACTGGGGTAGTCCAGGCTTTACTCACAGTGTATCTGACAATGGATCTTGAAACTCGTGCTTCCATTTCTTGCCAAGTATTAGGATTCCATCAAACATCACATGCAGCCTCCTTGCATAAACATAAACACAAAAATGGAATTATGTATTACCATTGTACTGACAAGTTTCATATCAACTTGACACAAGTTAGATTGGTTGAAAAGAGAGGACTTCCAACTGAGAAAAATGCCTGCTTAAGACTGAGCTCTAGAGCACTTTCTTACATTGTAGGTAGGTGCACACTGTGACTTATGGTCCTAGGTTCTACAGGAATGAAAAAAGAGCAAGCCATGAGGAGCAAGCCAGTAAGCAGCACATTTCCATGGCCTCTTCATTAGCTCCTGCTTCCAAGTTCCTGCCCTGCTTGAGTTCTTGTCTTGACTTTTTCAATGAGGAACAGTGATGATGATAAGCCAAATTAAACACTTTCCTTCCCAAGTTGCAATTTGGTCATTGAGTTTAATCACAGAAGTAGTAGCCCTGACTAAGAAAACAATTCTTTGTTATCAATTTACACCACTTAAAATATATAAATATATACATATATATTTATAAATGCATTATATATTATATACTTATTATATATTAGTTATTATATATAAAAATACCTAACACATAATCAGTCGTAATATTCTTACACTTTGCATGCCCGATGTCTTTAATATTAACATATTGTTTTCACATGAGCTTTTTGATGTTTCTCATTGCCTTTTGCATTCTACTACTGTTTTAAATCAATTAGTTAATTAATTAACATCCTAAACTCTGCTCATCTTCCTAGTCCCCCCCTCACAGATCTCCTAAATTTGCCTCTAAGAGGGTTGTCTCCCCTTGGGTATCACCCTACCCTGGTGCAATAACTCTCTGTAGGATCAGGTGCATCTTCTCCCACTGAGTCCAGACAAAGCAGCCCACTGCCATATATGTGCCAGGGGTTTCCACCCATCTTTTGTATGCTCTTTGGTTAGTGGCTCAGTCTCTGAGAGCTCTCATTGGTCCAGGTTAGTTGACACTGTTGATCTTCCGGTGGAGTTCCTGTCTCCTTCAGTGCCTTCAATCCTTCCCCAAATGAATAACTGGTCCAACTCTGTTCAATATTTGGCAATGAGTATCTGCATCTGTTTCAATCAGCTGCTAGGTAGAGCATCTCAGAGGACAGTTATGCTAGGCTCCTGTTTATAAGAATAACAGAGTATGATTAATAGTTTCAGGGATTGGTGCTTGCCAATGGAATGGGTCTTACGTTGGGCCAGCTATTGGTTGGCCATTGCTTCAGGCTCTGCTCCATTTTTGTTACAGAATTTTTTTTAGACAGGACAAATTTTGGGTTGCAAGTTTTGTAGGTGTGTTGGTGTCCTTATCCCTCAACTTGGGGTCCTACCTGGCTACAGGAGGTGGCCTCTTCAGGTTCCAACTCCTCACAGTCATCTCGGCTAATATACACTTAGTCTGCACATACAATGCATGTCTTTTGAGATCTGGGTTACCTCACTCAGGATGACTAAGGTGGACTCTCAGGGCTATTTTAATTTGCATTTCTCTGATGACTAAGGATGTTGAACATTTCTTTAAGTGTATCTTGGACATTCTAGAGTCCTTTGTTGAGAATTCTCTGTTTAATTCTCTACCCCATTTTTTAGTTGAGTTTTCTGGTTTGCTGGAGAATGATCTAGTTAGCACTGTACCCCATTTTTTAATTGGGTATATGGGTTATATGGGTTATTAGTATCTAAATTCTTGAGTTTTTTAAAAATATTTTTAGATATTAGTCCTGTGTGGGATGTAGAGGTAGTCAAGATCTTTTCCCAATATATATTTCCCAATGCACTAAAGTCTATTTTTCCCTTTCTCTTCTATGAGATTAATTGTATCCAGTTTTATGTTGAGGTCATATCATGAACAAATAGTGATACTTTGACTTCTTTCTTTCCAATTTTATCCCCCTTACCTTCTTTTGTTTTCTTATTGCTCTAGCTATAACTTCAAGTACTATATTGAATAGATAGGGAGAGAGAGAGGACATCCTTGTTTTGTCCCTGATTTTGGTGAGGTTGCTTCAATTTTATCTCATTTAATTTGATATTGGCTATTGACTTGCTATATATTACTTTTACTATGTTTATGTGTGTACCTGAATCCCTGATCTCTTCAAGCCTTTTAACAGGAAGAGGTGTTAGACTTTGTCAAAGGCTTTTTCAGCATCTAATTAGATGATCATGTAATTTTTGTCTTTCAGTTTATTTATATAGTAGATCACATTGGTGGGTTTTCCTATATTGAACCATTCCTGCATCCCTGGGATAAAGCCTACTTGATTGGGTTGAATTCTGTTTTTCATATGTTTTTTGATTTGGTTACCAATAACTTTGTTTAGTATTGGTTTGATTTTCTCTTTGTTTATGTGGTTTAGGTATCAGTGTAACTGTGGTTTTATAGAATAAGTTAGGTAGTGTTCCTTCTGTTTCTATTTTGTGGAATAGTTGGAGGAATATTGGTATTAGCTCTTCTTTGAAGGTCTGGTAGAATTCTGCATTAAAACCATCTGTCCCTGGGCTTTTTTGTTGGGATGTTTAATCTGCTTTTATTTCTTTAGGGGTTATGAATCTGTTGAGACAGTTTACCTGATTTTGACTTACCTTTACTAAGTGGTATCTGTCTAGAAAATCATTCATTTCATTTAGATATTCCAGGTTTGTTGATTACAGGTTTTTGAAGTAAGAACTAATGATTTTTGAATTCCTGAAATTTCTATTGTTATGTCTCCCTTTTCATTTCTGCTTTTGTTAATTTGGGTACTGTTTTTGTGCCTTTTAGTTAGTTTAGCTAAGCATTTATCTATCTTATTGATTTTCTTAAAGAACCAGCTCTTGGTTTTGTTTATTCTTTGTATTCTCTTGGTTTATAGTTGGTTGATTTCAGTCCTGAATTTGACAAGTTCCTGTCCTCTACTCCTCTTGAGTGTGCTTTCTTGTTTCTATTCTAGAGCTTTCAGGTGTGCTGTTAAGTTGTTAATATGATATTTCTCCAATTAATTTATGAAAGCACTTAATACTTTGATTTTTTTCTCTTTACATTGCTTTCATTATGTCCAATAATTTTTGGTATCTCGTGCCTTCATTCCCATTGAATTCTAGTCTCTCTCTGTCTCTCTGTCTCTGTCTCTCTCTCTCCATCCCCCCGACCAAACGATCATTGAGTTGAAAGTTGTTCAGTTTCCATGAGTATGTGGGTTTTCTGTGTTGAAGTCAAACCTTAATCCTTGATGATCTTACAGAATGCAAAGTGTTATTTCAATAATCTTCTATCTGTTAAGGCTTGTTTTGTGCCCAATTATATTGTCAAATTTGAAGAAGGTTCCATGATGTGCTGAGAAGAAGGTGTACTCTTGTTTTTTGGGTGAAAGTTTCTATAGTTATCTCTTGAATACGTTTGGTTCATAGTATCTATTAGTTTCATTTAGTTTCTGTTTCCATGATCTGTCCATTGGTAACAGTGGGATGCTGAAGTCTCCCACTATTATTGTGTGCAGTTTACTTTGTGATTTGAGCTTTAGTAAAGTTTGTTCTTTGAATGTGGTTGCTCTTGCATTTGTGGCAGAGATACTCAGAATTGAGAAATCATCTTGGTAGATTTTTTTCTTATATAAGTATGAAATATCCTGTAAAGATATTATAAAATCTTTTTTGATAACTTTTGGTTGAAAGATTATTTTATTAGATATCAGAATGGTGAATCCGTCTTGGATCTGATTGCTTGGAAAACCTTTTTCCATCCCTTTACTCTCAGGTAGTCTCTATCTTTGTTGCAGTGTTGTGTTTCTTCTATACAGCAGAAGTATGGATCCCGTTTATGGATCCACTCCATGATCCTATGTCTTTTTATTGAAGTGAGTTCAATGATGTTGAGAGATATTAATAACCAATGATTTTGCGTTCCTGTTATTTTGTTGTTGAGAGTATTACTGTGTATGTTTCTGATTCTCTTCTTTTAGTTTTGCTGTGAAATGATTAATTTCTTGTATTTTCATGGCTGTAGTTAACCTCCTTTTGTCAGTTTTCCTTCTAGTATCCTCTGTAGGGATGGATTAGTAGATATATATTGTTTAAATTTGATTTTATCATGGAATATCTTGTTTTCTCCATCTACAGTGATTGAGAATTTGGTTGGGTATAGTAGCCTTGATTGATCTCTGTGGTCCCTTGGTGTCTGCATGACATCTGTCCTGGATCTTCTGGGTTTTAGCATCACTGTTGAGAAGTCTAGTGTAATTTTGATAGATCTGACTTTTTATGTTACTTAACCTTTTCCCTTACAGCTTTAAATATTCTTTCTTTGTTCTGAACATTTAGTGTTTTGATTATCATGGGGTTGGAGAATTTTATTTTGTGGTCCCATCTATTTGGTGTTCTGTAGTCTTCCTTTATGTTTATGGTCATCTTTTTTCTTTAGGTTGAGCAAGTATTATTGAAGGATTATCATGAAGATGTTTTCTTGTCCATTTAGCTGGCATTCTTCACCCTCTTCTATTAGCAGTATTCTTGGGTTTGGTCTTCTCATTGTGTCCCAAATTTCCTAAATGTTTTTGGTTAGGAACATTTTACACTGTGCATTTTCTTTGGTCAATATATCAGTGTCTTCTATGATATCTTCTATGCCTGAGAAGATATCTCTTGTATTTTGTTGGTGATGCTTGCATCTGTAGTTCCTGTTCTCTTTTCTAAAATTTCCATCTCCAGGGTTGCCTCCACGTGTGATGTTCTTATTGTTTCTATTTCCATTTTAGATCTTGGATGGATTTGTTCAATTCTTTTACATTTTTGATTCAATTTTTCTGTATTTCTTTAAGGGATTTACTTGTTTCCTCTTTAAGGGCTTCTACTTGTTTGTCTATGTTTTCCTGTATTTCTTTAAGGGATTTATTTATATCTTTTTTTAAAGGCATCTGTCTTCTTTATGAGATGGGAATTTATGTCAGAATCTTGTTTTTCAGGTGTGTTAGCACATCCTAGACTTGCTGTGGTAGAACTGGTTCTTTACGGTGCCAAATTATATTGGCTTCTCTTGTTTTTGTTCCTGTGTTTGCCCTTTGCCATTTGGTTATCTCTGGTGTTAACTGGCTTGGGTGTCTTGGATTGGAGCAGGTCTGCAGGTAACCCAGGTAGAACAGGCCTCTTGGGGACAGCCAGTGCTGTCTCTGGTTAGAGCAGGCCTTCTGTGTCCCTGGTTAGGGTGGACCTCCTGGGAGATAGACAGACTGTGGAGTCTGGGAGCAGGCATGCCAATCTTCCACAGGTGGAAGTGCAGCCTTGAAAGGCAATGGAATTCAGGCAGCGGGATACATCCCACATCTGCTGGACTCTGTGAGTGGGTCCCAGCTGGCATTAGTATTGGGGATAGGGATAGCATCTCACCTGTGTAAAGGTAAAGGCAGACCTCCTAGGAGATGGGCAGTATATCTCTATCTCTATCTCTATCTCTATCTCTATCTCTATCTCTATCTCTATCTCTCTATCTATCTCTCTATCTAAAAATATTCTTCAGTTATATCAATTATATTCATATATATCATATGTGTACATATGTGTGATATATACATTCTCAGGAGATGGCGAATATATATATATATATGTATATATATATATTATATAATATATATATATATACACTATCTAGATATAGATGTGTGTACATATAAAAGTAATAAAAGTATTCATAATTTTGGCAGTTAGTGGGTTTTATATGGGGGGAAGTGAGAGGGTGAGAGTGAGTGGCAAAACTCCTAAATTTATAATTTTGATGTTTGAAAACTGCAGTAAACAAGTTAATTCATTCTCAGTTGGGTCTTCATCTGACATGAGTGATTTTTAAATGTCATGCAGGAAGGGCTGCAGCAGGATAGTGAGCTCCCTGGAAATGGTCCCCTATCTTGCCCAGCTATGATGGGTGTGCTTTGGTGTGGTATGTCCCTAGAGACTTTGTCTCAGGATTGCTTCTTGCTAGTGATATGCTTTCTCGTGTTTGTCATTGCCATATTCCTCATTTATTTGACTTTGTGTAAGTGGACACTGGGAGACCCTCACTGCCTATATCCTGGTGTGATTACTACCTGGGTGGTAGCTCACCCTATTGGGAAAATTTCCTGCAGATCAATATGAAAATGAGTTTTTGTGAATTAATGTTATTTAGATGAATTAAAGATCTTATAGAATTAATGATTTGATTCAAATGATTTTAGGAAGAAAGTTTAAAGAGATGATTTTAGTTATTTTTGCTATAAAGATGTAATAAAGTTAGAATCAGGAACAGAATATGTCCCCTCTTCATAGAATAGTAGATAAAACTTGCATAACAAGGAATAACATGAGTATTTATTAATTTCACTAAGAAGGCAAATAAACTTGGGACAGATTTGTGAACAAGGAAAAACATATATTCTAAGTGAGTCCAAGGATGAGGGCACAGGTGTGTACTATGATGAAACAAGGCCATGTGAAAGTTGCTTTGAACTTATAATTAGCTTATAGAATGAGAAACTGTGTAACCTCCCTTTTATGTAACAGTTTATCTCTGAGGTAATTTTTTCTTATGTAGAGAACTTTTTGTCTATAAAGCTATAAGAAACCGAAAACAAGTGTAGCCATTTCTGCTTCATTCAATGTGCATGTCATATGTGTTCCAAGCTTTATTTCTTTTTGTCTTTCTCTCTGGCCTCACAAAGAATAACACAATGAATTTAGGAAATGTGACAGCAATTGCACTGAATATTTGCATAATTTTAGAAAGTGATAGTGTGTTTCGAGGGTATCATTTATTTTTATCCAGAACAATGCATTTATGGAAAGCTATTATTAGTTAATTTTTATGGGGCTGGGTAGTTGGCCCAGCTTTGAAGAGAATGTACTCTCCTTGCAGACACCTGAGTTCTGTTCCCCCAACCCATGTCAGGTGATTGGATGCCTCTCACTTGTACCTGCACTTGTGTATGCATAATCACCTACTGCATATACATACCACATTTAGTTTTTCAAACTTATATTTTATTGGATATTTTGTTTATTTGCAATACAGATATCATCCCCTTTCCCCATTTCCCCTCTCTAGATCCCCCTATCCCATCCATACTCCTCCTTTATGCTTTTATACCATTTTAATTACATGCATGTATTAGGTTAGTTCTAGGCTGAGGGTCTAGCAACACAATAGTCAAAGAACAAGCAAGACAATAAACACAAATAGTCAAAGAAAAAGAAAGGCATTAAACTCAACTATGTGAATACTCCCATGATCACTGTTTCTAAGGGCTTATCAGATAACCAAAATATCTGAGCCTACTTCCCTATCCTAGCCCAAGGTCATTTTCATGTTTGAAGCTTACTTCCTTGTTCTCGCTTAAGATTTAGATTCATACCTGAAATTACTTCTTTGTTCTAGACTAATGTCATATTCCTGCCAAGTAGCCCATTTCCTTGTCCTTGGCCCATATAAGATTCTTGCCAAGGAGCCCCAAAGGCTCTCTGCCTCTCCCCTTTTTTATTTCATTAACAAGACTGAGCCTGTCTTAGGTCATTCTGACAATAATGCCATCCTTAACCATCACAGAATATGCATTATCAAAAGTAATGCACTTATATCTTAGGTTGGTAAGGTTCTATGCAGAATCTTACCTGTCCTTGGACTGCATAACTCTGTCTGGTGGTCCATTTTCAGGTTCAAGCCATGTACTTTGGCTGCCAACATGTTGATGTTGTTAAAGAAAAGCTTTAACACAATGGGCAGGAATAAAAGTGTTCCTAGGACAAAAAGGACTAGTATGATCAAGCTATATGTGCCATTTTTGAAGCTTGACCAAAATAGAAATACTGACCTCAGGCCATGGGTAGTTTTATCTGCAGTATCTACAGCATCAACGCTCATCAGAGCAGCATTCGTGAAATTCATAAGCTCCCCATGTATCACTAAATCATCCAGGGAGGTGTTAAAATTATGCCAAATACACTGCAAGTGTCGTTAAACTTCTTCCTAATTTTAATGACTACCACTGTAAATTGTAGAACTAACACGAATCCACTGCACCTGAAGATGGTGCTAGCTGAGAGTGCTCCTTGTGGTAAACAAGTCCTCATTTGGCTATGCAGCTGTGCAGGGGCAGGGACTGGTCATACATGGACGTATGGAGAGATGATACGTGGCATATGCTCATTGGCCTTTGCTTAGATATAAGCTTGGTCCCCGGGGTAGGTGGGGTGCACCACCACCAGAAAGCTACAATCCTGAGTAAACTGCCTTGAGAAGGAACCTTGTTGTCTTGTGTCTAATTTCCTGCTGGCCAGGAAGGGTGCGGAGACAATGGTATTTGGTATGACACTCAAGATGGCTCCTTACCCTCAAATTCTGAACCTCCTTCCAGTAATTTGAATAGGATAAGAGTATCAATCCATTCTTTCAAATGCCTATCTAAGTCCTCTTGTATATTCAACACATTAGTAACATTTTTTGCTAAAACATTAACAAAGTAGCTGTCTTAACTTCTTGTGTCACAGCAGTTTCAAAACCTATTTTTAATGATGGCTCTTAAATGCTTTAACCTTCCTTGCAGCCTAACACCCACCAGAGATAGTGGAGCAGAAAGGATACAGGGGAAGTGAATTGTTTAGAAATGGTTCTTTAGAGCAAATCCTATCTGAGTTGTTAGGAAATCAACACTTCAGTTCACAGACCAGCAGCAACAGCAGCTCGATCCAGTCACAAACACTTCATGGATATACCAGTAGTCCAGTTCAGTAGAGTTGGAACAGCAACCATGGTGGCACAACTTAGCAGGAATAGACAGGCCTCAGCTGAATTGGCAAGAGTTAGCAGGAGGCATCAGCAGGAATATCAGGAGAAATTCTCAGTTTTGCCACTCTCAGTGAAGTCAAGATCAGTCAAAATGTGGGAACAACAAGTATTGCACAGCCAGCTCTATAAGCAAACCTAGTTCTGCCTCTGTCACTGTCTTTGGAGTCCTGTTTGTATTCCCTCCAAACATCACATATCCTCCACAGGTCTTGCCTTACTGTGTGACTTGCTTCAGCATGTGTCTTATCTCAACACGTCTTGCCTCAGCATGTGAGTCTGTCATAATGACATCACTCTGCCAATTGACCTGAGTCCAAGGAAGTGGCAAGAAGCTGTATTTCTCTCTATGGAGTCCTGACAAATGGACCTCAACTGTGCAGTGTAAGGCAGACCAATACATGTATGTCATTAGCAAAGAATCCTTCATCATGTGTCCATTCATATGCTAGTTTTAGCAGAACATCCTTTCAGCTGTGTCTATTTCAGCTGTTCCTTCATGTGTTCCTTCACAAGTCTGCTTTAGCCTTTCACCTATGTCTGCTTCAGTGAAATGTTCTTCACGTGCTTGCCCCAGCAAAAGACCATCCAACACAACTGACTTTCCAAAGAACCCTTAAGTTTCCATTTCACATACCTATAATTAAAATACTATTTTTGTTAATTTTTTATTCTAAATATGGCTTAATCTTATTTTTTAAATTGACATAATTTTCATGATGTTTTAATAACTTTGAGTATGTTATATGTGAAAATGAATGAAGGTCAGAAGACAACCTTTAGGAGTAGGTTACCTAATCTTACTACATGGGTCCTGGGCATGTACTCAGTTCATTAGCTTTAGTGTCAAGAGAGTTAACTGCTGAACAATCTTATTGACCATAAATGTCATTATTATTACAGGCTAAAGAAGTGAAAAATCTGTCTGTGATTTGTATGTAGCCAACGCTAAACAAATAATATTTTGAGTAATAATTACTGTGTAAATTACAACAAAATTTGAATAATTCTGGCTAACAGCTTTCAGTAAAAGAGCAAATTATGTCACAACAAACTGGGTGCTATATGTAAATATATTAAATATAGGACTTTTCATATTTTCTACATTATAAGTCAACAATTACCCACACCTTTCTAAATTTCAAATCACATTAATCTTTGAAATAGTGGTGTCTAGATGATGCAGAAAGTCTTCAGTGTCATCCTTAGCAGTTTTTGATAATTTTACAATTAATTCTTTGTCTACTTCATTAATCTCACAGAGGACTTTGATTTGGTTTTCAGCAATCACATACCATAGCACAGTTACCATATTTTGTACTCCACTGGATCCTGCACATACACAGTACCCATAAAATTATGTAGGAACACATACATATATACATGCAAAAAGAATAAATAAATATTAATAAAGATTCATGACTAGAATCAAATATACATCTGGTTTTAGATGAGATTAATCACTAGAAATCACTGGTGGGATTCTGTGGCCTGATCTTGTCCCAGCCCCTGTTTTCCTCTACAGACCTGATCTTGTCAGCCTATATCTCCAGGGTCTGGAAACAGCCTTTAAAGTGGTACTGCAGTTTAGAAGGCAGGCCCTGGATGTGCAAGGGGCTGGGCCAGGTCATTAGATTAGTCTGGGGGTGGGTCCTGGCTCTCCCATTAGGGTTGGGCAGTCTTTTCCCAGCTTCTCTTCCTTATATAGTCTAGCCATTTTGGCCTGGCCAGCCCTTTTGGCCTCTTGTCCATCACTCTTGATTTTCTGCTTTCCTGACCTCTAGACTTCTGCCTCTCCCCCTCTTCTTAAATGGCCCAGTGTGAAACCAAAACAAGACCCACCATCAACTGTGAGCCCTTGACCTGCTAAACTCCTGGACCTGGGATATATTGTTAGCATTCTGTCTAAACTCTATCCTCACAGTTACTTGGCAACAGCCAGATATGCTCTGCCCCACAGTTACCTGGCAACAGCCAGGTAGGCCTGGCCCGCTACAAAAGCGGTTGCTTGCCCCCTCCTCTCTCTCTTGATCTCCTGCTCTCTTGCCTTCTTGCTCCTCCTCTGTTCCCTCCTTCCCCTTCCCTTCCCCCTCCATGTGCTCATGTCCTCTATTCTCCTCTCTCTCTCTCTCTCTCTCTCTCTCTCTCTCTCTCTCTCTCTCTCTCTCTGCCTCTACCACCCTCTTAGCTCCCCTCCCCATGCCTTGAATATTCTATACTATACCGGTGTGTGGCTGGTCCCTCAGGGGGAAGGGACACCTCAGCATGGGCCCTCTGAGACATTCCCTTCCCCCACACCTCACCACACCCCCATAGAACATATTCTATATCTCTTTATCTTTTCATAAACACATCATATATGACTGCCCTTATTGTACCTTCCCAGATACCCTTCCACGTGATACATTCCCACACTTACCCACCCCACACACAGCCTTGAGCCCAGGATCCCCCACTTTTCTGTCCATATTCTAACGGCCAATTATATCTACAGCTGTTTTCTATCAACCCTAACCCTTCCCCATAAAAGGAACTTCAAGAGCCAGTGAGAAAGTGGTGTCTGAAATCCTTACTTTGGGAGAGGCAGCCTGTTTGAAGGCTTAGGTTTTGATCAAAACCTACTTTATTTTGGGTTCTTAAACCCTTCAAGCTCCCTTCCAGCCCACCAAGCAGAAGTAGAGGATGAAGACGGTTAATTGGAAAAGGGAGTTGTGGACCCGTTTAGTAGTAGTTCCTCAGGGAACTCCCACTCTCCATCGTCAGGGTTCCAGCAGTCCAGGTCAATAGCAAACACCAAAAAATTAAACAGTCGTGGCAGCAAGATCCAGCAAAAACTGAAAGG
Organism: Mastomys natalensis; assembly: GCA_021653895.1. NCBI lineage: Eukaryota > Metazoa > Chordata > Mammalia > Rodentia > Muridae > Mastomys > Mastomys natalensis. Next base: position 709,657 of record JAJTUV010001598.1, on the reverse strand, counting down.
CTCCTTCGAATGAGCACTTAGTCAGGGAAAGCTGCCAGGGGCAGCCAGAATGCCATGAGAAGTTCTTTGGTGCATTTCCCTCTATGAAGTGAAGACCAGCGAAGGATCGTACAGCATAGGGATCCAAGAGGTTCCTCTAACTGTTTGTGGGGTTCCATTTATGTTCTTTCTAAACATCATGCACCCTCAGAGGAGTATGTTTTTAGCAAATCATCACATGCCCTCTCACAAGACAGCTTCCAGAAAAAAATCCCATGACACACCTGAGTTGGTAAAGAAACCAGAAATTTCCAGTTCATGGCAAACAATTTACCAACCCAGCTACCTCTCCAGCAGTCCTTTACAGTGTTTGTTTCTTTGAGGCAAAAGCTCATGCTGCCAAGCCTGGCCTCAAAGGCCTGTATAGCCTTGAACTCCTAATGCCCTACCTGCAGCTTATAAGTTTTCTCTGTGTAGCCCTGGCTGTCCTGAAACTCACTCTGTAGACCAGGCTGGCCTCGAACTCAGAAATCCACCTGCCTCTGCCTCCCAAGTGCTGGGACTAAAGGTGTGTGCCACTACTGCCCAGGGAGTTCCTGTTATTGAACTTATTGGGACACACACACACACAGAGTTGTTGCAATGAATGTGGGAAGGCCTTCTCTCAGTTCTCAAGTCTTGCTCTACACATGAGAATCCACACAGGCGAAAAGCCTTATCAGTGTACTGAGTGTGGGAAAGCTTTCAGCCAGAAGTCCCATCACATTAGACACCAGAGAATCCATATTCATTAAAACTCTGAATGCCTTAGCTGTACGAACACTTGAGCAGAGTGTATGGTTAGTACTGTATCAAAGGATTCGTCTTACACTAACGTTACACAAATGTAGGAAATGCTTCTGTAGTGACTCAAACCTTAAAATGCAAAGGTATGTAATAGGATGGATCATAGTGTTATATACTTCCCAGACTCTTACAAGAAACATTATTAGTATTCTAATTTTAGGAGTCCAGTGATTCCAATCAGGATGGCCTTCTAAAGCTTATCGACTGTAAGATAGTATAATGAGCAATATAAAGGTTTGAAATTAAGAGGCACCAGGCAGTGGTGGCACATGCCTTTAGTCCCAGCACTTGGGAGGCAGAGGCAGGCGGATTTCTGAGTTCAAGGCCAGCCTGGTCTACAGAGTGAGTTCCAGGACAGCCAGGGCAACACAGAGAAACCCTGTCTCGAAAAACCAAAAAAAAAAAGAGGCCAGCCTGGTCTACAAAGTGAGTTCCAGGACACCCAGGGCTATACAGAGAAACCCTGTCTCAAAAAAAAAAAAAAAAAAAGAAAAAGAAAAAGAAAAAGAAAAAGAAAGAAAGAAAGAAAGAAAGAAATTAAGAGGCAAAAATATTTTTGAAATATGCTTTGGTATATAATTTGTACAATTTGTTTTTCAGAAAAGGCATTTTGGGACAGAACTCCCTATGTACATATTCCAGGGTGACCTTAAACTCCCTATGTAGCCCAAGTTGGCCTCACAGCCTCCCAGTGCTGCAGTTCCAGACATCACCATGCCAACTCAAGGTCTTTGTTGATAAAATTGTCTAATCTTGAGGTCAGAACAGAATAGTGAATCTAGAAACATGAATGAATTCACGGAGGATCGATGATTGTGACAGAATCCCAGGTCAATGGGAAAATCATGGATGACTGAAAAAAGAAAATAGACATCTGATATCATCATTGATTTAGGAATTGCAGTGTTTCTGCAGAAAGCAAACCTTTGTATAAGAAGAGACAGAGACAGAGACAGAGAAACAGACACAGAGACACACTGAGCCGGGTATGGGCTTTTGAAACCTCAAAGCCCACCTTCCAGTAACACACTCCTCCAACATGGCCATATCCCCTACTGCATCCCTGGGAGTTCCGTAAACTAATGACTAAGCATTCAAATGTATGAGCCTATGAGCCAGCTCAGTCAAACCACCACACCAGCAATCCCATGCTTCCCTTCCCTCTAAAAGGCCTGGTTAGTATAATACCTAGCACTGGGGTAGACTACAGGCAGTGCTCCCTTAGCTCAATTCTACTTTGTGTGACTTCATATCTTTATAAGGTCTTCATGTCTTTATAACATCAATTTTATTACTTCTTTCTATATCGATAGGACTGTGGCAGCTTTGCAATTAATAAAGAAGTGAGGTAAGCTGTGTTGTCCCTATTTGCTGAAGAGAAAACCTTGATTATACAGAGATGTAGTTTTTTGTTTGTTTGTTTGTTTGTTTGTTTGTTGTTTTGTTTTTGTTTTTCGAGACAGGGTTTCTCTGTGTTTCTCTGGCTGTCCTGGAACTCACTCTGTAGCCCAGGCTGGCCTCGAACTCAGAAATCCGCCTGCCTCTGCCTCCCAAGTGCTGGGATTAAAGGCGTGCGCCACCACTGCCCGGCTCCAGTGTAGTTTTTAATGTAACTATCCCTCAGTAGCCAAGAATGACCCTGATTCTCCTGCCCTACCTGAGGGCTAGCATTAGAAGCATAGGGGGATCCACGGTGTGGTCCTGGTATCCACCCTTTCAACCTACAGAACCTGCTAATAAGTTCTAATCCAAATGCACTTCCAGAACAAGTTAAAGGTCTTCCGAGGAGATCTCTTCCTGCACACTTCTGGGAGGCACTAGGCCTCCAGAAGTGGCCGAGCAAAGGCTTAGCTCTCTGAGGAATTGAGATAACTTTTCTCCTTCAATATATATATTTTCCCCTATTGCACTGAATTACATTTCTAGACGTCTTAGCCCTGTGAATATGCTTGCTGTGGAAATCACACTCCGCCCCCTACCAGTTCTCTGTCCCTTTCCTGATGCGGTCTATCCTCTACAGATAGTACCGAAGGACCGGGAAATCAACAAATTTCTAACTTTTTGGAATGATCTTAAATGTAGTAATGGAAGGTGATACAGGGCTCCATGTAGTCTGAGGGATGCGTTTCGATTTGGCGGAGTCGACCGCTGGTCCATCACACTGCGGAACCGTTAGAAGCCCCGCCCACCAGGAGCCATCTTAGCTGCCGCGTTGCCTCGAACTACATTTCCCAGAAGGCTCCCTGGCTTCTCGCGGGAAGATCACATGCCTGGCATGACCTCAGAACTTTGCTGGCAAGAGGGGAGGTGCACTGAAGGATTGCAGGGCTTGGGAAGCCTAAGGCCTGTGGTGCGGAACCCAGGAGGAGGCGGGGCGAGCACCGAGGCTGGGCTTTGTGCGGCGGAGGAGTTGAAGTCGGAATTGTGCGGCTTATTTATGAACAGTGATCGCGGCGCTACGGGGCTGTAGTGGTGATGAGCATCAGTTTCTGCTAACACCGTGGCGGGCACCACCCGTTGGTGAGTGGGAGCGAGCGAGCTGGGGACACGTGCGGTATTGTGTGTGGATGTGGAGAGCTGCTGACTGGTTGAGCGTTCTGTCCCTGGAGGGGTGTGCGACTGGGTGATGTCGTGACCACGTGCAACACGGTGCAGGCGCAGATACCTGTGGATTCTGTGTAGTAAAAGTGCAGTTGTGCATAAGTTACCTTTTGAGTCCCGAGTGGGTCGTCCTCTTGGCTTCTCTAGATTTCCGATAGCTCACTGTCTCTGTCGTGGGTCTGTGGGTTGTGAGTGTGAAGTTTTGGATGTGTAGCTCTTGCGTGCGTTCTTCTTTAGCCTTTCCTCATTTTAGAAGTTCATGTAAGTGCTATCATGTTTTCCTTTGTCTTTTACTATGTTTATTTTGACACCTGTGTGGGACTTCCCCATGTTAAGTGGGATAGCGGCTTCATTGAGTTTTTGTGTTAGATATTTCAGGATCTGAAGTACACTGCACGTATTCATGTCGACTATTAATGGTAGACATATGCTTATTTCCAACTGTTTTTAATGCTTACTTTTTAAAATTCACTTTACGTCCCAATCTCAGCCACCCTCCTTCCTCTCTTCCCAGTCCCACCCTTACAAATCCCTCCCTCCATCTCCCCCTCGCCTTGTCCTCAGAGAAGGAGAGCCCCTCTGGGTACCACTCTTCCCTGGGGCATCTAATCCCTGCAGGTCTAGGTACACCTACCACTGAGACACAACCAGGCAGTCCAAGTAGGGGGCAATCCAGTGGCAGGGAACAGAGACGGAGACAGCCCGCACTCCATTTCTTAGGAGACCCACATGAACACCAAGCTCACATTTGCCACAAATGTGTAGGGTGTGTGTGTGTGTGTGTCTAGGTCCACCTCTTACATGCTTTCTGGTTGGTGACCCAGGCTCCATGAACCTCCACGATCCCAGGTCAATTGACTCTGGGTCTTCTTGTGGTGTCTTTGAGCCCTCTGACTGGCTTATTTCTAGTCCCCACTCTTCCACAAGACTCCCTTGGCTGTGGCTCTCTGCATCTGCCTCCATCCGCTGCTGGATGAAGTCCCTCAGGAGACAGTTAAGCTAGGCTCCTGTCTGCAAGCATAAGAATATCATTAATAGTGTCAGGGGTGGCTCTCTCCCATGGGATGGATCTCAAGTTGGGAAGTCATTGGATGGCTCTTCCCCCAGTCTCTGCTGCATCTTTACATGTGCACTTTTTGTAGACAAGACAAATTTTGGGTTGAAGTTTTTGGGGTGGATTGATGTCCCCCTGCCTCTGGAAGTCCTGCCTGGGTATACAGGAGGTGGTCACTTCTGTCTCTATATCCCCCTCTAGTGGGAGTCTCAGCTGGAGTCACCCCATAGGTTCCCTGTATCCTCTCCCTTCCCAAGACTCCAGCTAGTCACCAGAGATACCTCCCTAACCCCACTGGCTTCCATTCTCACTGCCATCCCTCTCTTGCCCTGTTCCCGTCCTCACCCCCTCTCCTACCCAGTTCCCTCTGTGCAGACATCTCCGATAACTTCAGTTTCCCCTTCTGACTGGGATTCTCCAATCCTACCTTGGACCTCCTTATTACCCAGTTTCTTTGGGTTTATGGATTGGTCGTAGCATGGTTGTCCTGTACTTTCTGGTTGATGTCCACTCGTTCGTGAGTACACACCATACATGTCTTTCTGCCTCTGGGTTACCTCACTCAGGGTGACGTGCTCTAGTTCCATCCATTGTCTGCAAAATTCATTTGAAGTCCAGAGCACTTATTCATCTCATCAAATAGTAGACATTTGAGGATTTCTAACTTTTAATCTTATAAACATACTGCCATGTCTGTTTTAATTTTTTAATTTATTTTTTTGAGACAAGGTCTCACTGTATAGCCCTGGATGGCCTGGAACTTGCTTTGTATTCCAACCTGGCCTTGAACTCACAGATCCACCTGCCTCTGCTTCCTGAGTGCTGGGATTAAAGGTATGGGCCTCCACAGCAGACATATATTATAATTATCTTTACAATAGGATGCAGGGGCTTTGGTTTCCAACCCTCTTCTAATTGATGCAAAGCCATGCCAGACCAGAGCACATAGAGTTCTTTGCAGGGGAAGTTCTCCTCTCCATATCCTTTAACCCCCCCCCCCAAATAAGGTTTAAAATGTGATTTAAAATAAAAGATTTAATTTTAAGCTGTGTATGATTGTGCAGGTCTTTAATCCCAGCACTCTGGAGGCAGAAGCAGGTGGATCTCTGCGAGCTCAATACCAGCCTGGTCAGTAGCATGAATTCCAGGACAGTCAGAGCTATGTAGAGAGACCCTGTCTCACAAAACCAGAGAGAGAGAGAGAGAGAGAGAGAGAGAGAGAGAGAGAGAGAGAGAGAGAGAAAGAGAGAGAGAGGGGAGGGGGCAGAGAGAGAGAGAGAGGTGGGGGAGGGGGCAGAGAGAGAGGTAGGAGGGAGAGGCGAGTCAGTCTGTGAAGGCCTGGATGGTCTCAAACCTCTGGCAATGCTATTGTCTCATTCTCAGGAGTGCTGAGATTTCAGATACTTGCATCATGATCTACCCTATACAAGAATTATATTGTTGTGCCAGGAAGTGAACCCCCAAAGACCGTTAGGGTCTCTTTATTATAAGCTGGGCCTTGGGCGCTCCTCCAGCCCAACCCTGTCACAGCAGGATGAGAAGGGAAGGCAGAGCAGCCTCGAACCCCCAGCAGGACAAGTTTTTATAGGAAAACAGGAGCAAGTGAGGGGGTGTCCAGTCTGGCAAACATCTAATAGAATGGCTATAAGCTGACTGGTGGGTGCTCTGAAGCAAGACCGTATACAATCACCAACGGTCTGAAAGTACATCCGAAATAACCAGACTAATCTTTGATTGACTACTGCTAGGAAGTAGCTCTGGAGTAACTCTGGGGTATGGGCCAAGGACAGGCCGTGGGTCCTCCCTGGTACATGCGTGCAGCTTGGGTTCAGCTGCAGGTCAAGTTCTCAAGCTTTTTTTTTTTTTCCTTTGCGTTAAGATGGAGGCTGGTCCCAAGATGGAGTAGGTTTGGCCTCTCGGTATATCTTCATGTGTATGCTTATGCGCACATGAGCCATATTGCCCAAACCCCTCCTGTTCCATTGCAGAGCCTGGCTCTCTGAAGTTAGGGATGTTGAGATATTTGTCTCTTCCTCCCACTTTAGACCCCTCAAAGTGTGGGGTGGGCACATGGGGAATGACGGCTGTGAGTGCTGAGTCAAGTGGGGTCTCACTGTTCTTTGTCTCCCCCAGTTCTGCCCTGTTCTACAAGAGCAGCACAGAGGACCTGCCACTATCAAAGCCATGGCTCAGGTGAGGCATAGCTTTTTTGTATTCGAATACAGTCGTTTTGTACCTAGTATAAATAAACGTCTGCTTTCTTCAACTCGATGCTTTTTTGGCGTTGAACAAGGAGCCTTCAGTTTAGGTATAAACATAATCTTGCCCTTGCTCTAAAGCCATGGTAGCTCGGTCATGATAGGGTCCTCGTGGTGAGCAAAGGGCTAAGGCAGTGGCTCTCCATCTTCCTAATGCTGTGACCCTTTAGTACAGTTCCTTGGATCGCTTGTGCACTGTGTGGAAGCATCACCTGTCAATACAAAGCTCATGGCCTATTAGCAAGAAGGAGTAAGTAAAAGGCGGGAGTTCCAGGAGGGAGAATGGAACTCTGGGAGCTAGTCAGAGGATGGAGGTTTGCCCTGGAATCTGAGGAAGTTGGTTGCAAACATAAATTAGTTTAAATGGGTTATCTAAGTTACAAGCTAGTTGGGGAACAAGCCCCAGCTTACGGCCTAGGCGTTTATTCATAAATAAAGTCTCCGAGTTGTTATTGGGGAGCTGGGACGTGGGTAGAAAAGCCTGTGGTTACAGTTCCTCATGCTGCGGTGACCCCGACTATAAAGGTATTTTTATTGCTACTTCGTAACTGTAGCTTTACTACAGTTATGAATCATAATATAAACCTCTGTGTTGTCTGATCTAAGGTGACCCCTGTGAAAGGGTTGTTAGAACCTCAAATGGGTTGTGATCCACAGGTTGAGAACTCTGCTTTAAAGGAAAGAGTCTCTAGTAGACGAATTGAAAAAGCTTCGGGGGGTGGGAGTAACGGGCCAGCTGTTAAAGGTCCACTGTTTCAGGCTCACGCCTGAAAAGTAGTGGCACACGCCTTTAATCCCAGCACTCAGGAGACAGAAGCAGAAGATCTCTGTGATCTCAAGGCTAGCCTGATCTGCATAGTGAGTTCCAGGCCAGCCAGGACTACCTAATGAGATCCTGTCTCAGTCTGACAAGAACAAAAACAACAAAGAAAATAAGTGTGATAGTTTTGCTGAGTTTCAGTCTTAGAACATCCGCGTCTCCTGGTTTATGAGCCTTTTAGGTTTGGAAGTGACTGCTGGTTGGTCAAAGCTCTGTGAAGCCTTAATTCTACTGTCATTGAGCTTTTTTTTTTTTTTTTTTAAATCTTACCTGTTTATCTGTTTGGGTGTTTACCTGCAAGTATGTCTGTGTATCCCATGTGTGCATACCTGTAGAGGCCAGAAGAGGTGGTCAGATCCCCTGGGACTGGATTGTTGCTATGGGGACTTGAACCCAGGTCTTTTGGAAGAGCAATTAATGCTCTTAATCGCTGAACCAGCTCTCCAGCCCAATACCATTGTATTAAACAGCATCTTTCTCCATCATTTTCCTGCCGATCAGTAACAGGGACAATTAACAGGTCAGCAATGGTGTTTATAAATACCACAGTTTCCCATATTAAGGTTATCTTTTTGTAGGGTAAGCAACCATGCCAGCAGACAGGTAACACTGAGTGAGTTCAGATCCCCAGGAATCTCAGAGATTTGAGAACAGCAGTTGACCTGCGTCCTATCCCTCCCTGTACCTGCTCTGCAGCCATGACACCCTGAGAGGACCGTGGGCAGTCAGCCGTGTAATGTAGCACCTGGACTTTCCCCGTGGAAACAGATCACCACTAACCTGTCAGACTCAGCTAATAGGAAACATCTACCCCTAAGTCCCACCCCACTCCCCAAGGTTTATATATATAGTCCTTGTCCACATAGAATAAAGCACACAAGTTATTACACAGAGGATCGTCTTTACTGAGTTGCCACACTTGGAAGAGTTCACTCTCCTGAAGCATTCACCACTGGATCTCGGACCCGCCTGGCTGGCTAGGCTCTTGCCCCCTGCAAAGGCTCCCATCAGAGTGGCAGCAGCTACAGCTGCCACCTCTGCCACTGCTGCTGTAGCTGATGAGAGACCCAGGACCCCAGCTATGAGCACCCAAATCTCTTCACTTCCCTTCTAAGAGTTGTAACACTCCTGGCATTCCTGGCTGGCCAGGAGCCCCATGGAACCTATTTGTCCCCGTCTCTGAACGTCCTTCTCAGTCTGGTCTGGTGTACAGAGGCATCGTACGGCCCAGAGGGAAGAGAGCAGACAGTGGACAACATCTTTTGTGTGTGATTGTTTGTTTTCAGACAGTTTTTCTCTGCTGGCTTCCAACTGATGATTTAACTGAGGATAGCCTTGGGCCAAGTGAGCTTTGCCCCCTACTCTTTGTCAGCACCATGTGCATTCAGCCAGAAGAGGGTGTCAGATCCCCTCAAACTGCAGTGTTGTGGGTACACAGAACCAAACTCAAGTTTTCTCAAAGAGCAGCAAGTACCTTTAACTGCTGAGCCTCTCCAGCCTGTCAGTGCTTTTCTAACTGGTGGAACACATCATCTTCTGGACAGAGAGACTCCCTCCCCATCCCTCAGTGTCCCTGCTCCCATCTGACCTGTTTACTCTCTAGATGCCACTGCTTTCCTGAAACGTTATCCTTTCCCTGGGTTTTCCTCTCATATTCTCCTGTTGACTTCTCACTCTTTCCTGCATCCCTGGCCTGTTTTGGTTTACTCCCTCATCTTGGTGGACTACATCCTCGAGTGGTTCCCGGGAACCTGTACTTGAATCCTTGCACATCTAGGAATGTACACTCAGAACGAAGGACAGTCACAGACTTCTAGGTCAGAGTTTGTTTTTCTCCACTGGTACTAAATTTTCTGTTTCTTCTGTACAGAAGTCTTAAGAATTCCATTACTCCTCTGCTTCCTGATGCCTTTCACATAGCCTGCTGTCTTTCTGGATGCTTCTAATGTCCTTTCTTTCTTTTTTTTTCTTTTTTTTTGTTTTTCGAGACAGGGTTTCTCTGTGTAGCCCTGGCTGTCCTGGAACTCACTCTGTAGACCAGGCTGGCCTCGAACTCAGAGATCCGCCTGCCTCTGCCTCCCAAGTGCTGGGACTAAAGGTGTGCGCCACCACCGCCCGGCTCTAATGTCCTTTCTTTTTCTTCTTCCCTAAGGACCATCTGGTGAGAATGCCTTGAGGTGTTGTGTTAGTGCAGAGGTCCCCCAGCTGAGTCTGTGCCTTCTCAGCTCTCTGTGGGTAATTAGGAATGCATTCCAGCCCAGGTGGCTTCATCTGGAGGAAACCATGCCTCAGAAGCACCTGGTTTGGTGATAGGCCTTCCCTGTGATTCCAGACATTATTCTCTCTGCATTCAGCTTGTCCTACCTTATTCCTTTTCTATTGTTTTTCCTACATAGAAACAACCCCTCCTCTTCTTCCTGCTCCTCTTCCTCGTCCCCCTCCTGCTTCCCCCTTCTATTAATCAAGCAATATGTGGGTGTTGTTCCAGGTGTCACTGCTGTTCCATGATGTGTACATAGACTTCTCTCAGGAGGAGTGGGAGTGCCTGACCGAGGAGCAGAGAGACTTGTACAGAGAGGTGATGTTGGAAAATTACAGCAACCTGCTCTCAATGGGTAAGGACGTCTGTCCACACGAACTCTCATTTGCCCTTTGGTGGGGCTGTTTCCTGCTTTCCAAATATTCTCAGGCTGCTTACCTGCTTTTGAAAAGGCCATCGGACTTCTATATCCTAGTCCCACAGAGTGTTTCAAGTATCGTAGAGTTAGCAACGGGAAGCCGTGCAGTGTGTTTGCCCCTGCCAGTAATTATAGCTTAGGCGGCTGAGACAGGATGGCAGCTGGTTCCAGGCCAGACTCAAAAAGTAAAATATAAAAGTGAAGAAGAACCAAAAGTGGTTGAGCATGTTGGCACACACTGGTAGTCCCAGCGCTTGGGAGGACGAGGCAGGTAGAGCTCTGTAAGTTCTAGACCAGCCAGGGCTACAATGGGATCCTCTCTTTAAAAACCTGAAAGGGAAAGAAAGAGAAAGCTGCGTGGAGTTACAAAAGGCACCCGGGGCTGCTTCTTTGTTCGTTACGTGTGCTTTACTTTTCTGTCACCCTTCCTGTGATGCATACTCTGGATCCAGTTCCTTCCAAGTGTCGTGAAAGGGCTGAGATGCAGGTCTGGGGGACACTTGGGTGGATCGTTGGGTGTAAGAAGTTTTTAAGAAGAGTTATTAACACGTGCACAGACGGACACCAGCATGGCTGAGACTGAGGTGACTTCAGGCCCCAGCATCACAGACAGCACAGTGTGAGCTCTAAGGAGTGACAGAATCTGGTTCCACTTTACAGATCTCTGAGGAAGGGGGAAGATTCAGCAAGAGCTTGAGATGGGCCCCTGATTTCTCATCAGGCAGTCGGGGAAGAGAAGTGTGGCTCCCTGTAGGTACTTTGGTGTGTTCAAGCCTCCAAACTCACATCTCCTGATGAGAAACCCAAGGGCCTGGAATGCTGTTGGCTCTCCATAGGGCGCCTACCAGTACATGTGAGGCCAGGGAGAGGGGACTGCGGGGGCTCTGGATTCTAATACTTCTTAGCAGCCTCTTTGTATATCCGCTGTTGCTGTGCACTGGAATGTGTCTTTTCCTACAGAGTCAGAGATACGCCCTGCTCCTCCCTCATTCTCCCCCTTCCTTCTCCATTTAAGCCTCTCCTCCGCTCTCTCCTTCTGGGGACCAGCCCAGGGCCTATGCCTGCTAAGCAATCCCTATACCATCGACTTGCAGTTCTGTCGACTTGCTTTCTCAACTAGGTTTTCCTCTGTTGGCTCTGTTCAGAAGCTCCATCCATACTGCTAACTGCTGTTCCCTGTCTCTCAGCGACGACCAATAGAAGTTAAAATTACGTTGCAGGGCCGGGCAGTGGTGGCGCACACCTTTAGTCCCAGCACTTGGGAGGCAGAGGCAGGCGGATTTCTGAGTTCGAGGCCAGCCTGGTCTACAGAGTGAGTTCCAGGACAGCCAGGGCTACACAGAGAAACCCTGTCAACAAAACAAAAATAACATTGCAGCTGTGTCTGATTCACTGTGTTCTACCAATGCAAGCACTGGCCCAGAGGCTGCCATCGAAACTGTCGTCTGTGGGCCTGTCTCCCCTGTGCTTGGTCAGGGTCTGCTCACGGACGGTAAGCCTCTAGACCTCAAGTCTGAGATGGGGGAACCACTGACACCCATACTCATCTCTGAGGTCTCCCCCACCTCCCGCAAAATAATAATATTCAGGTCTTATGTGTATGTGTATACATGCACATGCACTTTAAAAATCCATGTAATTTTAGGTAAATATAAAATACTGTGATCCCCATAGCTTTTAAAAATGAACTCGGTGTTATTTATTCCTCTTCTTGTCTTTCCTGTATTGACCATCTTCCCCAGCTAAAAATTAAAGGTATCCCAGTACCCAGCTGTCCCTTTCTCCAGCGCTCCTACTGGAATGGTGTGTTTTCTCTTTTCCTGGTTCCTGTGCTTGTTCCAGGTTACATATTCACACCTGAGGATTTGGTGCTAGGAATGAATGACACATGCGAGAGAACATACGACTTTTGTCTTTCTGAGTCTGGGTGACTTCACTCAGGACACACACACACACACACACACACAATCATATTTCTACTGTTTGAGGGAGGATCTCTCCATGTAGCTCTGCTTGTCCTGTAATTCTTCTCTGTAGACCTGTAGCCTACAGTTTCAGAGTATGTGTGTGTGTTGCCTGCGTGTATGTCCGTGTCAGTGGATGCAGAGCCCATGGAGGCTGGAAGAGGGCATCAGATCCTTAGGTGGAGTTTTTCCTTAGTGTGAAGACTTACTCCACAGTGGTGTTGAGTACCTCCTACGTACCATGTAGTTCACAGAGGCATTCCTAGGTCCTCACCCTGTCGTCTTACTTTATCATCTTGTTTTGTTTTATTGAGATAGGGTTTCTTGTTGTAACCCAGACTTGCCTCGAAAGTAGCTCAGGCTGACTTGAACTCAGAGCGCCTTTCCCCTTAGCCTCAGGAGTCCTGAGGTTACAGGTGTGAGCCACCTCTCCAGGGATTTCTCATCTATATTATTTATTGATTAAAAAATTTTTTTTATTTTTCAGACTGGGCAGTGGTGGTGAACACTTTTAATTCCAGCACCAGAGAGGCAGAGGCAGGTGTATTTCTGTGAGTTCAAAGCCAGCCTGGTCTACAGAGTGAACTCCAGGACAGCTAGGGCCATATAGAGAAACTGTCTCAAAACAAAACACAAAAACTTTAAAGTATTTATTTGTATGACTATTTTGCTTCTATGTATGTGTGTATATGTGTACCCTGTACATGCCTGGGACCTGCAGAGGTCAGAAGAGGGCGTTGGATCTCCTGGGACTGGAGTTATAGTCAGTTGTGAGCTACCGTGTATGTACTGGGAGTTGAACCTGGGTCCTCTGCACCTCTGCACAACATAATGCTCTTAACTGCTGAGCCTACTCTTTGGCCCCTTTATTGATTGATTTTTTTTTCTCTCTCTCCCTCCCTCCTTTCCTTCTTTCCTTCCTTCTTTTCTTTCATTACTCATGACAGGTTTTCTCTATGTTGCCCTGGCTGTCCTAGAACTTCCCCTATAGACCAGGCTAGTCTTGAACTTAAAGATCTGTCTGCTTCTGCCTCCCCAGTACTGGAATCAAAGGCGTTCACCACCACCGCCCGGCTTGATTTATTTAGTTTTAATCTTTTTAAATTTTCATATTTGTGAGGTTCTACCTGCATGTGTGGATGTGGTACACATGGTGTCCATGGAGGCCAGAAAGGGGCCTCTATTAATCTAGAATGGGGGTTACAGGCAGTTGGGACTATGATGGGGTGCTGGGAACAGAACCTGGGTCCTCTGCTAGAACAGCAAGTATTCTTAACCACTGAGCCACATTTCCAGATTTAGATATTTTTAATTTTTTTTTTCAAGACAGAGTTTCTCTGTGAAGCCCTTTTGTAGACCAGGCTGGCCTTGAACTCACAGAAATCTTCCTGCCTCTCCCGAATGCTGGGATTAAAGGTGTATGCTACCAAACCCAGATGGATTTTTTTTTTTTTTAGTGATTTACTTATTTTTATGTGCATTGGTGTTTGGCCTGCATTAATGTCTGTGTAAGGATGCCAGATCTTCTTTGAACTGGAGTTAGAGACAGTTGTGAGTTACCATGTGGTTGCTGGGAATTGAACCTGGGACCTTTGGAAGAGCAGTCAGTGCTCTTAACTGCTAAGCCATCTCTCCAGCCTTGATTTTTATTTTATTTATTTATTTTTTTTTTTTTTTTTTTCGGTTTTTCGAGACAGGGTTTCTCTGTGTAGCCCGGGCTATCCTGGAACTCACTCTGTAGACCAGGCTGGCCTCAAACTCAGAAATCCACCTGCCTCTGCCTCCCAAGTGCTGGGATTAAAGGCGTGCGCCAACACCGCCCGGCTTTTTTTTAAATTTTTGATGCAGAATCTCATAAAACCCAGATGACTTCAAACTTAGGATGACGTCAGACTCTTGGTGCTCCTGCCTTTGTGTCTTTAGAGCTGAGGGCACAGACGTCCGTCACCGGGCCTTGCTAACCTTTACCTAGTTCTCAAAAGTCAGTTAGATCTCCCCGGTCTGTGTCAGGTCTGTGTCACGTCTTCCAAACAATAGAAATGTGAGTGGTTGCTCTCTTTTTTTCTTTTAGTCCTGGAGTCAAGATGTGAGGCCCAGAAGCTATTCCTGAAGAAGGAGCAGTTTGAGATGAGACGGCGCAGTGGGAGGTCGTGAGGAAGCTCACGAGGCAGGGCCCTCACCGCTCCAGTCTCAGCAGTGCCCGGGAATGGAACGGCCACTGTGAGAGACAGTGCGGATCTCAGGAGAGACAGTTCAGCGAACTGATCATCAACCGTGAAGACGTGCCCACTCTCAGTCAGCATCCATCCTTCAGGCTGCAGCAGATGATTAAGAATAAAGAGAAATACTGTGCAAGTAAGGAAAACAGGGAACACTATAAGCATGGCTCCCAGTTTGCTACCCATCAGATCATTCGCACCATTGAGAAGCCGTACGAGTGTAAGGACTGTGGTAAGACCTTTAGACACCCCTCAGGGCTCACTCACCATCACAAAATCCACACCGGCAAGAAACCCTTTGAGTGCAAGGAATGTGGGAAAACGTTCATTTGCGGCTCAGACCTGACCCGACATCACAGAATTCACACAGGCGAGAAACCCTACGAGTGTAAGGACTGCGGAAAAGCCTTCAGTAGTGGCTCAAATTTTACTCGCCATCAGAGGATTCACACTGGCGAGAAGCCTTATGAATGTAAAGAATGTGGGAAGGCTTTTAGTAGCGGTTCAAATTTCACTCAACACCAGAGAATTCACACCGGAGAGAAGCCCTATGAGTGTAAGGACTGCGGCAATGCCTTTAGTCAGAGTTCCCAACTTATTAAACATCAAAGAATCCACACCGGCGAGAAGCCCTACGAGTGTAAGGACTGTGAGAAGGCTTTCCGGTCGGGTTCTGACCTCACTAGACACCAGAGAATCCATACTGGAGAGAAACCGTATGAGTGTAAGATTTGTGGGAAAGCCTATTCTCAGAGCTCACAGCTCATCAGTCACCACAGAATTCACGGTGGTAACAAGCCTACGAAGACGAGGACTGTGGGAAGAACTTTAACTGTGACTCACAGCCTACTCAGCATCAGAACTTATATCAGTGATGAACCAGTACATACACAATGTATGGGAAGACTCAGAACTATCAGAGAATCTGTAGAATCCCTCTAGGCAGAAGGATGTGAACAGTTTACTTGTTGACTCTGGCTTGTTCATCTGAAGAGAGTCATATTGGAGAAGCACCCTATGAATGTAGTATAATCCGGAAGCTGTTTAGTAACAGCTTATATTTCTTTTGACTCAGATTATTCAATCTGGCAAATAATTGAAAAGAAAACAATGCTTTGATTTTTAAACATAACAGTCCACGTGGCAATGTGATTTTTATCGTTTTCATTGTTTCCTTTTATATATATATATAGTTGCTTCATTAACATCTTTTTCCTTTTTTGAGGGAGGTTATCTTTGAGACAGGGTTTCTCTGTGTAGCACTGGCTGTCCTGAGGTTCTCTCTGTTGACCAGGCTGGCCACACACTCAGTGATCTGCCTGTCTCTGCCTCCTGAATGCTGAGATTAAAGGCGTACGCCACCACTACCCACTGTATTCTTAATGTTTTTAAGGTAGTTTGAGTCTTTATGTTCATGAACAACTTCCAGCATGGTGAATAGGAACTATACGAGTTACTGCTTGTCTTCACAAAACGCTTTACAAAAGCAGTTTGAACACTGCTCCACAGTAACAGTGACCAGGGGTTTCCTTTCAGAAGCTTCCATCTACACCAAACTGAGATTCATGGCGTCAACTATGAAATCGATTTCAGAGGGCACCAAATATCAAGCAGAGTTGGATTTATTAGAAATAGGAAGTAAGTCTTCAGGAGGAAAAGGGTTGAAGCACGCTGATAGGAGAAGTGTGGGGAGAGTCACAGTCAGATCCTGCAGTGGCTGTAGGATCTCGGTGGCTCTCAAGGTAACCCCTGTAAAGATTGCTAAGAAAGCAACTCCTTTCTGACATCCAGCCATGTGTCATTTATAACAAGATTAAGAGTTAAAGAATTTATCTGGGTGGTGGTGCATGCCTTTAATCCGAGCATTCAGGAGGCAGAGGCCAGCCTGGTCTACAGAGAGAATTCCAGGACAGCCAGGGCTACACACAGAAACCCCGCCTTGAAAAGCTGAAAGAAAAGAGTTAAGAGATTTGTTTTCTTAGTGAGTCAGGTTGTGTGGTGGTTTATGAGGAGGATAGTGTACATACAGAAGGGTGCTAGGAACATGAGATATACATCATTTAAAGCCCACGTGAGCACAGCCTAATTGCTGTTCTTGACACCCTTCATGGAGATGGCTTCTGGGAAAGTATCAACTAGCGCTAAGCAGAGCAATTTTCCTTAAAGTTTTATTTATTTTGTTTCGTGTGCCTGAGTGATTTGTCTGCATGCATGTATGTATGTTTGTATGTATGTATGTATGTGTGTGTGTGCACCACCTGTGTGCCTGATGTCCTAGAGGCCTGAAGAAAGGATTGGAGTCCCTGGAACAGTTTCCAAATGGTTCTAAGCCACCATGTGAGTGGTAGGAACAGAACCCTGGTCCTTTATAAAGAGTAGCCAGTGCTATTAACTGCTGAACCATCTCTCGAGTCCTGAGATCAGTTTATTTGCAGACTTTGACAAGATGACCTGATAACCTTTGGAAAGCACTTTTAGGGAGTGGGGGATTGTTTCTTTTTTTGAGACGGGGGCTCCTTTGTGTAGCCCTGGCTGTCCTGAAACTCTCTCTGTAGACCAAGCTGGCCTTGAACTCCCAGAGATCCTGCTGCCTCTGCCTCCCAAGTGCTGGGATTAAAGATGGAAAACACATATTATTTTATGCGCTATTAGGTCTTATCAGCGGAGTCTGCAAGCTGCCCTTTGTGGGTGTTAAAAGCAGATCCGGTGTCTGCAAGCCTTTTCCTGGCACTGAGGTTCCCTTTCTGACTGTCTTGCTGTGGAGTTCAATGTCTTCACAGTTTTGAGGAGACAGTGTGGCAGAACTGGGATGGCACAAGGTAAACAGTCTGAAAAGGCCCCATTCTCTCATCCCCACCCCCAGACTCCCAGAGACAGAACTTGTGATTCTAAATCTCAAGTTGACAATCAAGATCAGTTGCCCTTTGTGGTAGCACATGAGAGACAGGTCCAGCCTGGTCTACTTAGAGAGTTCCAGGACAGCCAGGACTACTAAACAGAGAAACCTTGTCTGGAAAAACCAAAACAACAACAGCAAAAATTAGCAATCACAGGACTCTTACCTTGACAGTATTTCATTGTGTTACTGGTAAATCACTTTAAGTGCCTCCAGTTGGACCTTGTTTTAGATATTTTTTCCTGATACATGCTAAAATGTATGCCCCCCAATGGACATTCTTCCTGGGCATATCTTTATACCATGTTTTGGATTTTTTATGTGTATGAGTGTCTGTGTGTGTGTGTGTGTGTATCTCCGACTCATGTGGGCATTGAGTCTCCAGGAACTGGGGTTATACATGGTTATGAACCACCATATGGCTGCTGAAAACTGAACTTGGGTTTTCTGTAAGAACAACTGGTATTAACCAGTGAGCCATCTCCTAAGCCCTGTCTGTCTGTCTATTTGGTTTTTTTTGGGGGGGACAGGGTCTTTCTACATTACCCCAGTTATCCTGGAACTCAGTATGTAGACCAGGCTGGCCTCACACACAGGGAGATCCCCCTGCCTCTCCCTCCCAGTGTGAACGCTGAGATTAAAGGTGTGTGCTGCCGTGTCCAGCCACACAGTGTATTTTTGTAACTTTCCGTCTGTGTGTGCGGCACTCCTTGTGTGGAGGTCACAGGGGAAACTGGTTCTCCTTTCACCATGTGGGTCCCAGGGAATGAACACCAAGCTCCACTGAGCCCTCTGTCTGGCTTAAGTGCTCTTAATTTTAAAACTAGAAATAAAGCAGATGTGTTTTCTTATGGAAGATTTAAACATAAAGAAGACAGCAACACCTTTTGACCTTATTTTCCCTAAGAGTACTCATAATCAGTTGTTTACTTCATTAGATGGCAAGTTTCTGCCTGAGATCAGGTTTTTGTTTTGTTTTGTTTTTTTAAATATGTATATGCTGTAGCACATTACATGTGTGGAGACCAAAGGATAACTTGACAGTGAGTATGTTTAATCTCATGCCCCAAGATGTCACCTAGCCGGTTTCAAACTCTTGAACTCAATTGATCTTCCCACTTCTGCACCGGAGCAGCTGGAACCAGCCTGCATCCTCATGCTTGTCTTGTGCTGTCTGGCCGGTGGGTTGGTTTGTTGGGACAGGGTCTCCCTATGTAGTCCACTCTGACCTCAAACTGCCCAGACTCTGTTGCTGAGACCGCGGGTGGATGCTCAGCTAGGACCCCTTGTTTTTAGTGGGTACTCTCAAGTGGAAGTGATTATACCCCCTCTTCAGTATTTCATTAGGGTGAAGATTCATGGTGCTTAGGGCTGTGCCTGCCAGATGACAGTCTGTGTGTGAACCACTGCTTCGAATTTATTGTTATCCCTATTTACTGAAAGGCTTAGAGAATATAAACATTAGAGAATACAGTTAAAGATGATCAATTAATCAAAAATTTAACCATCACGTTTTCTTCATGTACTTGAGACCAGGGCCTATTACAGAGCCCTGGCTGGCTTGGAACTCACTAGGTAGCTCAGGCTGGCCTCAAAAGTGTTGAGATTACAGACACATACCAACTCAACCATTTTATTATTTATTTTATTTTATTTTTTGACGATCTAAAAATACAGAAACTTAAGGTATTTAGCTATTCTTTTGGATCAGAGGCTAGCAACATAAAGCATGCAGGCCAAATACCTGGTCTATATGCTGATGAATAACTAAGAACAGTTAATATCTAAATAGCTTTCTACTTTTTAAATTTTATGATGATGTTTTTAAACATAGTGCTTTCTGGCCCAGAACTCGTGCTAGGCCAGAATGGCCTCAAACTCCTTAGAGATTCTCCTGCTTCCGAGTCCTGGGACTAAGGGCCTGTGCCACTACACCCAGCCATTTAAAAAAAAAAACTAGTAATTTTAAGGTAAAGCAAAGAAATATGTTTTTGTGACGAGAAGAGAAAAATGAAAAGGCAAAATCAACAACAACAAAACAAAACCCCGGCGATGTTAAATTTGAATTAGCGGTATCAGAATATGCTTATGCTGTCGTATGTTTCTTGTCTTTCTTAACAAAGAAAAAACAACCCTGGTTAAGAAATAAAAATATCTGTCCGGTTCTTTAGGTTTTTTGTTTTTTTTTTTTTTTTTTTTTTGCTATCTGCTCTATCCGCACCGCTTCTCTTGTCTTACTTTTTCTTAGTCTAGAGTTTCTCAAATCTTCTGAACAATGCCGTCCTCTGCGGCTGGAAAAACCGCTCTTGCAGTGGACTCTCAGGTTCTATTCAGCACCTACGTGGTGGCTCACATACATCCAGAGTGGCCTCCGTGGGCACCAGGTACGAAGGTGGTGCACACACATACATTGGACAAAACAACCGTACACATAAATCTAAAAAAATCTTAACCTAAGAACCTGGGGGGGGGGGGAGAACCTGGGCAAAAACAAATTACATGATAGGAATGTCCTTTAAAATCTTATTCTAAGACAGACTCATTTGCAGTCACCTCCACAACAAACCCGTGATTATATTAAATACACAGATTTCCAAAAGAAAACCAGACATTCCTCAAATACCCAAAAAGGAGCGAGCAGTGGGAGCGGCGCATGCGCACTGGGTGCGTTTGGCTGTCCCCCCCAGCAGCCCCCGCGCAGCGCCCTGCGAGCCCTCGGGGGGCCTGAAGAAGCAGCCAGTGTCACCTTAGCGGCTTGGGGCGGGGCACCTGAGCGGAGCCTGGTCCCCAGAACGTAGTGAAGGCGCTGCAGGGAGCGGGGTAAGGGGTGGGGACAGGGAAGCCCCGCGCCCCTCAGACTGGGGCCGCGCCTCGGCTCGCTTCGTGGGGCGAGCTGTGCCTGCTGGGCGTGGCAGGGCGTCGGGGTGGCACTGCGACTGAGTGCGAGCAGGAAGCCACAGCGTGATGGCATCTGTGCAAGCGAATGGGGTGCAGAGCGGTTGTGTGAGCGAGGTTGCGGGGGTCGTGGTTTGTGTGATGCTGGTCCCAGGGTCGGCTGCGGTGGAGCCGCATCAGTCCCCAAAGTGAACGGTCCCCAGCCATTCACCTGGGCACCGCACAAGACTCCCAGCAAACGAAGCAAAGAACTCCCGGTCTAGGAAGAAGAATGTTAGCTTTGAACGGCGTCCCCCGCCCCACCCCCGCCTCTCCAACACACATACCCTTGGCTGGTTCCCTGGGGTTACCCTAACACCCCGCACAAGCTCAAACACAGTCACACGCTGGACAGTCTGGGTGGGATCCATCTAGGAAGCTATAGTAAACTTCCTGGCCGTCTGCCACCCTGGCCTTTCTTACTTTCTCCTGTGTGTGAGTGATGGATGATAGTGACGGACTGCTTGTGTCTTGTGCTTTGATTTAACCAGGCTGGACAAGGCTCCGAGAGACGTTTGGATGTTAACATTCGCTCCTACTCCAGTCCTGCCTCTAAGCGCTCACAGGAAGGGAAGGAATAAATTGCTGATGCCTATTTAAAAGGTAAGGTCCGGGGGGATCAAATATTACCTCTTTGATCTGTGAAATGCACTTTAACTTTTTTAGAAACCGTGCCTGACTCCTCCCACCACCCAGTGTCTGGGTGCACGGATCCGCTTTTCCATGCTTTTCCAGTACTTCAAAAAAAAAAAAACAAAAACAAAACCCCCTCCAAGGAGACTGAGCTTTAGTTTTATAACTGGATTTTATTTTTAATACTATGCTGTAGGGCTCTTAGCATACTATCAGTTATAACAGTTACTGATACTTCATAAATCCCAAATGCTTAGTAAACATTAGCTGTTAGTTAGTGTGGTGATTTGGAGCAGTTCTTCCGCCAAGGGATTGGTGTGTATGGATATCTACTTAATTGTGATGTACATTTATTTTTAAGATTTATTTTTGTAAAAATAATAAATTCATTTATCCTTCCAGCCTCTGCTCCCAGAATGAGGACTCTGAGACTAATTGTGTATTATTAAATGCCTTGGTTCATTCCCTGACCTGCTTGTGACTTATTTAACCCATTCAAACTATTCTGTGTCTTCCATGTGGTTAGTTACCTCTCCTCAGTCCTGACCTGCTTCTTCCTTAGTGTCTCTCCCAGAGTCTCTCTCTGAGCCTCTCTCTGTGTCACCTTTTATTCTCTCAATATTTCCCAGAATCATCTCTTCCTGCTAGTGTCCCACCTTTCCTTTCCTTTCTTTCCTTTCTCCTTTCCTTTTTCCTTTCCTCTTTCCTTCCTTTCCTTTCTCTTTCCTTTCCTCTTTCCTTTCCTCTTTCCTTTTTCCTTTCCTTTCCTCTTTCCTTTTTCCTTTCCTTTCCTCTTTCCTTTTTCCTTTCCTTTCCTCTTTCCTTTTTCTTTCCCTTCCCTTCCCTTCCCTTCCCTTCCCTTCCCTTCCCTTCCCTTCCCTTCCCTTCCCTTCCCTTCCCTTCCCTTCCCTTCCCTTCCCTTCCCCGCCAGCTTCCATTCCTTTTCTTTAATTTCCTTTTCTTTTATTAAGATTTATTTATTTGGGGCTGGAGAGATGGCTCAGCAGTTAAGGGCATTGGCTGCTCTTCCAGATGTCCTGAGTTCAATTCCCACCAACCACATGGTGAGTCACAACCATCTTTAGTGAGATCTGGTGACTTCTTCTGCCCTGCAGGCATAATACATGCAGGAAGAATGCTGTATACATAATAAATAAATCTTAAAAAAATATTTATTTAATGTATGTGAGTGCTCTGTCTGCCTATACACCTGTGTGCCAGAAAAGGGCATCAGATCCCTTTACAGATCGTAAGCCACCTTGTAGTTGCTGGGAATTGAACTCAGGACCTCTGGAAGAACAGCCAGTGCTCTTAACCACTGAGCCATCTCTCCAGCACCCCCCTCCTATTTTTATTGACAGGTGATGATTATAAAAGATTCTCTCTCCATAGTTTATTATTTATTTAGTTATGTGTATGTTACATGTCAGTCCTGGTACCCAGAGAGCAGAGGCATGGGATGGGATCCTCCGGGAACTGAAGTTAAGGGTGGTTATGAGCCACTTTGAGGCAGTGCTGGGAATTGAATTGGGATCCTCTGTAAGAGGAATATACACTCTATACACTCGTTTTTGTTTGTTGTTTGTTTGTTTTGTTGTTTTTTAAAGATTTATTTATTTATTTTATGTGAGTATAGTTGCTATCTTCAGACACACCAGAAGAGGGCATCAGATCTCATTACAGATGGTTGTGAGGCAACCATGTGGTTGCTGGGAATTGAACCCAGGACCTCTGGAAGAGCATTCAGTGCTCTTAACCACTGAGCCATCTCTCCAGCCCCCTTGTTTTATTTTATTTTTTAAATGTGTTTTCCACATTTTTTTTTTTTTTTTGTCTTTCGAGACAGGGCTTTTCTGTGTATCTCTGGCTGTCCTGGAACTCACTCTGTAGACCATGCTGCTCTGCTCTATAGTTCTAGCTCAGAGATCCATCTGCCTTTGCCTCCTGAGTGCTGGGGTTAAAGGCCTGTGCCACCACCTCTCGGCTGCAAGATTCACTCTTAACTGTTGAGCCATTTCTTTGGCCCTCATTCCCTTGTTTTATTTTGTTTTTTTGTTTGTTTGTTTTTGTTAAGGAATGATGGCCAGGTGAATTGTTCAGTGGATAGTAGAGGAGCTTGCTGTCCAGCCTGCGGGCTTGAGTTTGATCCAGTACCCACATAATGGAAGAAAACAGACTCCC
Organism: Mastomys natalensis; assembly: GCA_021653895.1. Classification (NCBI taxonomy): domain Eukaryota; kingdom Metazoa; phylum Chordata; class Mammalia; order Rodentia; family Muridae; genus Mastomys; species Mastomys natalensis. The sequence goes on along the minus strand of JAJTUV010001598.1, from coordinate 686,594 downwards.
AAAAATTGATCTCCGACTTCTACATGTGTGCCATGGCATCCGTGTAGCCACCCCGACACATCACATACATATACACGGATAAATACATGTAAGTACAGAATTATAGCACAACTGTTTAGTTACCTGAATTTGTTACTTAGCAATACAAAGCAGACACAGTTCTATCTTGACACTTAAAGCTAGGTATCATTTTAAAATGACAGCTTTCTTTTTATCCTGTTGATGCTATATTACTTAGTCTCTTTCCTATTGAAGGATGTTTGGTTTTTTACAACTTTTTTTCTGTTATGGACAATGTCTTTCAACGTATTCCCTTCGGCTGCTTCTGTGTGTGTGTGTGTATGTGTATGTATGTATGTGTGTATTTGTGTGTGTGTATATATATATATACACACATATATATGTATGTGTATGTATGTGTGTGTATATGTATGTGTGTATATATGTGTGTGTGTGTGTGTGGTGTGTGTGTGTGTGTGTGTGTGTATATATATATATATATATATATATATATATGTTTTCTTTTTTTTCTTTCTTTTTTTTGGTTTTTTCGAGACAGGGTTTCTCTGTGTAGCCCTGGCTGTCCTGGAACTCACTCTGTAGACCAGGCTGGCCTCGAACTCAGAAATCCGCCTGCCTCTGCCTCCCAAGTGCTGGGATTTAAGGCGTGTGCCACCACTGCCCAGCAAAGAACAACATTTAATTGGGACTGGCTTACAGGTTCAGAGGTTCAATCCATTATCATCAAGGCGGGAACATGGCAGCATCCAGGCAGGCATGGTGCAGGAGGAGCTGAGAGTTCTATGTCTTCATCTGAAGGCTGCTAGGAGAAGACTAGCTTCCAGGCAGCTAGGATAAGTGTCTTAAACCCATATCCACAGTGACACATGTACTCCAACAAGGCCACACCTCCAAATAGTCCCACACCCTGGGCGAAGCATATATGAACCATCACAATAAGCATATATATAATTATTTTCTTTTGTTCCCAGAGTTGAATTTCTGAGTTATATAGTTTGCCTGGATTAAATGCTACTTGTAGATACTTTTAAATTTGATCCTTGGCATACTGGTTAGAATGTCCATTTCCTCATATTCTTGATAATGTGAGCATTGATACTCTTGAAGTGAGATTTCATATCCCGGTAGTTTGATATCATTTCTGTTTTCCAGTGAATTATGAATGCTAAGTCTCTGTGATCAGAGCAGGGATTCTGGGGTTCACAAGCTGGGGGTAGGCCTGAATGAGAGCTGACTTTGTGGGAAGATTAAGGGTTCCATATATAGCTATGTTACATCCCTACTTCCAGTTTCCACAAGCCTGATTTAATTTATTTTATTGAGGGTTTTCTGATCGACTGCATAAATATAATATACTAAATAGCAATCCTGAAGATACAGTATAACATAAAACATTCATAAAAAGTTAGGAACAGTTGTGCATGCCTGTAGTATCTGCAGGTGGAGGCAGGAGGATCAGAGCAGTATAGAGTCTGCTTGGCTGTGGAGAGGCTGAGAAACAGACTTCCGGTGATCACGGCTACCAGGCTTGGTACCTGAGACTTTCTTTCCTTGAGTCTGGCGAATCCACGTATGCTTTTGAAACTGAAGGAGACTGGATAGGATGATGTAGCTGTGGATGGAGAGATCACTGGGGATTTGTGATGCTGAGTCTCATGGACTTGTTTTCCTCCCCCAGCCCTGGCCTCCGTGGACTCTGCTTCTGAGAAATAAACTCCGAGGAAGACTGAGCAGTTGTTGAGTTTCTAAACTATGGCCCTTGTGAGTTAACTGTTCATATTTTTTTTTTCCTGGAAATACTGCCATATAGCTAGGCTCTTCTCTGACTAGATCATAACTAAAGATAACCCATTTATTTTAACCTACATTCTGCCATGTGGCTGGTTTACCTGTGCTCAGGTAACCGTGTGTCCATCTCCTCACGTCTTCCTGGGCAGATCTTCCTGCCCTGGCTCTATCCCAGAATCCTTTCTTCTTCCAGATGTCCCACCTCTATTTCCTGCCTAAACCATAGGCCATAAGCTTTTTAATTGACAAGTGATGCATCCATATAATACACAAGGTATTCTCTCTATCCCTTCCCTAGTTCTTACTCTTGACTCCCTGCCTGCAGTGTTCATCAGATCTGCCCTAGCAGCTCTCTGTTGCTGTGATAAACACCATGACCAAAAAGCAGCAGGAGGAAGGAAGGGTTTATTTATTTCATTTTACAGCTTGCCGTCCATTATAAAGGGAAGTCAGGATGGGGACTCAAAGCAGGAATCTGGAGGCAAGGACTGAGGTAGAGACCATGGAGGAGTGCTGCTTACTGGTTTGCTCCCCCTGGCTTGCTCAGCCACCTCTCTTCTACAGCAATTCAGGTCCTCCTGACACACATCAATCAAGAACATGTCCTGCAGACATGTGATAGAGGCGGTTGTCTTAATGGAGGCCGTCCGTCCCAAGGTGGCTCTAGCTTGTGTCAGATTGACAGAGACCAAGCAGCACACGGTCATGGCGCCTCTCATGCGCTAGAACCACAGGCAGGTTCAGCTACATCAGGTTTTCTTTTCCGGACATACTGACGTATGCAAAGTATATAGCAGCTGAAGACGATGGCTCAGAACCATGACTCCTGTCTGAACAATACAGGAGAGAGGATGGAAGTTGAGGGAGAAGAGGAGGAGAAGAAAAGTAGCAACAGGATCCTCTTGAGCACATTAGAAGAACCTTGCTTCAGGACTCCCATTTTTCTGTCTTATCACCTCCAGCTCCAGCCGGTTTGCTTGCTATACTGGCCTACTTCTGAGCCATGGTGGTGCAGGCTTTTAATCCCAACACTTGGGAGGCAGAGGCACTGGAGCCTGTGAGGCCAGTCTGGGGACATGTGAGTGAGTTCCATAGTGACACGTTGTTTCAAGACAGACGCTTCTCACAGTGCCTCTTCCCTATTTAGTTTGTAACCACGGTTTGTCACCCAGGTGTCGGTGATGTTCAGTGACGTGTCCATAGCCTTCTCGCAGGAGGAGTGGGAATACCTGGACTTAGAACAGAGGGGTTTGTACAAGGATGTGATGATGGAGAACTACCACAATGTGGTTTCACTAGGTAAGCTTGGAATGTCTTTAACAGCTTTGTATTCTCTGCAACACCCATGGGCTCTGGAACTATTTCAAGAAACTAGTAGATTGTGCATCTGTCTGTCTGTCTGTCTGTCTGTCTATCGTTTATCTGTGTATGCTGCATCTATTGCTGTGTGTGTTGGCGGGAGGGCTATCCATGTATTGTAGCAAACTTGTGGAGGTCAGAGGACAACTTTTGAAAATTGGTTCTCTTCTTCCACTCTATGCATTCTGGAATGAGCTCCGGTTGGCAGTGCCCTCACCCCTATGCCATCTCATCTGTCTTTTATGGATTCTTTGTGAGTTTCAGATCATGTACCCCAATCCCGTTCATCTCCCCTGTCCCCTCATATCCACCCTTTACCCTTGCAACCTCTCTCCCAAAATAACACACACACACACACACACCTGAAGCAGTAAATTGTTAATCCGCTCTAAACTCCCTGGCGTGTGCACATGCCTCTTCTACTCCAGCCACAGGTTTTAGATTGACGAATGAAAGACACACATACACAGCCTTCTATTTTAAATACCTTAAATAGCTCAATGGCTGGGCCATTCCCTAACTCCACGTGGTTAACACTCACTCCCCTCTGATATTCCTAAGTCTATATTTCATCTTTGCTGCCCTGGACCCTGCTGGGCAGCCCTCCTGGGGCCGCTTTCCCCTGTACCTACATGTTGGCTGTGTCGCCCTCCTGCACCTTTCTGTCAGAGTCCATCTCTTAAGCCCTCACCATGGTGAAATCCCCTCTTCCTCCTTCCTCAGTCCCTCCCCAGGAATCCTCAAAGCCCTGCCTCTGTCTCCCTACCCAGCCATTAGCCTCTGGTAACTTTATTGACCAGTCAAAAACCAACTGGCTTCCTATATATAGTCCTATGTGTGGGATACTGCAAACAGGTTTTTGGGTAACATAATTAGCACATAACACAAACTGCTGCACACACACCCCACACACCACACACACACACAAAACATAGAAAACATCTTATCATGGAAGCTGTAATGTGTCCCAGTGTGTCCCACAGTCTATCCCTCTGTCCACACTTCTTCACTTGTAAATGGTCCTTGCAATGAGTCACTGGTCTGGTTTGAGATCTCTGGCATCTGTGACACCATCAATACTGGATCCTCACTGGGAGGGGTTCCTTTCAGTTATCCTGTTGTTGCCCTGTGTCACGGAGATCCTGCAGCTTTGGATCAGCAGGACTGGCTCTTTCATGGGTCCCAACCGTCCACAGATGATCTAGATTTTTGGAATGGGCCAACTCAGAGCCCTGGATTTGGGCCTGGGTGGTAGCTGAGCTGATCAGCTCACTGGCTTATCTACACCACCAGGGGTAGCTGTCCAGCTCTGCTCCAGCTAGGCCACCCAGGCTGCCGTCTGTCCGCAGGAGGCAGGGTCAGCTCTCCTGCTCTTCTGCTCTCCTGCCCTGGGAGCCAGCTCACCCACACCCACTGCTCCACTGTGCTGCCCAGTCAAGAGCGGGGCCCACTCTCCCAAGTACTGCAGCCTTCCGGGGGCTGGACCGGCTCTCTACCCTCTCACCCTTGGGGCTAGCTCATCAGGCTTTTGCCATCAGAGCCAGCCCCACTGTTGCCCAGGCAGGGCTCATTCTCCTAATTGCCCCAGGTTGTGAGGTGTGGATAGTTGTGTGGGGGGGCGGCCATCACCCCTGCATCCACACCCCCTCACAGCAGATGAGTGGCAGGGCCAGCTCGGAGCTAGATTTTAAATGTAGGTGAATAATAGCCTTATCATATCAAAGGAAACAGATTTCACTTTTTGTTTTGCTTTTGCTTTTGTTTGTTTTTTGTTTGTTTGTTGTTTGTTTTTTGAGACAGGGTTTCTCTGTGCCTTGGCTGTCCTGGAACTAGCTCTGTAGACCAGGCTGGTCTCGAACTCATAGAGATCTACTTGGCTCTGTCTTCCGAGTGCTGGGATTAAAGGTACGCATCACCACTGCCTGGCTCAGATTTCATTTTTCAAATCTTTTTTTATGCAGATGGGGAGGGAGCCGAGTCTGTGTAGTGACATGTGGAGATCACAGGGCTCTCCCCTTTCACCGTGTGGGCTTTGGGGACTGAACTCAGATCATCAGGCTTGACTGAAAAGTGTCTTTACCTGCTCAAGCACCCACTGGCCATCACTTGGCTTTTAAACTCCAAATTGCTTAAGATGTTTCATTGTTGGTATTCCTATAAGGAAAAGGCTATACCTTGTTTCTTAGTTTGTCTCTATCAAAAGAATGTATATAGTTTATACAGTGGTAAGTGAAGTCACCAGGATTTGTTTACAGGGTAACCCAGTCCCTTACCTTTGTTAACAAACTGTCACTTTTACCAACTTTAAAAATAATTTACTTATGTATATGAGTACATTGTCGCTGTCTTCAGACACACCAGAAGAGGGTGTCAGATCTCATTACAGATGGTTGTGAGCCACCATGTGGTTGCTGGGAATTGAACTCAGGACCTCTGGAAGAGCAGTCAGTGCTCTTAACCACTGAGCCATCTCTCCAGCCCTAATAATTTTTTATTTTTTAAAGATTTATTTAAAATCTTATGTGCATGTTTGTGTGAAGGTGCCAGATGTCCTAGAATGAAAGTAACAGACAGTTGTGAACTCCACACGGGTGTGAGACTAGATCCCAGGACCTCTTGGAGATCAGTCAGTGTTCTTACCTGCTGAGCCATCTCTTCAACCCAGTTTTACCAACTTTTATGGCTGAAGTTGGAAAACACTGTAAGAACTAGAAGTAAGAGGCGGGGATGGTGGTTCAGTGGAAACTGTCTGCCACCAAGCATGAGTGACGGAGTTGGCATGCTTAGGACCCATGTGCAAAGACAGCGGTGGTCTCACACATCTGTAACCCAGGTCTTGGGTCAGGACACAGAGAAGCTTATTGGCCAGTCAGCCTAGCCACACCAGTGACCTCCAAGCTTAATGAAGGACCTTATTTCAGAAAGTAAGTTGGAAGGCCAACGAAACAGCAGACACATAACCCCAGCAGCCCAAATTCAGTTCCTAGATCTTATATAGCAAAACTGGATGCAGTGGCCGTGAATCTGTGTCCCTCTCATGGTGAGATGGGAGGTGGAAACAGAGGAACCACCCAGAAGCTTGTCAACTAGCCTGGGTCACAGCACAGCAGAGCTGAGAAAGACCCTGCCTCGTCCAGTTGAAAGGAGAGACCCAACTCCTGAAAATTATCTTCTGAACACACACACACACAATAATAATTATGAAAGAGAGCAGTTGAAGAAAGACAATAGATGTCAATCTCTGGTCTCCACATGCGTATGCACAAATATGCACACACAGGTGCACATATGCACACATCCACACCAACCAGTGCATACATCACACCAAACACAACACAGTAGATATACAAACACCCACACAAAGGAAAAAAAGAAATATCAGTAAACATCTCTTAAGAAACTAATTGTTTTCCTCTCAGCAAAGTAATACTATTAATAGCTAATAGAATATACATAGTTCAGTAAGGTAGTGCTTAGGTATACATATATATTAATATAATTACAGTGAGTCCATGAAATAGACATTTATTATCGTTGTTATTATTATTATTATTATTATTATTTGAAACAGCATATCTGTATCCCAGACTGATCTCAAATTCAACTTTAGCATCTTCCTGCCTCAGGCCCCAAGTGCTTGAATTGCATACCCAGCTATAATAAAGAATTTTAAATGATTTTTTTTTCAATACATGTCTCTGTGTTTTGGTATGTGCATGTGACTGCAGTACCTGAGGAAGCTGGAACAGGGTGGCAGATTCCCCCCGAGTTAGAGGTGCAGGCTGATATGAGTTGTGGGGTCTGGGAACTGAACTCAGGACCTCGGCAAGAGCCTGTGCTCTCAGCCACCGAGCCTCTCTCCAGCCCTGTAGTAGACTCTCTGACTGCTGCTGTTTTACATAAAGAAACTGAAGCATAGGTAGCTTGCCCACTGCCTCACTAGAGTTCTCTGATAACCTAAGTGAGTTCCTAAACCGTTTTACCTTCTTTAGGACTTTATCGGATATCATGCTAACCTTTACTTTGTAACACATTTCACTAAAATGAGCCAAAGAAAATTTTGAATTTACTTTTAATTTCCTCATCACCTCGTGTTTCTTTCCTTTTAAGCAGGATGCTTCATTTCTAAGCCAGATGTGATTTCCTTACTGGAGCAAGGGAAAGAGCCCTGGAAGGTTGTGAGGAAAACTCGACGGCGTCCAGGTGAGAACCGTCTGTCAGGCGTGGGGAACACCAAGCAGCTGAAACAGGCATACCGGATAGGCGGGCATTGCGCGGCCCTGTGATAGGCACCGTGAGCACAGCGGCTCCACGTAACTGAGGCAGAATGGCAGCTGTGAGGGCGAGCCAGCAGAGGACGGGCAGAGTGCTGTGACCTCAGACAACTCTGCCGTGTTTGTGGGTTTGGCCATTTGTGGTGATGAGACGGAGCCTGGTCTCTCGCTCCAGGCAGGTGTTCTACTGTACTGCTCCACCATCAGCAGCCCAGAGTGTAGAACCAGGCAGGTGTTCTACTGCACTACATCACCACCCAGGGCAGCTTTAGAGTGTAGCCAGGAGAGCATTCTGTTTTCACCTTTCCTCACAACATTTAACCTTTTATTATTTACGTGTATATGAGTGTGTCACCTGCATGTATGTATGTGCACCACATGTATGCCTGGTGCCTGAAGGAGTCAGAAGAGGGTGTTACATCTCTCTTAGCTACTTTTCTCTGGCTGTGTAGACACAATGACAAAGGCAACCTATAGAAGAGTTGACTGGTACTTACCGGTTTCAAAGGGTGAATGCATGATCATTGTGGCTGGGAGCAGAGCAGCCTATAGGTTTGTTGGGGTAGTGGAGAGATGGTGCCATATTTTTTATGTTATTTTTTTCAGTGAGATAAGGCCATAATGGTAATATTCTATGCAAAGGACCAAAATCTGAGATAGTCCAAAGGGTCTGGCACTACTAAAACCTGACCTACAACAACTATACTGTGAAATTCGTTTTCAGTCACTTCCTGAAGAAGCCTATAATCAATATTAGATTGGCTCAGCATCCCTTATGCAGAATGCTTGGGAGAAAAATGTGTTGTTGCAGATTTCAGACTGAGATGCATGATATCTCATGCAGATTATTTTCTTACCTGCATGTTTGTCTGTGTATCCCATGTGTGTCTGATGCCCAAGGCAGCAGAAGAGGGCATTATATCTCCTGGAATTAGACGTGTAAGTGGTTGTGAGCAGCCGTGTGAGTGCTAGGAATGGAATCTGGGTCCTCTCCAAACCCAGCATGCTCCTCACTGCTGAGCCGCCTCTCCAGCCCTGTGTGCCATCTTACACACGGACTGATACGATAAAGGGAAGGGGCTTTAGGTGGGGCTTTAAGCCCTGGGGAACGAGTGGAAAGAAAGGTTGTTTTAAGAAGTCACCTCAGCGCTGGTGTTCTGTCTGTTCATGATCAAAACACTGCTCAGGAGGCTGGGGCTGGAGACGTGGCTCAGCAGTTAAGAGCGCTGCTGCTCTTCCAGAGGATCCCGGTTCAATCTCCAGCACCTACATCACAGTTCTCAACTCTCTGTACCTGAAGTTCCAGGGCATCTGACACCCTCACACAGACACACATGCATGCAGTCAAAACACAATGCACATGGAATAAAAATAAATAAATATTAAAAAAAAATGCTGCTCAAGAGATTTGTGTGAATTGTTGTCTCTGGGGTGCCTGTTTAGTGAGCTGGGGAAGCTCCAGGAAGGCCTGCCTGTCATCTGCTGAGTCACGGATGCACACGGACAGTGCGGAAGGCAGAGACAGGGCTGCCTAGAGCAAGCTGCCAGGCACGGCTAGCCACATCGGTAAACTCTGGGTTTGTTTGAAAGACCCAGTCTTGAGGAGTAAGATGAATGATAAATTGCGGGTGATTCGTGACATCAACCTCAGGCCTCCACCATGTGTACCCACACACATGCAAAATATGTAATACATACAAGTGCGTATCACACATACAAACAAAACATGAAAAATGGAAACAAAAGTTATAGTCCTTATTCAGGTGGTTTTGGTGATATTTAAATAGTATTTGGTTTTTTTTGTTGTTATTGCTTTTTTGTTGTTGTTTTTTGTTTTGTTTTTTGTTTTGTTTTTGAGACAGGGTCTCACTGTATAGTTCTGGCTGTCCTAGAACTCCTGTGTAGATCAGTCTGGCCTCAAACTTCCACCTCCTTCTGCCTCCCAAGTGTTGGGATTACAGACGTGTGCCACCATTCCTGGCTTTAAATGTGTTTGTAATAAGCTCTGCAGTGCTTTTGCTCCACACCCCAGTCCCTGAACCAGTGACTACAAACGCTTGCTTAATCACCACTCTCTCTGATAGGAGCTCTCATCTGCCGCAGTCTCTCTTGCTCCCTAAATTATATGAGACTCTTGAGTTTGGTTGGCTATTAACTCCATTGTCTCCTATTTCTAATGTAGAAAGTTTACTTCTTTAGAAAAAGAAAACAGCATGTGTTGCTTTCTTCCAGATTCAGAAACTAAGGATGAGACCGACCAGTTGCTCTCAGAAGATGGTAGTTATGAAGTGAATTTATCCCAGTGGAAGATAATGGAAAGAATTGGGAACAGTGACCTGAAGAGCCTCCTTTTACAAAATGAATGGGAGTCAAGAAGAAAGCAGGAAAGACAAGAGGGCTCTCGGGACGGACATCTCAGTCAAGTGAAGCACACGTCCAAAGAATGTCCTCTTACAGAAAGCACTCGTTGATTGCACACCAGAGGATCCGTTTTGTGGAGAAACCCTATGAGTGCGACCAATGTGGGAAGGCCTTCAGAGTCCGCCAGCAGCTCTCTTTTCACCAGAGAATTCATACTGGCGAGAAGCCCTACAGATGTCAGGAGTGTGGGATGGCCTTCAGACAGAGCGCACACCTTACCAGGCACCAGAGACTGCACTCTGGTGAGAAGCTGTATGAGTGTAAGGAGTGTGGGCAAGCTTTCATATACGGCCCAGACCTCAGAGCACATCAGAAGCTTCACGCCGGTGAGAAGCCCTACGCATGTAAAGAATGTGGGAAAGCCTTCAGGGTACGAGGACAGCTTACTCTCCACCAGAGGATCCACACTGGGGAGAAGCCCTACGTGTGTCAAGAGTGTGGGAAGGCCTTCAGACAGTACGCGCACCTCACTCGCCATCAGAAGCTTAATGTCGCCGACAGACTCTACGAGTGTAAGGAGTGTGGGAAAGACTTTTTGTGTGGCTCTGGCCTTAGGGTACATCACAAACTTCACACTGGTGAGAAGCCCTATGAGTGCAAGGACTGTGGGAAGGCGTTTAGAGTCCGACAGCAGCTAACGCTCCATCAGAGAATCCATACTGGGGAGAAGCCCTACGAGTGCAGTGAGTGTGGCAAGACCTTCAGTCGGGGTTACCATCTTATTCTCCACCACAGAATCCATACTGGGGAAAAGCCATACGAATGCAAGGAGTGCTGGAAGGCCTTCAGTCGGTACTCACAGCTAATTTCGCATCAGAGTGTCCACGTTGGGGTTAAACCCTATGACTGTAAAGAGTGTGGGAAGGCCTTCAGACTCCTCTCACAGCTCACACAGCATCAGAGTATTCATGCTGGGGAGAAGCCCTACACCTGTAAGGAATGCGGGAAGGCTTTTAGATTGCGTCAGAAACTTACCCTACACCAGAGCATTCATACTGGCGAAAAACCCTTCGAGTGCAAAGAATGTAGGAAGACCTTTCGACTTAATTCTTCTCTTATCCAACATCTGAGGATCCATTCTGGTGAGAAGCCCTATGAATGTAAGGAGTGTAAGAAGACCTTTAGACAACACTCACACCTCACCCATCATCTGAAGGTTCATAGTGTCCAAGTGTGACAAAGTTTTAGTCTCCTAGAACATTCTGTGAATGTTCCAGCTAATCTCGTTTGTCATACATGTAACTGACCTGGCATAAGAGGTTTATATCATTAAAGGAATATGTTAATATAATGTGTTCCACTGTGTTCCAGTCTGTTCTCTACCGTAATGCTTCCATACGCTTATTCCGCAGTCCTACATGTGGAGAAAACAACACCTCTATTCCTTACTTCACTTGTATTAAAACACTCAGATGCTCTCTCTGCTCTGTAGTTTTCCTCATGTGTGAAATGGTGACCTAAGACTGGTAAGAAACGGCTGCCAGTTCTTCTAAACTCCATCAAGTGCTGCAGCCCGCATCCTTTTCTTGGAATACGGCCAGATGCTGCTTTGCCCAGGAGAGCATAGTAGAAGCATGTCAGTACCCTGTCAGGCCCAGGCTTTCCTGTTAGGGTTGCCTCATCTCAGATTGTCCCCGTGAGTCCTGCACTGTTGTATTTGAAAATCTGGCTGAAGAAACCATGTGGAGAGGCCCCGGAGACTGCACAGGTAGGCAGAGGTCTTGCTGAAACCCACTTCTGCCTGTGCTCATGGGAGACGACACTGGGTTGGAATAGTTTTGGATCTTCCAGAGCAGCCACTAACTGAGTGCTACTGAGTGACTTCAGCTGATACTGCACAGAACAGAGGAATCCTCTGACCATGTAATCATAAAATAAAATATGCTCTTATTGAAAGACACTAAATTTATGATAGTGACTTACTATTACTCTTGAGAATTCATATGAATTCATATGAATGATTCCAGGTATGATGAAATTTCTTCCAAAATTTATCTCTCCTTGAACTTTAGCTATCCGAGTCTTGTTTAAAGTGTTTGCTTTTGTTGTTTCATGCAGTCTTAGTATAGAACACAAACTAGGCTGAGACTACTGTTTAGATCAGACCTGGAACTCCCAAGTCCTCCTACCTCAGTCTCCAGAATGCTGGAGGTTTGCTTCATCACTTCCTGTGTGTGTGTGTGTGGTGTGGTTGTGTGTACTGTGCTGTGGTGGTGCAGGACTGAGGATTGAACCCAGAGCCTTTCAGTAAATATCCTCCTAGTCCACTCATTAGAATATTCAGAGTGTAAAATTCTTTGCAATTTGCTAATAACAAAACAGTCCGTATTCTGCAGTCCCAGTCAACATTTAGTAAAGACAACATAAAAAGAAACTAATCATCTACAATAATTCCTATTTTTTAAATCACTGTATTGTAGCATCTTTTTAACGCACCAAATTATCCTATGTTAGCCAATGGGAATCCCTAGTGCTTACTCCTTTGTTCTTTTATCATGACAATCATAGCCATTTAAGAGCTTTTTCCTCTGTTTGCTTTTTCCTCCTTTTTTCAAATGAATCAATCTGCTATAGAGCATACTAAGACATTGTTGATAAATGAAGAATGGAATATTTGTCCTCTCATTTCATAACAACCAAACATCCTGAAAAATTCCTTATCAGAGAATTCGAAGGCTCCGGGCATCATGGCGCATGCCTATAATCAGCACTGGGGAGCCGGAAACAGGTATATCTCCGAGTTCGCGGCTAGTTTGGTCTACGGAGGGAGTTCCAGGACAGCCAGGGCTATACTGGGAAACCCTGTTTGAAACATCCAAAAAGAAGAAAGAAAATTCTAGCTGTCCAGTGATCAAGTGAGAATTTGAAGTTATATTTTTTTTACGGGCAGAAGCGAGTTGATACGGAAGGTGTTACCTTCTGTCCTAGTTAGGTTTTCCTCTTCTCCCATCCCCTCCTCATCCAAGACCTGCCTCAGACTTACCTGTGTAGCTAAGGATGTTCTAGAACAGGTCTGACCCTCTTGCTGCCAAGTGCTGGGGTTTCAGCTGGCACTGTCACGAAGGCTTATTTGCCCAAAGGTCTAAAAGTGCTTTATAGATCTTTATTTCTTACGTCAGGCACATAAAGAAAATGCTGTTGCCAAACAACCACAGACACTGTTTCCTCGGGTCACATTGAATTATTAAAAGAACAGAGAAAACGTTCCACTTTGTCTAAACTGGTGAGTCTCGGGCTGCACCACAGACCTCCCTTTCCCATGACCTGTACAGATAAGGAGCTGCTTTGCAGGCCAGGACTGCACCAAAACAACCCAGCATGGAAACCCCAGCGTGACAGCAGAGTTTGTTACTGTATGACAAAGAAAGCAATTGTCCGTGCAAACAGCTGCTTGCTGCTTTGGAACTAAAATGTCCATTTTAGGGGTGCAGGACAGCTCAGCGGTAAAGGGTTGGCAAGTATCTGTAAGGCCCTGCCCCACCCCTCAATTCTGCAAACAGAACCCCAAACAACCCAAAAATGTGATCAGAAAATTTACTTGCCTTTTCTATATGCACAATCTATTTAGACCCTAATTTTCATTTTTCCATTGTGTATATGTGGTGTGTATGTATGTATATGCATGTTTTGTATGTGTGAGAGGATTTCTATGCATGTGGAAGCCTGAGGTTGGTATTGGGGAAGCATCCTCAATGGCTCTTCCACGTTATTCATGAGGCAAGGTGCCTCAGTCCAAACCCAGGGCTACTAGTGTGGCTGTTCTGTCGAGCCAGCTTGCTCTAGGTGTCCTCCATCTCTGCCTTTCAAACCTGAAATTACAGGTGGGTCTACCATGCCCACCAGCCTCAGTGTAGGTTCTAGGGATCTGAATTCCAGTTCTCAAGCCTGTGTGACAAGTGCTTAACCACTAAGCCATCTCCACAACCCCAAACTACTTATTGACCAATGCTGTATATAATCACTATCTGGAAAAAAAAATGCCTTATTAAATACCAGTATGTTTCTTGCTCTGTATAATAAGTTTTCTAAAGTGTTTAACAAAAAGCAAGATTATTTTTATCAGTTTATATTCTTTCTCAGTATCTTCAACCAGTAAAGTTGCACCTTCTATCCTCATTCCTGGAGTGTGTGTGGCGGTTGTGGTGTTTTGAGACAGGTCTTATATAACTCAGGCTGGCCTTGAGCGCCTGATTCTCCTACCTCTACTTCTCAAATACTGAGATTTTAGGCATGTACCACTATGCTGGACCTAATACGATTGTAATATTTTCCTGATTAATAATGAGTTAAACGTCTTTACATATCTACTCTATAACCAAGCAATATAACTTGCTAGTTTGTGTTTCGCCTATGTTTCTCTTTTATGTCATTCTGTTTTTGAGATAGGGTCTCACTATAACTAAGGCTAGGTTCAAATTATTGGTAATCCTCTGGCCTCTCAAGTGTTAGGATTACAGGTGTGAGTGACTGTTCCAGCTCCATGTTCCTTTATAAAAGAAATTCATAAGGACAGGTGTTGTGTTAATTATTTAAATGCCTCTGGCCAGGCCGACTATCTAAGCTGCAGCTGCTCTGCCTAGCCCAGCGCCATGTTTCTGACGGAGGCCACTGCACACTGCAGCTGAAATGGCCAACTAGAAACACCAGCCCTGCCACCCACAAGATGTCAGCATGGGAGATGGCTCAATCTCCCATCTGTCTCTGCAAGGCTGGGCATTGCCCAGCCATCCCGCCATCCACTCAGGCTCAGTAGAAAGATGAGACCTAATGCTTAAAGATTAATCAAAGTTATCATATTTGGTAATGATCAGTAAAAGATACCATACAATCAGAAGTGTAACCCAATACCCAACCTACATATACCAACTACCTTTGACTGCTACAGACACGTGAACATCGCCTCTCTCTCATCTCTCTTTCCTCTCTCTCTCTCTCTCTTCTCTCTCTTCTCTCTCTCTCACCTTCCTGTCTCCTAGCTCTCCTCTTCCTTTCCTAACTCCTCCCACCTTAGTCCTCCTACAGACAGGCATGGTGGCTCACACCTTTAATATCAGCATTTGAGGCAGGTCTCTGAGTTTGAAGCTAGCTTAGTCTACAGAGAGAGAGAGTTCCAGGAGAACCAGGGCTACACAGAGAAACCCTGAAATTTAATTTAAAAAAAGGAAAGAAATGAAATCCATACCAGATATGTAATGCTCTTTTTTTATAAGATTTTTATTTTATGTGTATGAATATTTGCCTACATATGTATGTGTACTACATAATCCCTGGTACCCATAGAGGGCAGAAGAAGGCTTTAGATTTTCTGGAACTGAAGTTACAGACAGTTGTGAACCACTATATGTGTTGTGTCTGCAAGAACATAAGGTTTCTCAATCACTGAGCCATCTCTCCAGTCTCAGACTTACCATATTCCTAAAACTAAAGTCCCAAAGCTTGGAATGTTGATGAGTATGTTGTTGTTGATGATGATAAAGACAACACTCTGGAAAGAAACAGGGATCAATCAGGAATTGGTCAGTTTTGGCTACATACCAAGTATGAGTGAGCCAAGACCATCTAAGACCCTGTCTCCATGCCAATTCCCTCCCCCGCCAAGTTTCAGATAGAATTAATCTGTTGTAAAGTTATGGACACTTCTTCTGCTGGTTGTGAATCTGTACTTGTGATGTCACATAAATTAAAAATTTACATTTAAAACTTAAATATAGGTACAGTCATAGCTTTCTTATGAAAAATATTTCAAGAGGTCAGCACTCCTTTGAACACACCAACAGGTAAAACATTACTGGACGCAGGCCAGTGGTGGTGCACACCTTTAATCCTATCACTTGGGAGGCAGGGGCAGGCAGATTTCTGAGTTCGAGGCCAGCCTGGTCTACAGAGTGAGTGCCAGGACAGCCAGGACTACACAGAGAAACCCTGTCTGAAAGAAAAAAAAAAAAAAAAGAAAGAAAAGAAAAAAAACAAAACAAACAACAACAAAAAACATTACTGGAGTCTTGGTTTCCTAGGTAATCAGCCTTGTCAACTGCAAATAGACAAAACTGTATTCAATTTTTCCTGGATATTTATACTGGTTTTAAAATGTTATTATAGTAGAACCTCCAAAACAAGGCTTGGTATCCATGGTGCAGGGGCATCCAGGCTCCACGGTGCCAGGTGCATCAATTCCCTGCCAGGATCTCTCCCGGTGCCGGGGGCATCCAGTCATGCTCCTGATTTCAAGGAAATGACTTTGTACACTGTTCAGGACTGAGTAAATGGATTTCCTCTGGATCCCTTTCACACTTGTTATATTTTTATTTTTTTTTTTTTTTTTTTGGTTTTTCGAGACAGGGTTTCTCTGTATAGCCTTGGCTGTCCTGGAACTCACTCTGTAGATCAGCTGGCCTCGAACTCAGAAATCTGCCTGCCTCTGCCTCCCAAGTGCTGGGATTAAAGGCGTGTGCCACCACTGCCCGACCCCTTTCACACTTCTAAAGAATCTTTATTAGATGCGATCAATGTTGTCAGGTGTCATCTGGCACTTTGGTGTGTTTTTCTCCTTGGATGTGTTCATGTGCTCCCTACTGCAGTCATTCAAACAGTGTGGGATTGGTGCCGAAATGAGGAGGAGGACCACTGGACATCATGCAATCATACAATATCATTTCAACCTAAAGAGAAAGACCTACAGAGCTGTGGCCATGGTGCATGACGAGGAGTCCTCATGGCTGGGAAGTGATGGTCATCTTTTCTTTCGTCTGTATGAATGTTTACATACATGACTCCTAATGTTTGTACACCACATGCATGCCTGTTGTGTGCTTGACAACAGATCCCTGGAACTGGAATTGCAGTTATGAGCTCCATGTATGTGCTGGGAATTGTAGCTGGGTCCTCTGCAAGAGCAGCAGGTGCTCTTCACTGCTGAGCAGACTCTGCGGCGTCCTCCCTCCCTCTTTTGAGGCAGGTCTCTCCGTGTAACTTTGGACTGCCCTGGAACTCACTATGAACTCACCACGGTCTACTGGCCTCTGTCTCCAGAGTACTGGAATCAAAGGCTTGGTCTTGTCAGTAAGTAGCATTGGGCAGCATAAGTCACATGTTTATATAGACCAAAAGTTAAGGGTCTTTTCAATAAGCGGGAAGAGGTCACTCACAGGTCCATTCTTTACATACATAAAAAAACAATCCCAGGTAGCTTAGTGATGTAGACATAAGAGAAAGATGCATAGAAGAACTTTGTAGGGGAATACAGGGATTGAACTTGGGCTTCACACTCATTAGATAAGTGTTTCTATTAATTTAATTATAATTCTTATTTATATTATTCTTATTAATTATATATAATATAATTATAATCTAATTAATTATATAATTAATTAATTAATCATATACATTCATCCTTTCAGTTCTTTTCTTCTAGATAATCCTAATGCACTGGCCCTGAACTCACTTTGTAGCCCAGACAGATCTTGTGTTAGGTCTCAGACACGGGACAAGCTGAGGTGCTTATTAACATTTCAAAGTAGACGCTGCCTGCCGGCTTCTTTTGGCACCCTCAGCATCTATGACAGAGACATTCTGGCTGACATACCTCGACCCCCATTATCCCAAACTCTGCAGCCAAGGACTGGGCTTCTCTGACTCCTATATAAGCCAGTCATTTTGGGCACATGGTCCTTTTATTCCTCTTGGCCACTGCTCTTGGCATCTTGGCTTCTGGCTAGTTCTACTCCCCTCCCCTCTCCTCATGTGGCCCGGTTCAGTCTGCCAGTCATGTCCACTCTGGTCACTTTCAAATGCCTTTGCCTGTGCTCTCCCTTATATCTCAATCCCTTAGGAGCAGTCATGTCCTCCTTTTATTTCTATATTTTCATTCATCTTGAATTTGCAGTCTGCATGGCTCAGTCTCCTGAAGATGGGATGAGGCCTGTCACAAACACAAAGATGTTACGTCAGTGGTTCTCAACCTCTCTAACGCTGCGACCCATTAATACAGTTACTCATGTTGTGGCGATCACTAAACCATAAAATTATTTTCGGTGCTACTTCATAACTGTAACTTTTTTTGTTTGTTTGTTTGTTTGAGACAGGGTTTCTCTGTGTAGCCCTGGATGACCTGGAACTCACTCTGTAGACCAGGCTGCCCTCGAACTCAGAAATCTGCCTGCCTCTGCCTCCCAAGTGCTGGGATTAAAGGCGTGTGCCACCACTGTCCAGCATAACTGTAATTTTGCTACTGCTAGAAATTCTAATGTAAATATTTGTATTTTCTGATGGTTTGGGACAGTGCCTGTCATTTGACCCCTAAGGCGGGTCTCGACCGACAGGTTGAGAACCACTATGACAGAAGAAAGCGGAATTATCTTTCCAGTCTTGGAGGCCTTGGCTTCATCTCTAGTTTGCAAAACAAAATCTAAGGACAATATCAATGAATAGAAATAATACACTCAACGACTAAAAGTTAAGCGAGGGAAAAGCAGAGGAAGGGAAAAACCAAGAACTCCAAGGAGCCTGAGCGGCCTTCCCCTCGGTAGATGTGTTACAGGTTTAGAGGATGTTTTTTACTGAGTGCCCTGATCATGACGACACCCTCGCTGGGGTGTGTATACAGAGTGCCTACTGTGTGCTTATCTCACATATTAAGTATGTGATAATGTGACGTTGGGTGTTCTCAGCCTTGGTAGGGCAACAACCCAATCCCCAGACCAGTGAGCTAGGTTTGGGGCAGGGATTTGTGGGCAGAGGGCAGCGGAGCCTCTTAGCACTTCCACTTGATCCAAGATCACACCCAGAGGCCTCCAGCCCCTCACAGCCCCGACCACGCCTGCGCACTCTGCTGCAGTGGACCAGGCTCTTCCACGACGGACTACATTTCCCACAGGCCTCTGCGCGGCATCCTTCCGGCTGCTTAGCGCCGCTCGGCTGCGAGAGGTGAGTCGCTTGCATTGAGGAAATGGGCGCGGGGGCGGCGCGGGTTTGGCTTTCAGTTGTCTGGAGAGACTTGGAGTGGGTGACGCTGAGTGGACACCGCGTGCCCCGTCGCGTCCTCCGCCTTCTCGCTGCAGGGCCCAGAGGCCCAGCATGGCACTGAATTCTGTGTGTGAACCCCAGAGTGAGCGTCCCTCCCACCCCCCAACAAAAAGCGCAGCTGCCGTGGCAGGGCGGCTTTGTCCGCTCTCCCTCCCCGCCAGCAGCCCCGGTGGCCGTCGCCTCTCAGGCCTGCCCGTCCGGTGGCGACAAGTGTCTGCCCCATTCGCGGCGCTCCAGTGCCTGTGGGTTATGTGTGTGAAAGTGCTGGAGTGACTGGTCGTAGGGGTGTGTGTCCCCAGGCCACCAAGCCCGCACCTTTCTGATTTTCCAGTCAATTTCCCCAGTCTTGTTCATTTTAGGGAAGACGAGGGAATAAATGCAAGAAACGATTGTCGTTGCATACGTAGAGACCCAACATTACTGTGAAAAAAAAAAAAAAAATTAGCCAAGTTACTTTATTCTTTCTCGTTGTCCTGTGAAGTGTAATCCTTATTTTTCCAGGCATGGGGACATGTACTACCCATTACTGTGAAAGTGAAACTTAGCCTAGAAAGAAGCAGCGGGTTTGCAGTGTTAACGAGGCCAGGGTAGAGGAGACAGATGAATGCAGATTAATAGAAACCATCACGCATAGATCATGGCTCTTGTTAGATGCAGGCCCAGGCCCTCTTTGTGCAGCTACAGAATTCTTTTTTATTTTTCTTTTATCTTTTTTTATGTGTACACATACCAGCAGAAGCCAGGAGAAGGCTTCTAGTTCCCAGGAACTGGAGTTATAGAAGGTTGTGAAGCACCATGTGGGTGCTGGGAATCAAACTTGCATCCTCTGCAAGAGCAGTCACTGCTCCTATGGCTGTGCTGTTTTCTGCCTCACAGATTTTTAATTAAGGGAAAAAATCATTTTAAAAAATTATCATTTTTTTTTTCTGTATATGGGTGTTTTTGTCTGTTTTTATATCTGTGCACCACTGTGTGTGACTATGCCTGAGGAAGCCTGAGGAGGGCATCAGATTCTCTGGAACTGGAGTTAAAGCAGCCATAGAGGTTCTGAGAGTGTAACCCAGGTCCTCTGCAAGAGGAGTCATTGCCCTTACCATACTGATGCATCTCTGCATTCCAGGCTGCAGTTTTCTTGCCCACAAAGCTTGCTTTGCTAGTTCGGTTTTAATTACTGTGGAAGATTCATTTGCTCAACCACCCTTCTTACCAGAATAGCATGTTTTGTTTTGGTTTTAAACAATTTGTACCCATACTGACCAGGAATTCACTGTAACGCCAAGACCGTAGATTTGTGGGTGATCCCCCTGCCTCAGCCTCCAGGCTGCAATGTGTGCCACTGTGCCCAACCAGGATAGCATTTAATCTTCAGTTAATCTCTGTCTCTTCTAATCCCATCTCAGCAACAGCAGCCAGTTCTAAACTTCTAAAATACCAAGCTTCTTCAAAGCCTTTTGCCTGGGGGCTGGAAGGGTACCTCACTGGTAGAGAGCTAGTCCAGCTTAGAGCAAGTGTGGGCTTGTCACCAGCACTTTGCAGGGGTGGGTTAGGGTTAAGCTTTAACACCCAAAGTGACCTCTTAACCTGGTGCTTTGGCTTTCTACCTCGGTGACAATGGGTTAGAGTCTCTACATTCCTCCTTTCCAGTAGTCAGTCACACAAGGATCAAAACTTGTTAAACCTGTTAAGTTTCTCTAGAGAGCTGCATTTTCCAAGTTGTGTTTGGATGGTCTGCAAGTAAACTAAAGAGAAGCTAGTCGGCTTTAGCTGACAGGCACAGCCATATCTAATGGGAATGGTCATGAAGTCAGCACAGCTGTTTGACAAAGATCCAGAAAGGCTTAGCCACTTTTGGTTTTGTTCTCTGCATGTTTGTACAAC
Organism: Mastomys natalensis; assembly: GCA_021653895.1. Lineage (NCBI taxonomy): Eukaryota > Metazoa > Chordata > Mammalia > Rodentia > Muridae > Mastomys > Mastomys natalensis. The sequence continues at coordinate 665,832 of JAJTUV010001598.1, read as the reverse complement.
TTGGGGATATTGGATTGATGGGAAACTTCTTATAAAACATATATGCCTTCTCCCAGGAGGAGTGCTTCAGAGTTTCCCCAGGAAACTTCTGAGTGTATCACCTTTCCTGCTTTCAGGGAGATATCCTTATCTGGCCCCACTTGAGGGCCTTCCTTGCGCCCTGGAGGTTGTGGCAAACAAAGATGCCAGAGATCTCTTTATGAAGCCTTGGCTCCAAGGTATTCTTGGAACACCTGCCCCGGTACTTACTCAAGAACAAAATAACCACAACAAAGGCCTGGCAATGGTGGCGCAGGCCTTAACCACAACAACTTACAAATGTAAACAAGATCCAGCGGGTTAGAGTAGTTGGCAGCAGATCAGATTACAAGCTTCTCCCTGCCATACACTCAGGCGATTAGGTGGCATATAAGATTAGGGTCCGCATATGGTATGCCCCTCGAGGAAAAGATATAACAACAAAGTTAGATTGGCTGGAGTTGTCTCTGCCTTACACAGGGCTTATACTGATGGACATAGAATGGTGTGGAAAAATGATAAAGGAGAGAGGTATCAATCAGGACCTCCCTTCCTTAGGAAACTTAGCTCGTGCAGGGCTACTGTGGTGTCATATGACCAAGGAACAACAACAAAAAAATACCAAGCTTAGACATGTAGATAAATTCTACAAAGATATAAAATATAAACATTGTATTATGGTAGACATTGAGTAGCAGCTTTGGCCTGAGGATTTTTCTTGGGCCTAATGGCAATTGACACTGACCATTAAGAGTTAATAATTCACTGCTCTGGGACATGGCAATCTGCCTGGGCCGCCTTGGAGATTTTCTTTCTGTCTAGTGCCCTCGAAACTGCAAGAGCTACCAGCCTGAGAATGGTCCGTCATTTACCGTATACATTTGCTTTGACAAAATTAGAAGTCGGGTTATGGAGTTGATTAGGGAAAATGATGGTGAAAGATTACTTTGTTCTATCACAGTGTAGCAATGATGACCAAGTGTATGGCCCCAGACATGCAGGGAGAAGTTAAACACATGTCCAGGAAAACAAAATGATATGATTTCCATCTCTTGGAACAACATGAATCTACACCTGCCTACTGAGTTCTCTGTAAATAAAGAAGTGCCCTGACCATCAGTCCAGTAAGCCTGCAAGATTCTCCAGACCATTGTGCCTGACTCAGCTCTTCCTCACGACTCCCATCTCCTCTCTGGAACCTGTCAACTTGCAGGGCAGTCCCTGTAACTCCCATAGCATCTGTCACCTGAACAGAGACCTGAAGAAGTAAGCCCTACCCTGACATTTGTGTTAAGGATAGGACTTCACCCAAGGGTTTCATGAGCCCCCTGGGTAAGAGAGAGACCAGGAATTAGAGTTGGGTGAATAGAACAGAACTATAAGACGGCTATAGGCCATAACGAGTAAAGAAAGAAGACTCTATAGATGTAATACAACAGACTGGAAGAAGAAAGGGATCAGGGTTGTCACCTCTTAATTAACAACGTTTTTGCAGTTTGTATAGCAATGTAGCCCTTGGTTCCCAGACCAAGGGGCTCTGGATTTGGATAATTGGTATAGACTATGGAGAGATATCCAAGCCTAGTATCAAGAATGCAGACCTGAAACTGTGCCTGTTGTCTTACTGGGATGTGTTACACAGGCTTTGAATACTGGCACACCACAGGAAGGAGATACGGTGCCTTGCTCTTAGGTCCTTCTGCCTGAGGACGCTCTGTTACTGAATCACAGACCTCAAAGTAAATCTTCCAATATAATCCCTGGTTATCAGAAAGTGTTCACAATTGAAGAGGAGGAGGAGGAAGAGGAGAAGGAAGACGAGCTTCTCCTTCCTGATGAGGAAAGACTTGGAAGAAGAAGGCTAAAAGTATCACAATCCAGTTTGGTCTCCTTTAACCTCCAAGACCCCATCCCAACTTACCAAGCCTAAAAAAGGAAGAATATTGCTGCCTCTTCGGGATGTAAGGGAGCTCTTAAGCAGGCCCATCAGTTGGGAGAGCAGCTTGAATATTTCCCAGTCTTCTTGAATGATGAATGGAATGAGAAACCCTCACGGGAGCCTCTGATTTATAAACTCCTGAAGGAGCTTAACCAGGCCACGGCAGGCTATGGCCCTACCTCTCTTTATATAGGAGATGGATGACCCCCTATGATGGTTTACAGGTTGCTAGGTCATGTTTATCTGGAAGGAACTTTTTATTATGGAAAGCAGAATATGAAAAATTGACTAAAAAAAAAGGTCACTTTTCAAAAAGTTGCCAAAAAGGTAACACATGTGTCCGTGGATGTGCTAATGGGATCTGGGGACTGGGTTCTGGCATGAGATCTGTTCTATCTGAACAAGGAGGCTCTTAGGGCTCAACCATGAGCTCCACATCTTAACAAGGAGGCTGTCAGGGCTCCGTGCTGTAGCTGCACAGAGGAGCCCCCCGCCCCCTTTGCTCTGATGATAAGACTCCAGGGTTAGTCAGTCTTAGGCAAAGGCTGACGAAGCTGGAAGCCCTCTTGTCCTGGTAGATGGAAGCAGTCCTTAAGATGGCCCTATAAGATGAAGCTGCACAGATTATAGTTAAGCAATTGGCCTTGGAGAATGTGAACCCTACTTGTCAGATATTGTTGAGACTAGTTAGGAAAACAACAGACCATGTATGGAGGTCACCCCCACCCCCTATTTGCATTTGCAGGGAGTAGCTATTATAACCACTTCAAGGGGACAGCCCACTGCTTAATTTTTTTTTTTTTTAAGAATCAAGAAAGTAATTGGGCTGGAGAGATGGCTTAGTGGTTAAGAGCACCAACTGCTCTTCCAGAGGTCTTGAGTTCAATTCCCAGCAACCACATGGTGGCTCACAACCATCTGTAATGGGATCCGATGCCCTCTTCTGGTGTCTCTGAAGAGAGCAATGGTGTGCTAATATACATTAAATAAATAAATCTTTAAAAAGAATGCCAGTTTATATAACCTTACTTATTAAAAAAAAAAAAAGAAAGAAAGTAATAGTTTGGGGAAAAGAAACAAGTCTTGCTTTGCATGTGGACAACTCGGCTGTAGGGACTGTAAAGGGAAATGATTTTCTGCTACAGAGACATTTCCAGGCTCTGGCAGAACGCCACGGGCAATCACAACGCACACTAATATGCCAAAAACAGTTTGCCCCTGTTGTCAAGTGGTATTTCATTGGAAAAAAGACTGCTGTTCCAGATACCATAAGGATGGAATGTTGCTACCTCCTGTAAGAGTTCAAGGAGAGACACCTTGTATCGGAGAGATCAAGGTTATGTTTCAGCCCTCTACCAAAACCAAATACATTCGCAACCCCCCCTCCTCCTAAATTGTATAATTTCTCTTGCTTCCTTATCTTTCATTAGGAAAAAAGAGCTTCCCCAAAGAAAGGAGAAACACGAGGCTTTGGTTCTAGTGATATGGCAGTTTGGATGCAGGAAATTAAAAATTCATGCCCCATACAAATCTTAAAGGTCCAGAGTAAGGCTATTGAGGGTCTTATAGACACAGAAGCTGATGTTTCTTCTGTGGCTGCAAAGGATCAGCCATCTTCTTGGCCAACCCAGGTCACTCCATCCACTTTAGCTGGCCTGGGCTAGGCTGCTCATGTGGCCAGGAGTGTCCAGATCCTAGCATGGACACACAAGGAGGGTTCTAGCTCCTTTTCTCCCATGTAATTCCATGTCTATTTTTCATGTTATGGGGGAGAGATAATTTGGGGACAGCTGGGGTTTCTTCTAATAAGTCCCAATGATAAAGTTACTGCTCAAATGATACAAATGAAATTTAATCCAATATGGGAATAAGAAAAAATAGAATGTTATAGAACCCATACAACCTAAACAAGAATCAAAATAGACAGAGGTAATCATTTGAGAAAAGTTTTTTTTTTTTTTTTTGAGTCAGGGTTAAAATGGCTGCTGACCCATTACTTGGAAATCTGAGGCTCTTGTGTGGGTGGAACAGTGGCTCTTGACTGCAGAAAAGATGCAAGCAGCCACAAATGTGGTTAACGAGCAGTTGCAACTGGGTCATATAGAACCCTCCAACAGCCCCTGGAATATGCCTATATTTGTTATTTAAAAGAAATCAGGGGCTGGAGAGATGGCTCAGCGGTTAAGAGCACTGACTGCTCTTCCAGAGGACCTGAGTTCAATTCCCAGCAACCACATGGTGGCTCACAACCATCTGTAATGGGATCTGGTGCCCTGGCTTTTTCTCTCCTGCTTTCCTAGGGATGGTAATATAGTCATAGATTGCCAAGATGCTTCTTCACTATTGCTTTGAGTCCTTAAGACTGTAAAAGATTCCCCTTAGACTTCCTCTTCAAATTTCATACAGCCATATTGGGGTATCAGTGGAAAGTTCTCCTGCAAGGCGTGAAAAGTAGTTCTACCTTTTTTTTTTTTTTGAGACAGGGTTTCTCTGTGTAGCCCAGGCTGTCCTGGAACTCACTCTGTAGACCAGGCTAGCCTCGAACTCAGAAATCCGCCTTCCTGTGCCTCCCAAGTGCTGGGATTAAGGGGTAATTCTACCTTTTGTCAAAAATTTGTACATATGACTTTACAAAAAAATTAGCGATACACACTCACATGCTCATTTGGTTCATTCTGTGGATATGTCCCCATTTCCCACAAGCACAGAGCCACCTACAGGAAGTACCACAACAACCAGTTTCTCAGTTGTCTGCCTTAGGCTTAAAGTAGCTCCAGAAAAAATACAGGAGTGGCATCCATTTGATTATTTGGGTCATGTTTTAAGGACACAGACAGTGACCCACCAGCCTTTAGAATTAAGACTAAGTAAGGCCCTTATGTGTTGAGGCAAGCAGGCTCCCTCTGAGCCTTGTCTCCGAGAGTCTTCTGCTTCGGAGGCTCCTGAGGAGAGAGGTAAGATGACAGGGTTCCTAAGGAGACGTCTATGGTACCAAGAGAGGAGGTTTAAAGTTTTCAGTGTGAGCTCGTTAGAGGCCACTGATTCCTGTCTTAGAGGAGGCAGAGCAAATGTAGTGACAGCGGTGTGGGCTCTGAGTCTGAGCTGCCAGGGTTCTAAGCGCAGACCTTAGCTTTGTGCTGCTGTGTCTTCTCTGTGCTGTGTGTAGCTCCTTCATGTCTTTAGAATTGGTCTGAGTAACTGAGGGCTCTGAATAGGGTATAGTGTTTGCCTACCATGTCCAAAGCCTCCGATGCCCTCTTCAGTAGGACAGTGACAACCACTCCCTAGGAAACAAACAAACAAAAATGTAAAACCCATGGATAATACTTGGTCATGTAGGTTCAACACATTTGTTGGCTGTAATAATACATTCTGGTTTTCCTCATCTCCTAGGTCCAAAAATCATGAATATTTTGCCACATTTACAGTATCTGCCCATGCACCCTCCATTTTTAGAATATCGATAGTCAATAATTGCCTGGCAGCCGGGCTTGGTGGCACATTTTTTTAAAGCTTATTTTATGTACACAGTGTTTTGCCCTACCCTATCCATGGCTGGTACTTAAGTTGGGAGTCAGGTCTCCTGGAGCTGGAGTTGCAGATGGTTGTGAGCCACTGCGTAGGTTCTGGGAACTGAACCTGGTCCTCCATGAAAGCAGGAGACCAACAATGCACTGCTGCGTTTCCTCAGAGCTTTCTGTAGAAATCTCTGGTTTGGGGTTAGGTGTAAGTATAGTGATGAGAAATGATTTGGAAGGAGGAATGACAGAAAAAAAAAAACCCTTCTCTTACTACATAAATAAGTTTGAGAACTTTTAGGCGCTTCTGGATTCATGATCCTTTCTATTCCAGCTTTGCTTGTCTGAAGCCCAGTTTTTCATAAAGAAATCCCGGAAAGAGCCGACTGGTTCCTGCAGTTCTAACGCTATGGCCCTGGCTCAGGTAGGTTAAGAATTTCTGCATTCCCCCAGACTTGATGTATAATCCTGCTGTCTGCCTCCTGCGTGCTGGAACCGCAAGCGTGCACGGCATGCGTGGTACCCATTTCCTCCGAAACACTTGCTTTCTAGACGGTTGAATACATACACTCACTCCTTTCCCTGAACCTGCTGATCTAGCGAGCTCTGTGCAGCACCCTCCCCGGTTCTCAGAGACAGAGCCCATGGTGTCCACGTGGCCTCTAAGGCTGAGCCTCCCCCACCTCTCTCTCTGCCTCTCTGTCTCTCTCTCTCTCTGTAAGTATGCATGTACACATGGGCATGTGTACACGTGTACTGTGGTGCACATGTAGAAGTCAGAGAACATTGGTTTTCTGTTTTGAACTTTATGTGGGTTCCAGGATCAAATTCAAATTTACTCACAGGGCCATCTGGCTAACCTTAATTTTTAGTACTTAAGTTCCAGGGGAAATTTTTTCTCTTATTTGTATCCCCAGCACAAAGTATGACATTTTATCATCTTCATTTTTTTTTTTTTTTTTTTTTTTTTTTAGTTTTTCGAGACAGGGTTTCTCTGTATAGCCCTGGCTGTCCTAGAACTCACTCTGTAGACCAAGCTGGCCTCGAACTCAGAAATCCACCTGCCTCTGCCTCCCAAGTGCTGGGACTAAAGGCGTGCGCCACCACTGCCCGGCCAGTTCAATACATTTTTAAAACTGTCCAGGAATCTAATATTCTGAGTAGAATGCTAGGCCCTCAGACCAACTGTGGCTGTCTTAAAGTACGTGTATCACTACTGTGACTGTATAGAAAGACCCCAGAATCCACCCCTGGCTTCCACACGTGCTGAGACCTTAAGCTATTCAAGGCTTCACAATCGGATGGGTTAGGTAGGGATGAAATCAAGGGCTTATATGATAAAAATCTAAAAGTCCGTGAGACTGCATGGAGGTGCACACTTTTAATCCCAACACTCAGGAGACAGAGGCAGGAGGATCTCTGTGAGTTTGAGGCTAGCTTAGTCTACATAGAGTTCCAAGCCAGGCAGGGCTACATAGTCAGACCCTGCCTTGAAAATTAAAATTGTTTATTTATTTATTTATTTGTTTGTTTGTTTTTGTTTTTAGAGACAAGAGTTTCTCTGTGTAGCTCGGGCTGTCCTGGAACTTACTCTGTAGACCAGGCTGGCCTCAAACTCAGAAATCCGCCTGCCTCTGCCTCCCAAGTGCTGGGATTAAAGGCGTGCGCCACCACCGCCCGGCTACATAGAGATTTTTAAGGCCTGCCTGAGTTCAACCCTGGGACTCACATGGTGGAGAGAGAACTGGTTCTGGGAAGTTGCCTTGTGATGTATACACATAAAATGAGTAAATACATGGATGCAGAAGGAAGGAAACCACTGTCCAGGGTGCTGCCCGCACAGTTTTCATGACTTACTGTAACTCAGAGAAGATGTTCGGTGAGACCTAATAGGCAGGGGGAGGAGGAGAGGGCTAGAGACACTAAACAATAGCTGCGTGAGTGTTTTGATATTATGCCAAGTTCACACATCGTAATTGTCTGTCTGTTTGTTTATTTTAGGTAGGGTCTTACTATGTAGCCATGACTGGGTTTGAACTCATTATTTAGACTGTCGTGGCCTCGAAGTCACAGAGATCCGCCTGTTTCTGCCTTCCAAATGCGCGCTCAAATATCTAAATGTTAGAAGGGACATTAGATATATCTAATGCAGCCAAGATGAGATCAAGTTTTTAGCAAAATTTTGAAAGTTAAGGAATTGATTATACTAGGGAACATGTTTGAAATAAAATCCTGGCTTTGCAATGAACCGGAGCCAGTGTGTCTTAGATATTTTATAGTGTATTTGGAACGAATTGGGGTTTTTTGTAGAAAATTTTATCAATGGTTCTTCATAATCAATAAAGGTGAAGGCCATGTTTTGTAGAATTACAATGGGAACACTTAGTGGATATAGCATATAACTGCTGTGCAGTGGGTTCATTTGTGGATCTCATCATATCCATTTCCAGAATGAATAAAAAATCTAATCGTGGGTGGCAAGGTAGCTTAGAAGACAGTGATGCGGATCTGACATGGTAGAAGTAACTGGCTCTTGTCCTCTGACCTATTATACATGTGCTGTGATACACACATGTGCACACACTCGCATGAAATAAACATTTATTTGAAAGGTTTGATTTACGTGCATGTGCATAGGAGCATATGACATCACTCTGCTTCTGAGACACTGAGATTCTTGCCATCTCTGTCCCCGTTGTACTGTTTATTCCCCATGCTGTGTGTGCTGCGGTCTTCCCACTCTGCAGTGTGGTAGTGTGGTCCTCCCTCAGTCTCCACTCTCTCCTTAAAGGAAAAAGGAATTTTCTCATGTAGGATCACATGTGGTTTCTTTGTTTGTTTTTCCCCCAGGGTTTAGTGACGTTCGGGGATGTAGCTGTGGATTTCTCTCAGGAGGAGTGGGAGTGCCTGGACCCTGCTCAGAAGAACCTGTACAGGGACGTCATGTGGGAGACCTACAGGAACTTTATCTCACTGGGTGAGTGATTTACCCCAGGGGATTAGCTTTGTCTCCTGGGCTAACATCCTTCATTTTTATTTATTTATTTTTTATATTTTTTTTTTTTTGGTTTTTCGAGACAGGGTTTCTCTGTGTAGCTCGGGCTGTCCTGGAACTCACTCTGTAGACCAGGCTGGCCTCGAACTCAGAAATCCGCCTGCCTCTGCCTCCCAAGTGCTAGGATTAAAGGCGTGCGCCACCACCGCCCGGCAACATCCTTCATTTTTATTTTCTGTTCGGCTGACTAGAAATAGGTGATTCCATTTAACGTCCTGTCGTTTTGGCCTAAGGAGCCCTTGTCACTTTCTTCAGACTCTGGTTTCTGGCTTCCTTTGTGCTCATGTTTCCCTGGTGTCTGGGTTTGATATGGCAGAGTATTTTCTACAAAAGCAGGGTTTGTGCTGCGTCTGTGCCCAGAATCAATGTAGACACTTCCCTCTTCTTTCTGATTTCAAGGGCAGTGAATGTGGGCAGATGCAAACCTGAAATTCAAGGAAGCAAGCTCTGGTTCAGATCTGGGTAGCAGATCTCTGGTGGTCTTCCCGCCGGCCTGGCGCTGTAACTCAGTGTTACTGTACTTGCCTAGCGTGAGTGTGAAGCTGTGTCTGTGTGTGTCTGTCCCTGGGTTCAATCCCCACTGCTGCAAAAATAGTTAAACATCCAAGTGGGCTGAAGAGATGACTCGGTGGCCGAGAGCAGTGGCTGCTCTTCCAGAGGTCCTGAGTTCAATTCCCAGCAACCACATGGTGGCTCAGGACCATCTGTAATGAGACCTGATGCCCTCTCCTGGTGTGTGTGACAACAGATCACTCAGATACATACAATACATTTTTAAAAAGCCTAAGCATTTTGTATTTTCCAGTGGACAGATCTACTAGAAAGGGTATGACACTGTTTCTGGTATGACACTGTTCCTTACCAGAAGCTTCCTCAGCCCAGTGAGCACCGTAGAAATCATAGCTGAAGCGTGTACGTTCTTTGGCCTTAGTGATTCGCTGCTGTTCTGAGTGTTATACCACAAAACTCAACATCCATTTCTGATCCAAACCAGGCAAAATAATCAACCTACTTGTGGACTGGGTGTGTGTGTGTGTGCCTGTAGCCTGTAGCCTGGAGGCAGGAGGATCTAGGCGTGGCCTCTCTTGTTGGTTTTAAGGTTTCTTTTGTGTGTGTTGAGAAGAAAGTATTCATGTGAGAGGGTGTGCATGTGTGTGTGTGTTGTGTGCATGTTCATGTGTGTGCATGTGGAGACAGATCTATGTGTGATACCCTCTTCAGTGGTATCTTCACTTTAGTTTTTGAGACACAGCCACAGCAAACCTGGAACTTATTTATTGGCTAGAGTGAGATGCTAGCCAATCCCCAGGGTTCCTCCTCCTCTGCCTGCCTGGGGCTGGGATTACAGAAGCATACTGCCACCTCTGGCTTCTTACATGGAAGCTGGGGCTGTAAACTCAGGACAACATACTGTGTGCTCAGTCAGCTCCTCAAGGCCTTCCTCCATCTGTCTATCCATCCCTCCCTTCTTCTGGTGGCCCAGAATTCCCAGAGCTCCACCTGACCCTGTCTCCTGATCACTGGGATTAAATGTACCACCGTAATTGGCTACAATTTTTTTTTTGAGACAAGGTCTCCAGTATCCTAGAGTGGACCTGAATACACTATATATCCAAGGAGGATCTCCAATTTCTGATCCTCTTGCTTCCACCTCCCTGCTGGGATTATTATAGTCAAGCACCACCTCACCCAGCTTGGTGTCTGTCTGTCTGTCTATCTATCTATCTATCTATCTGTCTATATCTATGAATGAGATGGAATCTCCTACTCTTTGGGTCAAGAAATAGTTCTCCTTTAACCTCCCTGGCAGCTGGGAAAATAAGCACCTATCACACACAGTTCAGCTTTCCTTTTAGAAATGACCTTCCTTTGTAGCTCAGGGTATCCTGAGACTGTGTAGCCCAGGCTGGCATCCCTCCCGACTGTTGGGATTGCAGGCTTATTTTCACATGTGTGATCTCTGCATCTGAAACAGGACCTTAAGTTTTATTTATTTTAATATTCGTGAAGTGAGCTTTGGCCACAATGAATACCTTTACTCCCTTGGCAGAGCAACTATAGTACTGTTAGTGTTTTGCTGATAAAGCTGTGTACAGTTGTGTGTCAACTCCTGCTGTTTTCTCATGAACTTAATTATTTTTGGTGCAGGATTTCATGTAGGATGTGGGTTTGGGGCATACATAGGTAGTTTTTTTGTTTGTTTGTTTCAAAAATGCCTGTTTACAGGAGGTCTGGCCTGTCACTTATAGTAGGCATTGCTTTAGCCCCTGCTATCTGTCTATAGAAGTTTGCTTCTTTTTGGAACAGGGAAGCAGTGTGTTTCTTTCTTGTTCTCTTTCAGATTTGGAGTCCAGATTCAAGACTGACACCTCATCTTCAGACAAGGACATTTGTGAAGTGTACTCATTACAGTGGGAGTTGATGGAGAACCCTCAGGGTTCCGGTCCCCGTGATGATCAGGAGTGTAAACACAAGACTGGGCTCCAGAAGGAGCCACAGGAGGGTTATTTTGGGCAGTTGAAAATTACCTCCAAGAAAGTCACGTATGAAAAGCCTAGTTTCCTTTCTGAATACCAGAGAGTTCAGAATGGAGAAAAGTTCTATGAATGTAAAGAGTGTAGGAAGACCTTTATCCGCCGCTCGACGCTCAGTCAACACTTGAGGATCCACACCGGCGAGAAACCTTACAAATGCAAGGAGTGCGGGCAGCCCTTCCGACAGCGGGCGCACCTTATCCGACACCACAAACTTCACACGGGTGAGAAGCCCTATGAGTGTAAGGACTGTGGGAAGGCCTTCACAGTGCTCCAAGAACTCACCCAGCACCAGCGCCTTCACACGGGTGAGAAGCCGTATGAATGCAAGGAGTGTGGAAAGGCCTTCCGGGTACATCAGCAGCTGGCTCGGCACCAGAGGATTCACACCGGGGAGAAACCCTATGAGTGCAAGGACTGTGGGAAGGCCTTCAGACAGTGCACACACCTTACCCGACACCAGAGACTTCACACTTCTGAGAAACTGTACGAATGTAAGGAGTGTGGGAAGGCCTTCGTGTGCGGCCCAGACCTGCGAGTACATCAGAAAATCCACTTTGGCGAGAAGCCCTATGCGTGTAAGGACTGTGGCAAGTCCTTCAGAATCTGCCAACAGCTGACTGTCCATCAGAGTATTCACACTGGGGAGAAGCCCTACGCGTGTAAGGACTGTGGGAAGGCGTTCAGATTGAGGCAGCAGCTTGTCCGCCATCAGAGAATCCATACCCACGAGAGACCCTATGAGTGTCTGGAGTGCTGGAAGACCTTCAGCAGTTACTCCAGCTGATTTCGCATCAGAGCATTCATGTCGGCGAGAGACCCTATGAGTGTGAAGAGTGCGGGAAGGCCTTCCGGCTGCTCTCACAACTCACTCAGCACCAGAGCGTCCACACGGGCGAGAAGCCGTACGAATGCCAGGAGTGTAGAAAACCCTTCCGGCTGCTCTCTCAGCTCACCCAGCACCGGAGCATCCACACGGGCGAGAAGCCTTATGAGTGCAAGGACTGTGGCAAGGCTTTTAGACTTTATTCCTTTCTTTCTCAGCACCAGAGGATCCACACTGGTGAGAAGCCCTACAAATGTAAGGAGTGCAAGAAGGCCTTCAGACAGCACTCACACCTCACGCAGCACCAGAAGATCCACAGTGGAACCTGACAAGCCTTCAGTTGTAACATGTCAGGAAATCCATTTTTCAGAATAATTTATTTTGTGCTTGTAAGTAAGCATAAAGAAGACTGTGTTGCTTTAAAAGCTCACCACCATCCTCACTTAAATGTTACATGTCTTCAGCAAATTCCCATGAAAGAGTGTTTGATGAATGTAGGGAAATGTTTAGCCTCACCCATTGTCACCGACATTTGACCACTCTCTTCCAGTGTGACACTGGACAGGACCCTAAGCATTAATGCCTTGTTTTGCTCACTGTCAAAATGGTGACAATAGCACTTACACATACTATTTATGGTTACGTAACAAATTAATAGAAAAACAGTAGATTAAATAATACACATGTATCATCTAAAAATTTCTATAGATCAAGAGTCCAGGTCTGCCTTAGTTGGGTCTTTGAGGTTTCAGCTAAGGCTGGCCCTCATCTGGAAGCTTAACTAGAGAAGGATCCACACCGAAGGGAACGGGTTAGATACCTGAGTTCCTTTCTTTAAGAGCTGATCCATTAGGATTCTCAGTTTCTGGGTGGCCATTGGCTAAAAGATGGGTGAAGCTCCCGGCCTGTTGACCGTCCCAGTGTGGCTGCTGCTCTGATGGGATTGCACGAGCCAAGAAAGGTGGCTGCTAGCAGCATGGAAGCCAGCCAGACAGACTGAAGTGATGATCTGTGCAGTCTAATCACAGAAGGAACATCCAGTCATTTTACCACATTCTACTGGTTAAGTATAAGTTACCAGACCAGCTTACAAGATAAGTCTCACGAAACTGACTCCTGTGAGGAGGCTGGTGCGTGAGGACCAGGTTAGAGCCCACCTGCTGTACTGCACAACAGCACAGGATGAAGTACTTAACGCTTGATCGACCAGCAGTCATGGTAGCGTGTGTCCTAGAATAATGTCTGTAATTCTTACCACCAGTATTGTCAATTCCTGTGAAAGGAAGATGATCCCATGGAAGTAATAAATATAGAAATGCCTCCTTTCACATCTCTGCATTTACAAACCTCAACGTAATTTCTCCTAAGTAAGACCTAGGGAATTATAGCTAATGGGAGATTTTTGTCACTTGAGCAAAAACTTGAAAAGAGACTGAGTTTCATGAATGTGTGTTGTTAAAATGTAACTATTAAGGAATCAGAGGAAACACCTTCTTCAAATTTCAAAAAAGCAACTCATTTAGAATCCCTTCTCTGACCAGATCCATGTTCAATCACGCAGTCTCATGGACAGCATAAGGACAGCCAGCAGCTTGGGAGCCCGTTTCTGTGTACACACACGTGTCAGTGTTGGGCCCGGGAAGGGGCCGTGTGGTTAAAGCACTTGCTGGGTAAGCATGAGGACCCAATGTGGACCCCAGAACCCAAGGTACATGCCAGGAGATGTTGTGGCCTGCTTCTAGAAGTCTGCTGTTGAACACAGCAAAGAGATTCATGGTTGGACATGCATCTCTGCGAAGACCTTTATAATTTTAGGAATTTATAAATCTTACTCATTAATTATTTCTTATTCATCAAACATATGTTGCTTCTTATCTAAGATTTTCCAGAATCCTGATTTTAAGCACAGTCAGCAAAGACATAAATGGATAGAAACACATCTCTAAGTCTGTTTCTATTAACCTGAGTAGATCTTTATAATTTTTTTATAATTATACAAAAGTCCATCCTAATTAAAAACATTTGGATACCTACTATTGCCTCCTTATTCTAAAGAGACAGTAATAAGCAGAGGGCTCAGTAGGACTAGGACATTTTATGATTGTTGCCTTAGTTGATTTATCTGAACTGGTAAAACCATTTTTTAAAAGCAGCATGTTTTTCTCTGTCCTTGGCTAGCTTTCAAATTAAAGAGACTGAGACTATTAAGATTTATTTAATTCTGTTTACAGCATAATAACTGGGCTGTCTTGATCTGTTCTAATCCTTTAGGCTAAACTACCTCCCAGCCAAAATCTATGAAGTACTTACATTCTAGTATTGGTCTGAGTCTCTGGACTTAAGGTGTGTTCTCCCGATGTCTCCAGGCCCCTTCCTCAGTAAATCCTCCTTCCGTCCTGCTCCTCTCCCCCACCCGCTTGAAACAGAAACCTCCTCCTTCCCCCCCAACCCCCTCGATACAGGAGATACTTGGAATAAGCGTTACAATGCCATGTCTGGATTGCAACAAGATACAGGGGCAGAGAAATCAGCATTTGTTTTTTTTCGTTTGTTTGTTTTGTTTTTTCTTTTTATTTATTTATTTATTTTTATTTTATTATTTATTTATTTATTTTTAATTTTTTTTTTTTTTTTTAGAAATCAGCATTTGAATTACACAAGAATAATCTTTACACAGTGCACAAAACATCACATTATCAACCTTAGAAGTTTTAAGCTAGCCCGGTGGTGGTGGCGAACGCCTTTAATCCCAGCACTTGGGAGGCAGAGGCAGGTGGATTTCTGAGTTCGAGGCCAGCCTGGTCTACAGAATGAGTTCCAGGACAGCCAGGGCTACACAGAGAAACCCTGTCTTGAAAAAACAAAAAAAGAAAAAAGAAGTTTTAAGCTAATTTTTGTTATAGATTTTAAAGATTTTTAATTTTGTTAAAGATTTTTTTTTTTATGTGAGCACACTGTAGCTGTCTTCAGACACACCAGAAGAGGGCATCAGATCCCATTACAGATGGCTGTGAGCCAGTCTCGAGCAGTACGAACAGGCTATGGGAACCTGTTACCAACAGGCTATTGATAAGGGGTTAGAATCCCCCACGGGGAGAGGGGCGACAGGTCCTTCTCCACTCAGGGATCGTATCTGGATTTGACTGTGAGACCATCAGCTCCTCGAGAGGGAAGAGAGAGTACGCCAGAGAGACAGAGGTTTTAGAATTTAGTTATTCTTTAATTAATGATGCACAGCAAGCAATATACTATTATCATCAATATTAAGGCTATTGCTACAACAAGATATTGACTATTACCAATGCTAAGGCAATCGTTACAACAAGATACTGCCACATTTCCTATGCATTGCCTCTAACAATATGCCCAATGAGCACAAATAATAAATTGCTAATTATCAAAGGAATAAGCAATAAACACATCATTCATTCATGGATTATACGACCTGAGTCCTTCTGATGGTTTTGGGTTACAGGTCCTCCTGAGTCCAGGAAGGTGGGGTCAGGCTGTGGCTTCCAAATAGTTAAGTTGATAATTTGACCTTGCAGGGTGCTTGACCATGAAGAAGCTGGAGGCATTGGTCTCTCGGTTGTCTCTTGGATGACCAGGTGCTGAGGAGGCTTGTTGAAGTATCATGCTAGGTCATGATCAGGTGTTGAGGAGGCTTTGTCCAGAGGATCACATTGGCCAGTCATGGCTACAAGTGTGAATGAAGTGCTCTAGACGGGCTCCTCTTTGATGTTGGATTTAGCGTAACTGCTGACGTGCACAGCAGATAACCACTCGTGTCTGGTTATCGCCAGGCTCTGATCTCATCACAGCTGGTTATCACAGCACAACTTTACTTCCAGACTTGTCTTTACAAGTACCAGACATATCCCAACAAGTTTCCTATTACAAAATGGAGTTGGTCCTGTGTAAGGGCCTGTTCCTTACAGCCACCATGTGATTGCTGGGAATTGAACTCAGAACCTCTGGAAGAGCAGTCAGTGTTCTTAACCACTGAGCCATCTCTCCAGGCCTGATCTCAAAGATTTTAAAAATATATGTGCTGATAAAGTGAGCATGATTTTAGAGATTTTTTAAGTTATACACAAAGAACTTAAAAATCCTGAGATAAAGAGTTAAACAATAGTCTTTTAACCCCCACCACCTCCTAAACAATGGTCTTAAGAGTTTTTTGTTTTGTTTTGAGAGTAGCGAGCAAAGAAATCATAGAGATAAAAGATTTAAAAGTGGAAAAGAGCTGGGTGGTGGTGGCGCACGCCTTTAATCCCAGCACTTGGGAGGCAGAGGCAGGCAGATTTCTGAGTTCAAGGCCAGCGTGGTCTACAGAGTGAGATCCAGGACAGCCTGGGCTACACAGAGAAACCCTGTCTCGAAAAAACAAACAAACAAAAAAAGTGGAAAAGAAAAAGCTTAGAGATACGAGACTTTGGGAATGTAGAGCAGAGAAAGTTTAGATGTAAGAGACGTGGGGACCATTTGTGTGTGCAGTGGCAGAAGTTGTTACCATATGAGAGGATTGAAAATCAAGTGTGCCAATTTTCAGTCATGAGCTGTTCTGAGGTCAAGCCTTTTGCAGTAGGTCAGGGAGGCTTCAGTGAAATCTCAGAGACTAAGGAAGACAGGAGTAAAGGTCACTACAAATCTGCCAGAGGCGAGGTTCTAATAAGCTCAACAGGGCGTTGAGACAGAGGAGAACAGGGTTGCCACAGGGAACAGGGTCACTATTGGGAACTCCATTGAGTAGCGGTGTTCAAGTATCCTAGAGAAAGACAGAGCAGGCAGCTCCTAGGGGGATTTGAGGCAACTCCTTGTGGGAGCTAAGAACATATAGGGAGGGAGGGAAGGATAGGAGAGGGTAAGTAACTGTCCTGGTGAAAAAATTAGCAATCCAGTTCATTCCTAACTAAACTCAGAGACTTGCCACGGACAAATGTCCCCAATCACAGAGGAGAGGTGTCTCTTTCCACATGATGGCCCAGGAGACAAGAGGAACTGCTCCAGGGTGACACCCAGTAGTGGAGGAGACACATGGCTGAAAAGGTGGTCTGGGAGAGGCTTTTGGGCAAAAGGAGTGTTCCAACAGAGGAAGAGGGTACGTACGTGTCTTAGTAGAGAGGTGCCCGAGGCAGAGAGACACTGAGAAGGTGAGGGAGATGAATGATTAGATCAGGGAGAAGGAAGAAGTTGAAGAGTAGGACTATAGAATTTGTTGTCAAATATGGTGGGTAGCAGAAGCCAACAGAGACAAATAGCCCATACATACCTTAGGAGCTCTGTCTTAGGGTTTCCATTGCTGTGAAGAGACACCATGACCAAGGCAAGTCTTATAAAGAAAAACATTTAATTGGGGCTGGCTTACAGGTTCAGAAGTTCAGTCGATTATCATCAAGGCAGAAAGCAAAGCAGGCATGATGCTGGAGGAGCTGAGTTCTACATCTCGAGCCAAAGGCAGCCAGGAGAGGACTGTCTTCCAGGAAGCTAGGAGGAGGGTATCAAAGCCCAGCCCCCAGTGACACATTTCCTTCAACAAGGCCATTCCCTGGGCCAAGCATATTCAAACCACCACATTCCACGCCCTGGCCCCCATAGGCTTGTTCAAACACACGTGTCTATGGGGGCCATACCTAGCCATAGCATAATGCAAAATACATTTAGTCCAACTTCAAAAATCTCGTCTATCAAAGTCTCCACAATGCTTAAAAATCCAAAGTTCAAAGTTTCTTCTGAGATTCATGCAATCTCTAAACTGTAACTTCTGAAAAAAATCAAAAAGTAGATCACACACTTCCAACATATTTTTTTAAATGTTTCTTACGCGTATGCATGTTTTGCCTGTATGTGCACCACTTGTGTATTTGGTGATTACAGAGGCCAGAGCAGAATGATGGAACTGGAGTTACAGATGGATTATGAACCACTATGGGGATGCTGGAATTGAACCCAAGACCTCTGAACAACAGTCTTAACCACTGAAGCCATCTCTCCAACCCCCTCTTTTTACTCTTAAAAAAAATTGACCTAGAGATGACCTGAGTGATCCCATTCCTCTTCCTTGTTTCCCAAGTGGCTCGCTCTGTTTTAAGGCTTACTATGGGACCTTTAATTAGGCTGAATTTTTCATTTCCAGGATGATTTGTTTGCTGTTTCCTTTTTTAAAGCATTATTTTTTTTTTTTTAATTTTATATGCATTGGTGTTTTGACTCCATGCATGTGAGGGTATCAGATCTCCTGGGACTGGAGTTAGAGACAGTTGTGAGCAGCCATGTAGATGCTGGGAATTGAACTCAGGTCATCTGGAATAGGAGCCAGTGCCATCTCTCCAGCCCCTAGTTTGGCTTTTCATATTTCTGTTTTATTGAATCCTTTTCTATTTTGGATTGATGTCCTTATTTTCTCTGTTCTTAAGAGTACATTCATGTCTTCTTTAAGTTGCTTAAAAGAGTAATTTGTAACTATGTCAATTTCTTCCAAATTGGTTTCACAGGGAGCTGTCAGTTTGGGTTTGGTAATTTTTTGAGAAGACATGTTAACTTATTTTCTGTTTCTGCTATGGGACTTATACATGTGGAGTTAATTTTTTGGGTTTCCAGTGGAGTATGCACTATATGGACTTGAGTCATGGGGCTGAGGTGTTTTCCCCTGAGGGGCTGGTATTTAGGGCCAGAACTCTAGCCCTGGTTTCCCCTGAGGTCACATACTGTCCTTGGTCATCTTTGGTCTTGTTTCTTGTCTGTAGTGTGCACTGAGGCTGCGGAGCTCCCTGTGCACTTTACCCTAGGCCACCTCAGGCTTCCTCTATGGATCTGCAACTTCCATGGTAAATTTTGGAACACCCTGTTGACCTTACTTGGGTCCTAAACAGTCACCTTTTGTTGGGACTTCACTGATTTTGGCAGACACAACTTCAATTCTCCAGCCAGCATACACCAGGGCAGCAGAATGTGCCCCCCAGAGGTAGTCATGTGGTCTGGAACCTCTCACCTGTCACCCTTGGTAATAGTGGAAGTGTGGCACTTTCCGACCATGCCACAGTACATCAGACCAGTAGCTTTTATACTTTCTTCCTAGGTTGTACACCTTGTAAGCATGGCTCCTTGGTTTTGCTGAATGGTCTTTAAATGAAAAAATCTTTATTACATCTCTCGGTGCTTATATATAGATGTTATCTGCTTCTGTTGTTCTCTCAATGAATCTAACACATATGAAGTGGAAAAGAGCAGATATACCAAGAACTAGGTCTGTCCTTGGCAATCCCACACAGTTGACAGAGCTGTAAGAGGAATTAAAGACTATACACCACCCATGTGTAATCTGAGTGTGGTTTTACAGACACCAGTGTTCTTGGCTATGCCCTCTGCAGGCACAGGAAATGGCTTCACAAAAGAAAGTGAGACTTCACCATACTTTTCTGAAATGATTTATTTTATTTTATAAAATCTCAACCCAAACCAAGCAAATACAACCCATGTTTCAGAAATGCTAGGCTGCAATTAAACACAAGCAATTGATTCTCTGCATTTTTAGGCAAGAAGATTAAAGCTATAAAAATATGGAGAAGTATTTGAGGTAAAAGATTTCAGAAACAAAACTAGTAATATAGAAAAACACTACTTAAAAACGGGTGGGAAGGCACACCTACAGGCTCAATGTGGCCAGCTGGTTGTTTCTGTATGTTTTATTAATACACAGAGTTCTGTTCTGGCCAGAAACATATTGACATTTTGGAGTGCGACATAATTTGTTTGGGGGGCTGTGCTGTGTACCCCAGGACACTGAGAAGGATCTCTGGCCTCTGCCCACTAGACATAAGCAGCAGTCATCTTTAAAGTGACAAAAAATGCCTGTGGACATTGGCAAATGTCCACTGGGGATGTGGTGGAAGTGGTCGAGGACTGCTGCTTATACAGGACACATGTTTACGCGGCAAAGGCTGCACAGAAGCAGTCCCCAACCTGAAACACTCACTGTCTGGCCCTTCATAAAACAACATTTGCTAACTATTTTGACAGAAACAGGGGCAAATGACATCTACTAGACTAAGACAAATTGCCCTTGTGTAATATGATCTCTAGGCGTGTTACAAATCGAGACCCATAGCAATGTGCAATTCACAGAAATGAAGCTCTAATGACCCACAGGCCAGGGAGACACTCCACCTCCCTAGCAGTCAAGGAAGTGCAAATGGAAGGCACATTTTCAGTCCTGGTTACACAGTTGAGAAACACACTGGTTCCAGTTGATACGATGGTGAGCTCCACACGGAGACAATAAGGCACCAAGTACATTTTAAGTCTACTATGCTAAGGCAGGAATTTAGCTGCTCTACAGAAACAGAGGCAGCAACATGAGGTAATGCTTGTGTCCAGCCTATGTCCACATGGCCTATAGTGAAGCTAACATTTGCTGGGAAAGAACAGGCTGCACGCACATGGCTTGTCTGTTATGTGAGATAGTTGAGCTGTGAGCAGTGACTAGAACGCCCTCCTTAGGACATCACCATATGAGAGAAGGAGCCTGCAGCATCCCTGTGTGTGCACAATCCCACGCAATGCATTCTTCCCCACCCATAACCTGTTACCAAGACAACTCTTAAGCTTGCGTGTGGACCTCAGCCAGAGAGAATGGCAGTGCAGCATCCACTATCAGCACTTAAGAAACAGTGTTCTCGTGTCGTTTTCTAAGTCACTGTAGCATATTTTTGGTTTCAGGTGCATCATGATGCATACACTTGGGGTAGGACATTCAAGTCTAAAAAAATATGTATATAGGAGCAGAAAATTAAAAAGCTATCCTTCCAACTCTAAAATCAGTACTAAAAGCACCCTTTAAAAAACGTTTATTAATTTATTTAATTCCTATAAAATGTGCAAGTTCTCCTCTTAGAAGAATAGTTAATATTTCTTAGATAGGTTTTTAAGTTAATATACCAGTGCAGATTAAAACTCAGTTATCATTTCCCCCTTTCAAAAAGTATTCAACCGGCTGGGGTGCGGCTCAGTAGGTAAAGCGCTTGCTGGGCAAGTGTGAAGACCTGACCCCCAAATCTCCCCAAAATCCACATGAAAAAGACAGGTGACGTGTTCACCTGTGTTCAATCCCAATGCTAGGAATCAGAGCTGAGTACATGCCTGGGTTTCACTGGCCAGTCGGCTGAGCCCAGTGAGTGAGTCCCAGCTCCTCGTGAGACCCTGCATCAGAAAACCAAAGTGGATGGCTCCTGAGGCAGGACCCTTAGCCCGGCTGCTGGCCTCCACACAAGTGTGCACCGTGCCCACATGCTGCCCGCACTCTGTCATTGTTCTGCAGGAGCCTGTCTAGTAATTAGCAGCTTTCCCTAGCACATGAGGTGATGCTCTGAAGTGTAGGGCAGATGAGCTCAAGAGAGCAGACTGCTCTCAACATGGACGCCTACAGACCAGGAGGAAGGACAAGGACCGGGACTTCACAGCAGGTCTGCTAGTCTCAAGTGATGGTATAGTCCTCACTTATTGGCACTTCAACATAAGTCCTTTGCTGCTCATTACTGGGCTGCCGGATACTGCACGCTGCTCTAATCACAAAATCCTCTAAGGATGGATTGGTAAATAGCCGACTGGATTTTCGACGCTGCTGCCTTTTCTACCTTGGTGAGTGTTTGCTGCCTTCCCAGCCTTGTGCCTCATGTCCTGAAGAGGTAGAAGGTGTTAGCTGTCAGGAGACTCGGTGTTAGAGGGGAGTGTAGCTCCATAAGCAGCTTCTCCTCAGCTCTAATTTCATTCAGGAAAACAATATTTTTCCAGGATTTAAGATATACTATAAAAAGCAGGATATAAAAACACACTAGCAAATGCTCTAAGTAAATACACTACATCTTACAAAATTGAAGTTGAATATATATTTCAATAATATGGCTAAGAAAATACTTTGGAAAATAATGCTTCTTATGTCAGATATACTATAAAAGGCTGAATATAAACACTCTATGTTACTGACACTGAATATATCGGTGTAAAATATTTTTTAAATGCTAACTTTCCAAGCGTTATATACACTGTAAGGAGCTGAGGAGTAATTTTCAGTGTCTGCATTTCTTATTCTGTAGGTCTGCGAAAAGGAGAGTTCATGGTTCCACGACGCCAGTGTCAGTGACAATGTTCTATGGCAGTCTCAGCCTCAGAGAGCAGGCGCCACCTGGCGGCAGATGTGCTCCCTGCAGCTGGGAAGACCATGTCCCTGGATCTCCTTACTAAGCCCATGGTGGTCTCCTGCCCCATCAGTCACATGTGAGACCAAGGCCACAGCCACAGGAACCTGTCACACTGTGGTGACAATGCAGGAGAATGGTTAACATCTGTCAATGGATAGAACCTATGCTCTCTACTCATTCAAGCTAGTCTTATTTATAAGAACTCCATCTCCTGCACAACATTGTGTGTGTGTGTGCGCGCGCGCGCGTGCGTGCGTGCGTGCGTGCGTGCGTGCGTGCGTGTGTGTGTGTGTGTGTTGTGTGTGTGTGTGGTATTCCAAGGTTTACTTGTGTTAGCTTCTTAGACTGCTGGAGTTACTTAGAATACTTACTGGGAGTCACCAGGACTCGGTACTGTGACGGGTATAATAAATAGAATCCTAGACCTTCCAATCCCCATGTTTTATACAGATGAAGGGAAGTTCATTTTCCTCAGAGTATAGTTTCAGTCACAGTGTACCTAATTCAATATATATTGTAATTTATTCTTAATGGACCTTTAGACATGAATGTATTTATATAGGCACTTTAACATTTCCTATGGAGGCTTGGATCTTGGTTAAAGCTTTACCATTTTCCAGTTCTCTAGTGTAGAGATCATGGCATGGCTTTTCTTTATGAAAGTTCTGAGACTGCAACACGTTGTCCAGGCCACCCCAGCTCACTAGGTAGACCAGATGGACTTGAGTATCTGTCTTGTTCCTACCTCTCAAGTGCTGGGATTACAGGATTATGTAGCACCACACCTCGCTCAGGGAGGCTTTAGTAAATTATCCAAATCCCAGCCCCTTCTCATACTGACCTCAACACATTCCAATTATGAGGCTTCTGAGCAGCAGAAGGGTATGAAGGAAAGCTTTAAATCTTTCTTCATAAGAATTCTGTAACAGTCAAAGAGATGTAGCAAGATGTCCTTTAGTTACTGGACATGGAAGTCTTTCTTCTTGTAAGACTGTTAAGTTCACAATTATGAAAATAACAAAAAAAGCAGCTATATTTGGCATAATTTTTTGCTTGTTTGTTGTTTTACTCGAGAGACTCCAAGCTAGGCTCAACTTGTGATCTTCCTACCTTTGGCTTCCAGGCGCTTATATTACAGGCATGTAATAGCATGCCTGCTGCATTGTTACAGGCATGTAACAGCATGCCCGGTGCATTGTTACAGGCGTGTAACAGCATGCCCGCTGCATTGTTACAGGCGTGTAACAGCATGCCCGCTGCATTGTTACAGGCGTGTAACAGCATGCCTGACACATGGGGCTAACACTGCCACCTTACAGAAGAGTTAAACAGTCAGTAAATAATTTGCCTGGCTCGTGAGGACATATAAAAAGTCAGCACAGTCGAGTCCTCTTCACACTCCGCAGTTCAAAGAACTTTATAAAGTAGTGAGCGTTCTGTGAGCGTCGAGTGGGATGAAAGACGAGTGTGCTGCATTTTAGCACAAGTGTGGCCTGAGGTGTGACAGAGACACCACGCTGTATAATGACTGAGTTCTATCCTCGGAGGGCCGGCCCGGGTACCCTAATCTCTCCTCAGCTTGTCCAGCCAGGAATGCCCTGAGGCCGGTCCTCCTCCCTCTACACCCATGGAACTTTCCAGGCTTTCATCAACTGAAGCCTATGGTAAATTCTGATTTCTGTAGTTTAAAGTTTCTTTCTGTTGACAAGTGTCCAATCACTTCAGGACCTAATTGGTCTTTGAAATTCTAGCACTGATGAGAAACCCTGTAACTTGGTCTTCCCACATTTGTCAGCCACCACAGGGTTTTTAAACTGGCTGGATTCTCTGATGGCAGCTCATTCACTCCTCCGTCCTGTGTGAATCCTCTGATGCTGGGTAAGGTGGGAGCCGCGAATAAAGGCCTTGCCACATTGCTGACACTTATAGGGCTTCTCCCCAGTGTGGATTTTCAGGTGTCGGCTGAGCTCGGAGCCGCGGCCGAAGGTCTTCCCACACTCCTTACACTCGTAGGGCTTCTCGCCACTGTGACTTCTCTCATGATGAGTCAGCTCTGATCTTCGAATGAAGGCCTTCCCACACTCCTTACACTTGTGGGGTCTGTCTCCAGTGTGAACTTTCTGATGTCTAAGGAGCTCTGTGGTACAAGTGAAGGACTTTCCGCATTCCTTACACTTATACGGCTTATCACCAGAATGGGCTCTCTGATGCCGGGCAAGCTCTGACCCACGACGGAAGCCTTTGCCACACTCCTTACACTTATAGGGCTTCTCACCAGTGTGAACACTCTGATGGCGAAGGAGGTGTGAGTCAGAGATGAAGCCTTTCCCACACTCCTTACACTTGTGGGGCTTCTCCCCAGTGTGTGTCATCTGGTGCAGAGTGAGCTGGGAGGCACAGCTGTACACCTTGTCACAGTCCTTACACTCAAAGCGCCTCGCCCCAGCGTGCGTGAGCAGGTGAAGGCTGAGCTGTGTGTCGTAGCGGAAGGCCTTGCCGCACTCCTTACACTTGTGAGGCTTTTCCCCAGTGTGGATGCGCTGGTGGCGGAGCAGGTGTGAAGGGCGCATGAAGGCTTTCCCGCACTCCTTGCATTCAAAGCACTTCTCATCAGTGTGAACTCTCTGGTGAAGACTGAGCTGGGCGTTCGAGGGGAAAGCCTTCCCACACTCCTTACACTTGTAGGGCTTCTCTCCTATGTGCAACTTTTGGTGGTGGCTGAGCTGGGAGGGCGTGTGGAAGGCCTTCCCACACTCCTTACACTTGTGTGGCCTCTCACTACCCTGAGTGCTCTGAGGTTTGCAGGGGTCAGAACCACAGGCAAGGGCACTGTTCTGACCCTCGCTGCCTTTTCTGCTCTCCTGAGGCCTCTGACGCACAGCCGGCGTGCCGGTAAGGACCTTCCCACGCTGAGCATGCTCACTGGCCTTTGCCTTACTGTGAATCTGCTCACGTTCAACGGGAGGCGGCTGGCACATGGACGGTTTCTGACATTTCTCGCACCTGCAGGCTTTTCCTCCAGGGTGAGCCTCCCTATGAGCTGTGCACTTGGTGGAACCAGGCCTCTCGACAGAGGTTACTGCAGCCTGTCTCAAGTGTCCCTCCTGATGGACATGTTGACTCTCCAACTCACATGTGACTTCTCTGTTCGCTCTGGCCTTGCTGTCCTCAAGGCTGGAGCATGTATGTTTTTTTGCCATCTTTTGTTGCAACATTTTAATTTTGGAATTATCCTTTGGAAGGAAGTTCTTGGCTTCTGTCCTAGACTCCCAATCTGTAAGAAAGTGGATGGTTATTCACACTTCAGAGAGTTAGAAGTGATAACTAAAGACACTGACAGTTTAAACAACTTGGGACACAACACTGGACTCAGAGAGGAAGGGTATGAGCAGAGAGATCATCCTGAGAGCTCATAACGGACACGGAAGGCCATGTTCTGTGTACTCTGATGGGTAAGGCTGGAGCTCCAAGCATCATGTGCAGGAACGGCCCAAGAAAGCAGAGAGAACATAAACAATGGGCCGTCAACAGCAGCTCCCAGCTCAAGCTTCAGACCATGTGTGGATGCTCGACTCAAAAATTAAAAAAAAAAAAAACAACCTTATTGCTGGAGAAATGTTCTCAAAAGTCAGAAAAGGAAGGAGTATTTCCCAGTTATGTCAAAGGCCAGTATACCGTAGTTTTCTTTTGATGTGTGCTTTTATACAAGAATTCTAAAACCTTTTAATGATAATGATCCTACGTGATAACAAGGACAACACTGTTACACTGTGAACATCTTGCTTCATGTCCCTTACACTGTATCAACACAAAAGTGAGCAACATCCTGCTTGACATTGCTAATGTGAACTGCCCGGCAGGCATGGACTTTCGGGGCTGCGAATGCTGGGTGTGGTCAGACTCGACCAAGTGCCTTTCGATTTGATGGCTGTGACGGATACCCAAGTCCACAAATACTAAAGCTATCCCACCACATTTTACAGGGATGAGTTTTATGGTCTGTGAGTTGTATCTCAATGAAGGTGTTTAAAAAGCCAAGAGAGCTGGGCAGTGGTGGTGCATACCTTTGACCCCAGCACTGGGAGGCAGAGGCAGGTGGATCTCTGTGAGTTTAAGGCCAGCCTGGTGTACAGAGCAAGTTCTAGGACACCCAAGGCTTCATAGAGAAACTCTGTCTCAAAAAACCAAAAAGACAAGGAAAACTAGACTCAAAACACAGGTAAAATGCTTGTCGTGGGTCCTTCTTGGGAGTGAGCAGGCACCACGACAGAACAGTGGTGTGAGAGCGGAGGAGTAAGCGTCCAGAGCCTTGTGCTATGACACCCTTCCTGCCCAGACCCAGACCTCAGGCTTTGCTTGCAGGAAGCTTTCCCAGCAGCACCTCAGAGTGCTGCCTTCTCAGACTGCCTGGGTGACAATCTGCCCTGGTCTCCCCAGTCCCACAGGCCATCACTTACCAGGATGCCAAATTTTTGTCTCATTCCTCATAACCATCCAAGGCTCTTTCCCCTGCTCTAAAAGGGAGACCACACGTGGCTTAGTATCAGCAAGACCTGTCCAAAGACAAAAAGTGATGTTTACTGTGCATGTCAGAGTTTCCACATGCCTTTAGTCCTAGTATTGGCTTGCAGGCTATGGCTTAAGTCATTACCTTCTGCCATCACCTGCCACTACATATAAAAGGACGTCACCACCCCAGTTCTCTCTCTCTCTCTCTCTCTCTCTCTCTCTCTCTCTGTTTCCATGTACTATATTATTCCTGGCTAGTCTCAGTCTCACTCTTTCTCTCCCCCACCTCCGTCCTTCTCTGTCCCCTCATGGCTCTGCTCCTGTCTGCCTGCCTCTACCCCTTCTCCAGTCCCCCACTCCCCTCCCTTCCCCTGAATAAATCCTCTTATACCAGATCTGAGCATGGCATGATTACTTGGGCACACCTTGGCATGGGCTCGGCAGGTACTCTTGCCACATTATATTTCATTACACCTAGCACTCTAGAGGCAGAGGCAGGGGGATCTCTGTGAGTTCAAGGCAAGCCAGGGCTACATAGTAGAAATTAAGTCCATCTTTGCCAAGAGAGAAAAACGGGTCTCAGACATGAGAGGTAAGTGGCCAGAAGCTCTTCTCTCCAACTGACAACTCCCACAAGGGAAAAGTTAACTTTTCTCCAAAGGACTCTCACTGGGTACAGAAACCCACTTACTGGCAGGGCCCATGCTCAGTAGTAGATGTCCAAGACAAAGTCAGTGGTACTGTGGGAGATTTTTGTCTCTTGATATCAGGATGGTTCGTCTGAGCATTTTTTCCCAATTTTTTTCTTTTAAACATTAACAGACCTTTTGCTTATATAGTATGGTTTCCAATTGGCTTTCTACGTGTGTAAAGGTGTCTTTCCCCTGCTTTTACGTCCGCCCTGCCCCTGCCTGTTTAGTCCTGTCCTGGCTTGTTTTCTCATGACAGAAAGAAAGGGTGTGGATTTGGGTTATGGGAGGGGAGAGAGGATCTGGAAGGATCTGGGGAGGGAAAGTATAATCAGCATATATTGTATTGAAAACATTTCTGTTCAATAAAAGACAGAGAGACAAAGTGGGAGGGGCAGTGTGTAGTGGGGAGAAACTGGGCCAGCAAGATGGCTCAATGGGTAAAGGCCTGGCAAATAACCCAGTCTTTGGAACCCATGTAAAGATGGACAGAGAGACCCACACCATAGAGCTGTCCTCTTTCCTTTATGTGCATGCCATCCCCCCACTCCAACAACTAAAACAATAAAGAAAAATATAATTTCTAAGGATCAAAGTGAAGGAACATTAAAGCGCTGGAGAACAAAACATGCTTGTGTGCGTGTGTGTCCGTGTGCACATGTGTGGCATCATGTGTTCATGAAAATCTCAACAAAAACTTTTGGTGGAGGTGCATGCCTAGTTCCCCAGCACCTACAAAGCTGAGGCAGGAGGATTGTCAGTTTAAGACAACAGACTTTGTCTCAAACAAAACAAATCAATAGGAGCTGGAGAGACGGCTCATCAGTTGAGAGCACTGCTGCTCCTGCAGAGGACGGGAGTTCAATTCTCAGCACCCACATGGCGGCTCACAACTGTCTCTAACTCAAATTCTAGGGGCTCTAATGCCCTCTTCTGGTTTCCAAGGGTACTAGGCATGCACGTGATACACAGACATACATGTAGGCAAAAAACCCATACACATAATAAAAAAAAGTTCTCCATAAAGGACATGAGAGGCACACCCAGTACTTCTGAACTTCGCTGGGGACGGAGCTTACTCAGTGAAAGCAGGTTGCTGTAGGTGTCCAGCATCACAGCGCGGTACAAATTCCTGTGGGAATGGTGCAAGCACTCCCACTCCTCCAGAGAGAAGTAAATGACCACATCCTCGAACCTCGGGTCCTGAAACCACATAGAGACATGCCATGTGTGACGTAAGACAACAGACAGCAGAGAAGACAACCCTCTGACCACCCGCTGCCCCGCCCACACGGCGGCCAGTGTGGGAACAAAGGAGCCCACGGGGCTCTGAGCACGCCTGCTCCTTGGCACTTCACACAAAGTCCATGGAACTGGTGTTTCTCTACGGAGTGTAATTCTAGTCACTGTCTCATGTTCCACAGCAGGGGTGTGTGTGTGTGTGTGTTAGCGCGAGCGTGCGCGTGCGTGCACACGTGTCTTTGTTAAACTCTTTCTAACTGGTCACTTCTCTAACCCGAGCTGTAACTGTTGATTCACTGTGCTCCACGCCTCTCCTCTCTGGACCTATGAAAGTCTGCCCTTCTACATTTCTACATCTAAAATAGTCTCACTATGAACCCTCACATCCATGACCTAACCTGTACACCTTCCGTCTCATGCTGCACTCTGTAGTTCCAAAGAACGTATGACAGTCACACCTCCAACCAGTGCCCCAACCCTCAGTTTCTATGTTGCAAACTCAAGAGTTATATAAAAGGGTCTTCTACAGTGAGCAAAGCTGGAACTGGTTTGGCTGGACTCCAACTATTGGGGTCACCACTCCAATCTGCCCTACTAGCTGCAAGAAATGCACTTCCCACTGAGGACAACCTTTTAAGAAGGCCTCCCACAAGACAGCCCTGAAAAGGGTTAAAATGGAAAAACACATCCATCACCACAGATGTACAAAACACAACAAAGATTATAGAACCATTACCCAGCACAACAGGTGCTCAAATCCCCAGCTCCCTGATAACAGAAACCAAAACACTGAAGTAGATAAAAGTCTGAGAAAAACTTTAGAGTCCTACTTTTAAAAACAATGACCTAGGGCTGGAGAGATGGCTCAGTGGTTAAGAGCACTGACTGCTCTTCTAGAGGTCCTGAGTTCAATTCCCAGCAATCACATGGTGGCTCACAACCCTCTGCAATGGGGTCTGATGCCCTCTTCTGGTGTGTCTGAAGAGAGTAATGGTATATTCATATACATAAAATAATAAATAAATCATTAGTAAGAGCAAGCAGGCAGGTGAGCTGGCCATACGTATCACAGGCTGCAGCCCTGAGAGCAGGCCTGCACTCGGCCCTGTTGGTAAAGCCATGGGTGAGCCAGCCAAGGATGTGAGAGTGGGAGAGTGGGCCCAAGCTGTGAGAGTGGGGCTGGCTCTGGTGTGGGTGTGGGTGAGCCAGCTCTAAGGGCATAAGAGCAGGAGAGCTGACCCTGCAGATGGCAGCATTGGGTGGCCCAGCTGGAACAGAGCATGAGAGCTTGCCCTGGGGCTTCAGGTTCAAGACAGTTGGCAGGCTGACCAACTCAGCTACCATCCAGGCCCACATCAATAATTGGCCTATCCCAAATTCTACTGCACCCATAGACTGCTCCAGTGTGTGAAAGGGCCAGTCATGCAGACCCAAAGCTGCAGGGCCTCCATGACACAGGGCAACGGAGGAGGAGACCTGGTGAGGACTGAATATTGTGGGTGTCACACAGCCAGAGATCTTAAACCTGACCAATGACTCCTTGCAATGAACATTTGCAAGTGAAGATGTGTGGGCAGAGGGATATATTATGGGACACACCACAGCTTCCATGATGAGAAGTTTCTATGCTTTGTTTTGGTTTTGGTTGGTGTGTGTGAGTGTGAGTGTGTGTGTGTGTGTGTGTGTACACGCGTGTGCTTTATTTTGGAGGGGATGTCTCGACAGCAAAGGGTGGATATGAGGGATGGGAAAATGAGTGGGACTGTGATACACGATGTGAAACTCCTGAAGAACCAAGAAAAAGTTAAAAATAAAAGCAAAACCCATGACCTAGGGAGTCACTGTCACCAGCTATGTAACCACCAGTAACCCAATCGGGACACGGGGGAAGTTTAAATCCAAGAGTTGTGTAGTGGCCCACATTTTTAGTCACAGCATTAGAGAGGCAGAGGCAGGAGGATCTCTCTGAGTTCGGGTCACCCTGGTCTACAAAGTGAGTCCCAGGCCTTCCAGGGCTGGACAGTGAAGCCTTTGCTCAAAACGAACCGATCTGTGAGTCACACAGATGGCCCTGGTTAAATTACATGGGTCACAAAACAAATCTGGGAAAGGGACATGTAAAGAGATTGGGGTGTTGTCTGGGATGGGAAGAAGATAGGAGAGGGTCGGAAGAGTTACCAGAATGCGTTCTATACCAGCATGAAATTGTCAAAGGAACATCAGCAAAAAAGAAAAAAGAGGGGCTAGAAAGATGGCTCAGTGGTTAGATCACTGGCTGCTCTTCCAGAGGATGCAGGTTCAATTCCCAGCACCCAAAGGCAGCTGATAATCATCTGTAATTCCAGTCTCTGGGGACCTACCATCTTCTTCTAGCTTCCGTGGGTACCAGGCACACATGGAGTGCAAAGACACATATACAGGCAAAATACCCACACACACAAAATAAAAATAAATCTTAAAAAGTAGAAGACTGTAGTCACCACACAAATATCTCCTGAAGGCTAGGAGAGGTGCTGTGGCAAGGCCGTGGCCCTCACAGGCCCACTGTAGCCCTGCCCAGGCTGGGCCAGCAGGACCAGTCAGCACTAATGGGACTCGGGTTAAAAAAGGCTAAGGGGACATAGGGCTGTCTGGAGTAGGTGACAGAAAAAGCTGAGGACGCACATGATCAATAGACATTACTTTCAAGGAGTAAATGAACATGCCCTATTTAAAAACATACGTAGCAGAATAATGACATGGTCACAGCTGTCTCACGGGGTCAGAGCTGTCTCACGGGGTCATAACTAGGATAGAATGAGATCACATTTGGGAAGAACCTCAAAGCACTGTGACACAAAGCAAGTGCTCGAGCTGGTGACTTCTGTCGGCGCGATCAAGCACTGAAAACACACTCACGGGGCCAATTATAGCACAGACGAAAGAGTCTGAAAACAGTAACCACTGAGTGTCTTCTGGATGACTAAGGTACATACAGAATGTAACCAACATTTTCCATCTTGTGGACAAATGAGTTGAAGAGGCCAGGCAGACACCCTAGGCTCTTACAACTTTTAAATAAGAATGCTGTCACTACAGTGACCCTAGAAAGGACAACAAAGAAATTAGGCAGAAATAACCTTATTCTGCTAACTGCTCAGGTTTATCACCAGATTCTGTTCTAATGAACAAAAGCCTAGAACACAGAGGTTCTAGACAACACAGATGCTGTTTACACAAGCAGCTGCCCTGGGTTGGTATGGGGAAACTACACCACAAACATGGCTTTCTATTCTCCAAATCACCTGAGTCTCCCAAGAAGTTTCCTCAGTTCTCAGCAGCATTTAGAAACTTAGAAGCTTTTCTATGAACAAAGTGCCAAACGCGGCTTACCTTGGCCATGTCCTTAGAGGCAAAACTCTTCATTTCTCCTCTTCTGGCTTCTTGGAAAGAGAAAGAGGTGGGAAATGGTTAGGGAACTGTGCTCAGAGACGGCATCCTCCTGCACCGTCCCACCACCCCAAGAGGACAAAGAGGCCCAGACCTCACCGCCTTCTCCAATTTTGACTTAGTAAAAAGGTAGCCTTATGACCCAGGTTGGGATCCTAGGGCAGAGTCCCAAAGGCAGCCTTATTAAGAAAGAGCTACAGCCACCATCTTTTACAAATCAGATGTCCTCCATCTCAGATGGTAAGCAGGGCTGGGCTTGTCTGGTTAGCCCGAGGATGAGGGAGAACCTTCCTCCACTGTCCTCAGCCCCAGCCTGGCTCTACGACAGTGCGCAGAGCATGTGCACTGCTGCCCTTCCGTCTGTGGCATCTGTAGATGAGGAGTGGGAGTTCTCAGGGTTCCAGAACTCCCACCTTAAACCTAGAGCTAGCCTGAGGAACAGCAGTCACAGCACCGGAGAGCTGTGTGGGGAGGTCTGGACAGAGTGCTGGTAGCTGTGGGCCTTGCTGCTGGACACAAGAACACACCACGAGTTAGAAAGGCTTTCTACAGCTGTACTTCTACGGCTGTAGTACACGCCAGTGTAGACCCAGCTCCCAGAGACAAGAGTCTACTGTGCTCACAGAAGGAAGACTGTGTGCCTGGGGGCACGGCTGTGCTGGGCATCACGGAGTGGCCCATATACACATCTGCTAATGTCCCTAAGACAGGAACAAGGACGTGGAGAATGCAGCAACCAGAGCCAAGAGGAGCTCTTCCTTCTGTGTCCCTCTTGCACCCTCTACTGACTAAGCTTAACATCACACCCACTATTAAAAGATCAAGTACAAGCCGGGCGGTGGTGGCGCACGCCTTTAATCCCAGCACTTGGGAGGCAGAGGCAGGTGGATTTCTGAGTTCGAGGCCAGCCTGGTCTACAGAGTGAGTTCCAGGACAGCCCGGGCTACACAGAGAAACCCTGTCTCAAAAACCAAAACAAAAAACAAAAAACAAAAAAAAAAAAAAGAATATGTTAAAGCTGAGTGTGTGCTGGACACCTTTAATCCCAACACTCAGGAGGATTTCTGTGAGGCCAGCCTGGTCTACAGAGTGAATTCCAGGACACCCAGGGCTACACAGAGAAACCTTGTCTTGAAAAGCCAAAAAGGAAAAAAAAAAAACCTAAAGATCTGTATATAGAATAAAAATAAAAAACATAGATAATATATAAACACATGTAATAAGATAAAATATACAAAGTTAATGGCAGCCTTTACATTCGTAATTGGATACAGGTTATACTTGAGGGCTGTAGCTTCCTTTTCAAGAATGAATTTTGTACCACTGTTCAACATGCAGTTAAAGGGCCACTCAAGTCCTTAAGTTTTACAAGCAGGTTGGATTCCTCACCTCAATCACCTCCCCCCCCCACCCCCCATCACTGCTGCCATGTCCCACCAACTCACTCAGATTAAGCCACAGCCTCCTGGGCATAAACCGCCCTCCTGCCTTGGTGCAGCCACAATCCAGTGTTTCATGAAATCACAGTCACCCCAACAGTAGGTGTATCTGTCTCTGCTAATTCTCTCTGTGTAATCTCCCTAGTCTGAGCTCTGTGAGCTGCCTGAGCAGAGTAACTGTGTCTGAGCAAAGGTGATGAGGCCTCGGCTTACAGTCAGCTGACCAACATTCAAACCACTGGAGCTTCGGAGGTGGGGACAGCGTCAGAACTCACTTTTATTAGAGAATACTCAAACTATGTTTGCTGAAGCAAAAGTGTATGAACATAGACAAATGAGATGTCACCTCTACCAGTGACATCAGTTATCCCACAGGAAGTGCCTTATGCCGACTGCATCATCTGTCAACCATTTCTCCAGTGGACCTCAATTTTATCATTTGATATAAAGATCAGACAGGCTCAGATTCCTCACAGTATAGTTAACATTATGGTTTACTTCATCTTCAATATTGGTTTCTTTCCCTCTACCTGCCCCCCCACCCTTCCAGTTTTTCTGTTCTGGAACTCTTTCTGTAGACCAGGCTGGCCTCTAACTCACAGAGATCTGCCTCCCTCTGGCTCTTGAGTGCTGGGACTAAAGGTGTGCACTACCACTGTCCAGCCTTATGGTAGCTAAGTTGAGAGTGGACCATTCTGGAAAATCTCACTACTGGGTCAGAGTGTCCTCCAGGCTTGGATCAGAACCTACTGCCTTTAATCTAAGGACACTTAATTTTCCCTTGGCTTATGATCTGTGACATTTGTCACACTCTGGGAAGGGAGTTAGAGATTCATGAAGATTGTTTCTTATCCCTCTCAAGTGGATCTGATTAATTGGCCACAAATCTCGTAATGGGTCTCAAACACTTTACACACTCAGATATCTTCATACAGTTAAACAGCAAATGGACACAGTTCCTATATCACAGCCTTTTTTGCCTTGGAAGCTGCCTTCTCCTCTGCCACTATTATTACAAAAAATAGATATGTAGCATGGTGGTCTTTAATCCAGCACTTGGAAGGCTAAGGCAGGTAGATCTCAGAGTTACAGGACAGCCAGGAGTGCACAGGGAAACCCTGTTTTGAAAAACAAAACAGAAACCAAACAGAAAACACACACACACACACACACACACACACACACAACCCCAAATTCCTCCAGCTGGCCAGGGCTACAACTCGCTTCCCTCTGTGAAGTAGCAGCTTTGTGCAGCTTTCATCCCAGCTCAACTCCCTGCTCTGATCAGGTCCAGCTTCTCAGGATAACACCCAGGTTCTGTGATGGATATCCAGTTTCCTGCTCCTTTCCCAAGCTGGTGGGGGTGAACCCTTGCTGCACAGCCACACCTGCCTCCAGAAAAGCAAGCTTAGGAACCTACCACATCTCCCTTGCCAGCTCCCTTGGCCAGACAAGTACCAAGTTCTCAGTCCCTCAAAATGTCCATCCTCACTCATATGGTACTGTGACAACCTAACTCCCTCGAATCTCCTTAGTTGCCCTGCAGTGCCTAATGGGGAAACCCTAAATGCATCTATGTCCCATTTTAGCTGGAAGTAGACAGTTACTTCAGCAGCTGCTTTGGGAGAGTAACTGATGCCTGCTGCCATGTAACTGTCTAGGGTGACTCACTGTCCACTGACATAATTTAAATTTTAGGGTTAGGTAACTAGCAGATATCAGCAGGCATGGAGGCCATTGAGGAAAGACCCTTCTCCCAAGGCACCCTTCTCCTCTAGGATTTCCCACACTAAAGACTGTCCGAAGACTTTCCTGATAAGTCTTTGTCTACCTTTGCCCAGCAGGAAAAGAACTACTCAGTTCACAGGTGTCTCCCTTCCCCCACCTTTCATCTGGCTAATTAAAAAACAAGAACAAAGAAACAAAAACCCTCAAGAATGTTAGCCAGGGGCGGTGGTGGCACACGCCTTTAGTCCCAGCACTTGGGAGGCAGAGGCAGGCGGATTTCTGAGTTCGGGGCCAGTCTGGTCTACAGAGTGAGTTCCAGGACAGCCAAGGCTACACAGAGAAACTCTGTCTCGAAAAACAAAAACAAAAACAAAAAATGCTAGCCAGGCATGCCAGCGTATAAAGGTCCTCTACCAACTTGTTTTTCTAGATGCCTGTTCTTCCCGACTTCCAGACAGACAGCCTTCAGGTCACAGAGAGCCTCACACAAACTACTGACTACCCATCCATCAGACATGTGTCATAGGACCTCTCCGTCTTCTGAGAGAGAAGGGACAGACAGCCATGCTGCCACATGGGCTGAGTGCTCCTTGAAGCCCCCCATCGTGCTGCTGTCGGTTCCTCTATGACGCCAGTAACTTTTCATAAGTCTCTTAGAAAGAAGAGAACAAGGCATTGTGAGTCATGTAGAACAAATCTAAAACAGGGAACTAGGCACTGTCCCAGCAGGCTCACTAACAGACTATACTGGGAGGACTTGGTAAATCAAATGGCTTTTGTGTTGCTCTCAGTTAAATTTAGCTGAAGCAGCTCCGGTGAGTTATGGAACAGGCGTCAGTTATGCTCCGAGGCAGCTGCTGAGGCTTCCCGTGGGTTTGGCACAGGTGCTTTCCGCAGCTGACACCCATCTGTTATCCACTGGTGCAGTCATCAGTCAAAATTACCACTGTGACTCGCATTTCCACAGCTCGATGAGCTAAGAAAAGAATCTATTAAGATGGAATTAACAGTACTAAAAATGACGAGTTTTCATAAATATATGCCTCACATTACCCAGCGACCCTTGCCTCACTGTTCATCTCGTCAGGAGAAATGAAAGGCTCTCTTTATTAAGTCTCAGGTACACACACTATGGTTGCCTCCTTTCTGACTTCAGCTGCTCACTGACAGCCGACTGGGGAAGTCAGTTGTGAGAGCATTGCTAATAAAATGCAGCAGCTGAGACACAGTGTGGTGAAGGCTCCAGGGTCTGAGCAGAGGAGGCCTCTGCCACCCACGGTGCACAATTCCAGTTATGTGAAGCACTAGAGTGTGCAAACCAATCCACCAAGACCGAAGCTGGGATTGGTGATTTTAGATTGGAGATTCTGGGGGAAGGGGCAGATGAGACTGTGGGAAAGTTGACTGAATATTCTCTCTTCTAGGAGTAGGGACATATGTCTCTGTGTGTACATTTATCAAGATGCAGACTTAGGACTATGTAAAATGCTTCCATTTTTAAAAAGGAAAAAGTTTAGTCTTTAAAGAAGTACATACAGCCCCTGGAGTCCAGGGCCGGTAAGGAACTGAGAGAAGGAATGAGAGGCCGGCAGTCTGACTTACGTAGACTATTTCAGAGCAAAAGTAGAGAGTGGCTAATACGCTGGCTTCTTGTTTAGAGCGTATGAAGTTCCAAACAAGTAAACCTATTTTAAAACCACTTCTCAGCCCCACCCAAACAGTGCGGCCCAGGAGAAACCATGCCTCCAGTTCTGAGACACAGGCAGATATGAGACCCACATCAGACTGGAGCGGAAACCACAGAACCCCCCACCCCCACAGCTGAGGAGTTCCCGGCGGCATAGATGCACAACACTGAATCCCAGTCTCAGAAGAGCACCACCACACGCTTTTATGAGTTTCTTTTTTACATAAAGTGGATTTTATATAAAATATAAGGGGGTGGTATCCATTTTGGTTAATAAAGTTGGTCTGTAGTGTTTTAACAGGATTTTAGTGCCATCACAAGGATTGGCATGCCAAGGGCATTTTGAATGCTAACTACAAGAGTGAAGAGACTGCTTAGTTTGGGGTTGAAACACTATACCCAGCAACTTCCCTCCCTTTCTCTGTAACTCCTCAGGCAATACTACAGCTGCATCTGGCAGCTCAAGTTTCAACATTTCAAAGCAGAAGGGTTGAGGAGAAGCTGGCAGAGACAGACAGAGAGAGAGAGAGAAGAGAGAGAGAGAGAGAGAGAGAGAGAGAGAGAATGAGAATAAATAGAGAAATGTAAGTGACAGAGGCAGCTGCCACTTGTGGCAGACCAGAGACCAGTCCGGTGACAGTTCTTTTCTTCATAGTTGTCCTAACATCTTCCCACGCAGACTATGGTCACTACATTCTTGAGCAAATGTGCCCGAGCCTCAGGATGGAGAAGGCTGAGAGTAAGCAGACAGAATACGCTTTGCATCCACTCCTCTGTGGTACAAACAGAGACTATGAGGAGTCCACCAACTGGGGCAAGGAGAAAAGCGGAGGATGGCACCACGAGCAGCGCAGAGAAGCCATTTCCTCCTGTCCAGTATAGTCTTAGCAACAGCACCTGTCACCCTCCCCGGCAACAAACCACAGCAAACACATGCCAAACCTTGTTTCTATTTGCTTCTCAGAATGTCTGATTTGCCCACTGTCTACTGAGTAGTACACACACAGGACAGAAATGTGTAACACCAAGGAATAGTGGTTATCGTAGATCTGTTCTCTCGCTCCAAAATTTCCACCCCACTTCTTGAGCCTCAACCCAAGTGTGTCTAGCATGAGGAATGGCTCGTGTGTGGAAACAAGGCACTCCTGGCAGGTAAGAGTTCCAGTCTGCTCTCTATCTGCCTCACCAGGGTCTTAATCCAGACCACAGAAATTCTCCACTGTGCCTGACAGGAGGCAGGGAAAGCCACCTTCTCAATACACCCAGACGCTGTTCCTCACTAGGCAAGCCCCGGGAGCCTTATGTAAAAGCCTGCCTAACCTAGCGGGGTCTCATTGACACTAACTGGCCTGAAAAAGAGGGTTCACTGTAGTCACCCTGCTCACCTCCAGGGCAAAACCTCAGAGGCACGAGTGAGGCTCACAGTTTAGAGCAGTCCACTGGACGGAGAGCAGATACGCCCTTCACACCAAGTGCTACAACAGGGGAGACTCACTGGAAAGAGGGAAAGGGACATCAGAGTGGAGATGCCACACAAGATTCCCAGAGTCCCCCTCCTCTCCGCCCACATCTGGCCACCATATCACTACAGGTCTGTTTCCTGGAGTTACTTTTGTCAAGAAGTTTCTATTTTCCATAAAAAACAAAGTGCAAGGCACAGTAAAAATGAAACACCAGAGTTTGGACAAGAACCTGATTCAGGTATGACAAGATCATTGTAGTTGAGCAGATGGGATTTAAAATAGAGTAGTATGCTAAGGATTTAGTGGGAAGAGGTGGGGGTGAGGGATAAAATTTCTAAAAAATAAAACAGGAGTCAATGCCACAGATCAGAAATACTGCGAAAGAAACAAAGAATGCCTTTGTGGGCACAGAGCTAAAACTCAAGTTGACTGAGGAAATCTCTGAGCTCCTGCATGTGTTAGTAGAAACTTTAAAAGCTAATAAGAAAAAAGGACTGAAAAACAAGGGAAAGAATATCTAACTATAGAAAAATTATAAAAGAATTTTATAATTCTTTACGATAGGAGAAGATACAGATTCAATACACAAGTATTTGAAAACAGCACAAGGCCCAGAAAAGTTTACTGGTAAATTCTACCAAACAAGGAAGAGACTGTATCAATTCTGAGGAGCTGCTTCCTAGCTCATTCTGACAGGCCATTCCTAATAACAAACAGTTACTATAAGACAACAGCCAACCATACACTAATATATGTCTGAACACAGATGCAGAAATCCTGAACAAAGTATCAGCAAATCAAAGTCCAACCAGATATAAAAAGAACTATGTATGACAACCAAGAGCTGCAAAACGTTCAGCACATGAAAATCTATCAATGTAATCTATCGTATCAATAGGCTTAAGTAGCAAATCACAAGATTGTTATCAAAAGATAACCGAAAAACCCATGATGAAATTCTGTGCACGAACACAGCTTCTCTGAGTGTGTGATGCACGTTCGTGTACAGGCATGCACACCCATGTGTCACACATGGAGGTCAGAGGTTGATTCTGAGTATCTTCTACTGCTCTCCACCTCATTTTTGAACCAGGATCTGTCTTCCTGAACGTGGAGCTCACGTCAGCTACCCTGGTAGATTGAAGAGTTTCGAGACTCTTCCTGAGTCTGCTCTCCAACAAGGGCTGGGACTACAGGCACATGCCACCTCACATGGCTTTTGCATGTTAGGGCTTGGAATCTGAACTCAGGTCTTCAGGCTTGCACATCAAACAGTTTACCCATTCCATAAACACAACAGCAACCCCCCCAAACTCTCAAGAGACCAGCAAGACGGTTTACTAGATAAAAAACACTTGCCACCATGTCCAAGAACCTGAGTTCAATCCTGGGACCCACATAATAAAAGGAGAGAACCAACTCCCACAAGCTGTCTTTTGACTTCCACACATATAGCCCAATAAAAGTTGACAGTAGAGGGCCAGAGAGATGGCTTGGTGGGTAAAGGTGCTCAACCCAGAGTCTAACGAGCTGAATTCAATCCCAAATAATAGAAAGATTTCCACAAACTGTTCGCTGACCACATGTATGCCTACATATACACACCAAAGCAAACAAACAAATGCATGCATGTATGTGTGTAAATGCCAATAGCCTAGAACAAGCATTTCATACATGAAGCTGATTAGTAACTAGAATATATGAAAGGTTACTGAGGGGGTTGCAGAGCTGGCCAAGCAGTTAAGAGTACTCCCTGTTCTTCTAGAAGACCAGCACTCCTAGCACAAGTCAGCCAACTCACAACTGCGTGTAACTCCAGCTCCAGGGGATCCAGTGCCCTCGTCTGGCCTCCACATAGCATACATTCATGCGCCCCACCACCACACACAAAATAAGTCTTCAAAAAAGGGAGGGTGTATTTTAATTATTTCCTTCAAATCCTCTTATTTTCAGAGTTCAGAGCTGGTACCCTAGCCAGTGGTGAAAGATGAATATTGATTTCTTGCTTTGTGCTTTTCCAGGGTTGTCTGATTTGTGCAGATTCCCACATCCATCAATATTGTCAAAGGCACCCTATTTTGGATCACTGAGAATCCCTTCAAGGGCTCTTCCAGTCTTCCAAACGATCTCAGTAATCTTCAGTACTTTTCTTGCTTCTTGACACACAAAAGCCTCAGGCTTCCCTCCTGCATGCCTGGGTAATGGCACTGCTGTGTCTCAAGACTGCAATCTAATAATACCTGGATGATCTGTCACACGATCAGTCTCTACCTGCACCTTCTTTTGTACAAGGAACATAGAGTCTTGCTTTTTCAGATGCATATCTTGGATGTTACTCCCAATTGGTTAGTATGAGTCATGCGCTACTAGCAACTTCTTGTCTGCTCAGTCAAACGGGGAGAGAGGCTGACGGAAGGCAGGGAACGGCGGAGAGGACTGTGAGCTCTTTAGCCACTGAGCCCTCCCTTCTGTGCCTCCCTTTAGTGCGCAGACATCTTTGCTATCACTGAAGTCTGATTCCCACCGGGGTCTTGGTGACTCAGCACTGCTCCCGAGGGAAACCTAAGGGTCTCTTGTTTTTTTTTTTTTTTTTTTTTTTTGGTTTTTCGAGACAGGGTTTCTCTGTGTAGCCCTGGCTGTCCTGGAACTCACTCTGTAGACCAGGCTGTCCTCGAACTCAGAAATCCGCCTGCCTCTGCCTCCCAAGTGCTGGGATTAAA
This sequence comes from Mastomys natalensis, assembly GCA_021653895.1. Taxonomy (NCBI): domain Eukaryota; kingdom Metazoa; phylum Chordata; class Mammalia; order Rodentia; family Muridae; genus Mastomys; species Mastomys natalensis. Next base: position 624,840 of record JAJTUV010001598.1, on the reverse strand, counting down.
GGCGTGCGCCACCACCGCCCGGCCCTAAGGGTCTCTTAAAAGACGTTCCCTGCAGTCTCCCTCTCTGGGACCCTGTCTTAGTCCCATGGCCCTGCTTTCTTGTCTTTGTGCTGTTCATTTTTTTATTCTACAAATGCTGAAGCTCCCCAAAACATCAAACAAAAAAACAAAAACAAAAAAAGGGAAAGGAAAGAAAAAAAGCCATCACTGGATGTCTTTTCTTTATATTCAAGGTCTACATATACAATGTGCACAGATCTCCGTTTGGGGGTGAAGGGATGGTATATGCATGGAGGTCAGAAAGCAGCTTGTGAGAGGCAGATCTCCTCCCACCATATTATCCCAGGGATAAAACACTTGTCCTGCTTGGTACAAGTGCCTTTACTGGCTGAGCCATCTCAAATATTTGAGACATGCCAAGCCTTTCATATTTAGGGGAACTCCAAAGTAGCCAGGGACATTAACAGCTAGAAGACTAAAGAAGAGGAAAATCATTTCTGCTATCACCTACTTCAGGAAAGATAGACTGGGTTTTAGGTTTAGCCAGGTCCTGCTTTTGAGGACAAAAGTCAACACTCTCCCAAGAAGTGTAACAAAATGGAGCATTGTTCTGCCTCCCCTTCACATCACCTGGGTCCTGCGATTCCCTCTCCAGCCCCCGGCCCACTCCACTGTGACCCCTTTACACCTTCCTGGCTTCTGTAGTTACTCCATGTCATATGTCACACCTGAGGATTTGGGAGCTAGAAACTACAGATGAGAGAAAATGAGCTGTTTGTCTTTCTGGGTCTGGGTTACCTCATTCAACATAGTCTTTACTCTTACCTGCAAAGTCCATGATTTAAATTGTTCACAGCTGAACAGTATCAATTGTGTAAATGTAACACATGTTCATTATCCACTTTTCTGCCAAAGGACATTTAGATTGTTTCTGTTTCCTGTCTATAATAAATAGGGTGGCTGTGAACACTGCTGGAGGAAGGGCACAGGACAAATAACACCAAGCTAGTTGGTAAAACCTCAAGGAATAATACTATTTTATATTCACCTAAAATTATATTATATGCAATACATGTAAATGCATGTATATACATAATATCATATGTGCATATCATATATACATGTATCTTATATACGATATATATATGTATATGTGTGTGTGTATATATATGTATATGTATGTTAAAAGAAGTCATGCCGCTTGGGCTGACAATGTTCCCCACAAGAAGGAAAGGCAAACAAAACCCTCAGTAGCAGGTATGAGAAAGCTTTCAAATGAGTGGCAAGGTAGTCAGTACAAGTGACTCTCAAGTCAATATAGATTATCTATGTAGTCCTTGGCTGCCTCTTGGGGATTGAGGGTAGGTCCCCAGTGCTAAAGACACCGCAACTTAAGACACAGGTCTTGGATAATTTAAGCTGGATCTGGTCTGAAAGCCTCCTTCCTTCGATCTAGTTTCTATGGTACTAGAAAATACCATGCAAGCTGCCAGCAAAAGGCAGCAATTGAACAGTCCTGCCCAACTGCAACCCTATGAACTGCGACAATGAGCAACTTGGCAAGGTTTCTGTAACGCTGTAGTGTGGCGCTCACATGGTGGTGGTGGCCAGCAGCCGTCTAACCAGACTTAAGGCCTATCAACAAGAGAGAAATCCCGACTGCTACTGGAAACCTAGCCAATTTTCCAGGGTTAGTGAGGTTATGGACCCTAGAAAACAATTACTACCACTACTTTGCTAGATCAACATAATTCCTTACTACGTTACATTCTAAATCCTAACCTGAGACACAGATAATTGGGTCAGAGAAGCCTGTCTCTGCAGCAAACGCAGACCATTTTAGAAAACCACAGCTGGATATACTACAGATATCAACTGGTCCTCGGGAGCCCAGCCCCAGTGGATACATTTATGCATACATCACAGTTCCCCAATCTACGGCTCAGAGAACACTGAGGACGGACGAGGGCATGGGAAGGTTCTAAGAGCTAAAAAAAACCAGGAAGTTGGCGGTGAAATATGCCCCCTAGCAAGGTGCATCAACCACAGGGGACCAGTGGCAGTATCAAAGGACCGAAGTGGAAGAGGGAAGTTTCTGAAGTCCCACCCTTACACAATAGGCAGGTAACAACTGCTGGGAGAAAGTCAGAAGGTTAGCCTCTCCCAGGACGAGCCCTCTCACTGGTTGCCCAAGGCAGAATGGTCAGCCTTCAGAATGGTCACACAAAGAATAAGACCCGACAAGTTGGATTTAAGTATTTGTGCATATAAGTGCATGTGTATATGCATATGTGTGTCTGTATATGTATAAGTGTATGTGTGTGTGTATGTTGTGCATGTATTTAACAGTGATAAAGAAAGGAGGGATATCAGTTTGAGCGTGGGGGGCATAGGAGGAACTGGAGGGAGGAAAGGGAAGGCAGAAAGTGATGTAATTCTACTTCAATTAAAAATATTTTTAAAAACATGAAACAAGTCTAGCATCTCGACAATGTATTCGTCATCATGTCCACAACACAATCAAAAGCACTAGACATCAAAGATACAGGAAGACTAAACAGAAACAAGAAGAAAACCAGGGGCTGGAGAGATGGCTCAGTGGTTAAGAGCACTGACTGCTCTTCCAGAGGACCTGAGTTCAATTCTCAGCAACCACATGGCAACTCACAACCATCTGTAATGGGATCCGATGCCCTCTTCTGGTGTGTCTGGAGAGAACAATGATGTACTCATATACATAAAGTAAATCTTAAAAAAATAAAAAAGAATAAGAAGAAAACCCATCAAAGAAAATGACTCAGAAGACAATACAGATTTTGGAATTATGAGAGGACTTTTTAAACTCGAGTGTGACGAGTTATTACTTCACTCATTTCCCATGCATGCATATCTATCTGCCATATACTTGTTACATTCAAAGGGCTTCTCACCAGTGTGGCTTCTCATGTGTATAATCAGTAACGAACACTGAGAGAAGGCTTTCTCACATCTGCTGCACTCATAAGGTTTCTCCCGTGTGACTTCTCACATGAAGAGTCAACGATGAGACTCGAGAAAAGGCTTTCCCACACTCGGTACATTTAAATGGTCTCTCTCCAGTATGGATTTTTCATGTTCAAAGAGAGTTTGTCTCTGACTAAAGGCCTTTCCACACTGATTGCAATGATAAGGTTTCTCTCCGGTATGAATTTTCTTGTGCTCAGTAAGATTTGATTTCTGGCTAAAGGCCTTCCCACATACTGTACACGTATAGGGCTTCTCACCAGTATGAGTTCACTGATGTCTGATGAGGTTTGATAACTGAATAAAAGCTTTCCCACAGTCAGTACATCCGTAAGGTTTCACCCCAGTATGGATTTTCTGATGGGTAATAAGGTTTTCCTTCCGGCTGAAGGCTTTCCCACACTCGGTACACACTCATAGCGTTTCTCAGCAGTGTGATTCCGAGTATGTACAGTAAGGGAAGAGCTCTATGAGAAGGCTTTCCCACACTCGCTGCACACATAAGGTTTCTCCCCTGTGTGGCTTCTCATATGCAGAATGAGGGACGACATTTGGGAGAAAGCTCTACCACATTCATTACATGCGTAAGGTTTCTCCCCAGTGTGAATTTTCTCATGCTCAATAAGATTCTGCTTCTGGCTGAAGGATTTCCCACACTCCTTACATTGATAGGGTTTCTCTCCAGAGTGGACCCTCTCATGTTCAATGAGGTTGGATTTCTGACTGAAGGCTTTCCAACAATCCTTACATGCATAAGGTTTCTCCCCAGTATGGATTCTTCCATGTCTAATGAGATTAGACATTTGAATGAAGGCTTTCCCACATTCGTTACACATATATGGCTTCTCCCCAGTATGAATTTTCTGATGTGATGAGATTTTCCTTCCTGCTAAAGGATTTTCCACATTCTTTGCACCCATAAGGTTTTTCTACAGCATGACTTTGCTCATGTCCGAGGAGGTCACATTTATGAACGAAGTCTTGTCCACACTGATTACATATAAAGGGAGCTACGGCACAGGGTGAGCAAAGGTCAAACGGCACGCCACACGCACCACATTCAAAGTTCTTGTCTCTCACACAGAATCTCTTATAACTAAGTATGTCTAAATTTCCTTCCAAACCATTATAAAGTGAATCACAATCATAGAGGCTCTGTCTTGAAGTAACAATATTTGAGCCCAAAGGAAAAATTTTTGCAACCTTTTTACAGTCAGTGACATTTCCATTAATCAGAGCTTTCCTGGAGATAGGTGTGCCTTTCCTCACCAGGGTTTCCTGTTGTTTCTCCATCTGTTCATCAACTTCCCAATCTTCTAAAATGGAGGACCAAAAATAATTACTTGTGAAATTCTCTATCACTATACTATTTAACAATTTAGAAATTTGAATCCTTATGGTGTGCCTTAGTCAGCCAATAAGAAACTAAAATGCAAATTGCCCTCATTCTTAAAGATTGAAAAGTTACTCCTACAGGCAACATTATAGGGGAAAAGCCCAAAGTAAACCAAAAACCTGGCATTTGTAGGTCTAAGTAGCACTGATGGGATTTTTTAAAAACAGTATCCTTAGCCGGGCGGTGGTGGCGCACGCCTTTAATCCCAGCACTTGGGAGGCAGAGGCAGGCGGATTTCTGAGTTCGAGGACAGCCTGGTCTACAGAGTGAGTTCCAGGACAGCCAGAGCTACACAGAGAAACCCTGTCTCGAAAAAAAAAAAAAAAAAAAGAAAGAAAGAAAACAACAGCTCCATGAGAGAAAGAGACACAAACCACAAGTTCTTTTTTGCCTCCAGGAACTATCATAGATCCTGATAAATCTGCCCATTTTATATACCAACAGCATATTAGTTTTCATAAAGCAGTAATTATGAAAGCATTTGAAGATTAGGTTGTCCAAACTCATTCCAATCCAAAACTATTAGTAAGCACGAAGAGAATGTCAACTATCTGGTTATAATTTATTTGTATATATGCTTAATGAACAAGCCGTGTTTGCAGTAAAAAGTATAAAGTGATCCAGAGTCGAGCCCCTTTATTTCCTGTTGTCCTTGGACAGCAGGTGTTGTCATCTTGTCCTGTGGGTTTCCACACCTGTGAGTGCCATCAACTGTGAGGTACAGACTACTTTAAACCTGCTCAGTTAAAAGCTCTGCTTACAAGGGACCTTTGTAACTTTGCTGCCACTACATACAAGGCAAACAACACACAGTGAAAGAAAGAACCTTTCAAAGTGCAGACAACCAACTCAGGAGTCAATTGGGAAAACAAGACCACAGGCTTCCTCTCGGGGATTAACAGTCTCAGTACTGGACACCACAGTGTGAAAACATTTTCACACTCCAATCACTCTGGTGGATGAAGAGGGGCAAGACAGGGACACTTGCTGGGAACTGAGCTCAACATTAAATAACTATTGAGTCTTGATAGTTCAGAGCCCTCAAATCAAAGGAAAAGATACAAAGAGTTGCAGTTCTGGAGGCCTTAAAGGTAACATTCCCACAATTCCCACACTGTTGTTTCTAGAGCTACAGATCAGATTAATGAGATGAACACAGATATATCAGGTAGTGACACAAAAGGAAAGCGTCCATATGTAACTTACAATTGCTCAGGGAGATCTCCTACGACCTGAACCTGAAGGAATGAGGGTCCTGAACTGTGAGGTGTCATGGGAAGACTAGGGATGAGAACATAAAGAAGACACAAAGCTGGAGTGAGGAGGACTGCGTAAGCTATGGACCATGCCAGCACGTACACTATGTACGCAGCAGGGCATTTTATACACTGTTGCAGAGAAAACAGGGCAAAGCCAGCAGTCAGCTGTCACACAATGCAATGAAGTCAGCAGGAAGCTTATCACGAATGTTCTACAAAGGAAAACAGGCTATCCTGAGTGTGCACAGATCAAGCACATCGGTGGCCTTGGGACTGATAATCACAGTCTGGGGAAAAGTCTGTTTCCAGGAACTGAAATCATGACTCCCCTGAGACCCTGGGCCCCACCTCACCCCTTGTCAAGTCTGCCCATGGGCAAGGACACGGATATTAATGTTCCCTTTGTCCTTCCAACAGAGCCTGTGAAGAAGTCTTCAATTGGCCTGGTCCCTAACAGTCCAGGGGAAGTTGAGAAAAGAAGTGGTGCAAAAAGCATTTCATAAAACAACAAGAAATAAACAGTGAGTGAGATCGAAAGAAAAATCCAAACATGGAGAAAATGAAAGAGGAAAGCTATTTCCAAGAAGGTGCTTTATGGGATCAACAGAACAGAAGTCTCCCCAATTCCATATGGTGGTATAGCAAACATGTCTCCCTCGACAAATAGAAATAACAGAATAGAAAATACATCCTCAATGAAACTTTAACTCCAGAATATAAGCAAAGAACAGAAAATGGGTTGCCTAAGGTAGAGAAGTCCAGAGGTCAAGACTTATTTCTTCTCTCAGATATCTAGGAAACAGAGTTCTACAAAACATAGACACAGATTGTCCAACTCTGAGGTCCAGGTGTCTCACAAGAGTGGCAGGCACCTAGCTGACCTCACGTGGTCTTGACAAATGGCAAGGGAGGAACACTTGAGTAAGCAGATGCAAATAAGCCTTACCCTGAAAGTCACACTGTTGGCACAGGAGGGTGGGAGGGACCTGAAGACAAAGGAATCATGAAGATGACAGTCCCTTCAGCTTGGGACAATGGGTAACCCAACTTTGAACCTGATGGAATAGTCACTGTGAGGCACAAAGATTTCCTATTAGCTTGGAACATTTTTTTCTCTTTGTAGTGGGTCCAGGAGAAAATACCTCAACAATGAGACTCCTGAGACAAACAATGAGAATCAGAAAAGCATGCTATCTAATCTGTATAATGACAATATAAATCAAAACCCCAAAAGAATCTTTGAGCTTACAGAGGTGTTTGGAGGTAGAGCACTTGCTTAGAATGCACAAGTTGGGGAGGGTGAGTGTGATTCCTAACAATGGAAACAAAACAAATGTATAGAAGGAAGAATCCACAAGTCTAAAGGAAATACCGATCATAGCTGGCAGCATTTCTAAAGCTTTAGAGAAAATGCAACAAAGCAACTCCCTGCGTGTGAATCCCTGACAATTGTGTGGACAAGCAGAGCAAGGGATTGATGAGAAAAAACAACCAGGCTCCTTTCCCAACAATACTTAAAGTGAAAGATAACACAGACCTGACTAAAGCTCACAAGACACTGCCCACAGTAAACCTTTGGGAAAGAAAACAAGGCTTAAAATTTGATACAGCCAATCTTGTCAAAGGTAATAATAATTTAGAAAGGTGTATTCTTTATATTTTTAGTTTTATGTGTATTCGAGTGTCTATGTCTGTGTACTATGTGCATTTGATACCCAAGAAGTGAGAAGAAGGTTTCAGAATCCCTGGAGCTGGATTTACAGTGGTTGTGAGCTGCCTACTGTGGTGCTTGGAACCAATCCTAGGTTCTCTGCAAGAGGCAAATGCTGTTAACTGCTGAGCCATTTTTCCAGTACTCAAAGGCATTTTCTTACATACAAAATAAACTATGGGCTGGAGGTGTGGCTCAGCTGGTGGAGTGCTTGCTCAGCATGCACAAATCCCGGGTTTGATTTCCAGCATCAAATAAACTCAACACTTGAGAGGCAGAGGGACCAGAGATTTCAAGGACAGCATGGTCTCTCTAGAGATCCAACCTTAAAACAAAGAAACCAAAACCCCATCCAAACACACACATACACACAAACAAAAACTCACTAAATTCTAAGTTCTATGTAAGTAGTCTTTGTTTTGTACGTTGTTATATGCCCATGCCTCAAACAGTATTTTATTTTTACTGCTATTACTATAAATGGACATTCTTTCCTTTATGTCCTCTTAGTTGTGAGATATTTGTGAGAGCTATTAATTTTTATGTGTCACATTCCTATTACCTCACTGGATTCTCATACAACTTGACACACCATCTCAATTGGTTCTAGCATTTTCCAGAGAGACAATCCCAACATCTGTAAATTCAAATGGTTTTATAATTTCCTTTTCAATTCTTTCAAAAAATGTTTTTAAATTTTCATTGCATATTAGTTACTTCCCAAGGAGACCAAAGAAGGCATCAGATCCCCTGACATAGAGGTACAGACAGTTGTAAGCTGCCATGAAGGTGTGGGACCCAAACTCAGATCCTCTGGAAGTACAGCCAGTGCTCTTAACTGGTGGGCCATGTCTCTAGCCCCGTTTCAATTCTTAAAGAATTTGTTTTTCTTTCTTGTCTAATATGTGGGTAAACAACAAACAAAATGTAGAAAAGAGAACTTAGCTCCATTTCTCAAAGTAGATGGAAAACAAACAGACAAACAAACAGAGACCTTGACAGACTCATACATCCAGCATAGTCCTAAGCAGCATGGTTTTTCCAAATAAGACAGTTAAAGCTAAAATACATATGGCAAAATAAACAGGAGAGCTCTGGAAACAAGGGAGTGAATACAGCTGAGAGAGTGAGAGAGTGTAGAGAGAGAGAGAGAGAGAGAGAGAGAGAGAGAGAGAGAGAGAGAGAGAAGACAAAGTGTGAAGGATGAAGGACACTTTTAAAATGTATATTTGGATGGTTTGCATTTTTAACCTGCTAGGCATATGAGGAAGATGTGGATAAGTAGGAAGGACATACCACAGTATTTTCTAAGGCAGGAAGGTAACCTTCAAAACCACGGACTTGTGAGGCCCGTGAAGTACAATGGGAAGTGCCACTTACTATAAAAACACAAGGTGAAGCTTTCCAGAGTGCAGTGAAGCCACGAACTAAAGGAATCCTAAGTATGAACTAAGGCTGGCTTAAAATGCCACAGTCCACAAAACGTTGGCTGTGTAAGAAGATCAAACTGTGGACATGAGAGAGGCGGGGTGCACGGATCATAGAAAAGTACAAACATCACAAGGTAAGCTGTAGACCCACTGGAAGGCGGACACTCTGAAATCACAGGGATTCTGCCCTTTAAAGTTTGAAAGAAGAGCACAACTCCAATAGAGCAGAGTTGTTCCTAGAATAGAAATGTCACACAATCCGACAAGTGGCATGTCACACACACATCTGTCATTTAGAAGACTAGAAGGCAGTCTTGGGAAATGGAGAACAGAGCCCCCACTGAACTCTGTCACGTGGCTTTCTCATTAAGAGCCACTTCTCACTTATTCACCTGGAAAGCGTCTCCAAAACATCTCTTCCTCCAGCACCCATGGCTCCTCTTCTTGTTCCAACTTGAAGATCACATCTGGTTTGGTGACTTGACAACCTGGTTCAGGAAACAGGAAAGAACTTGCATGATTATGCTGGTGACAATCCACAGATCTGGGCTGAATCTTGGGATCTTGAGGACTTTGAAAGAGAATCAAGGAACCTGCACAGTGACGCAGTCAGTATCTACCGTCAGGGGTGGAGCATACACAACCATGAGGGAAGGCCAGGCTCATCCAGCAAACCAGGAATGAAAACGAAAGCTCTCCTTACCCACAGTTACTAGGTTGCTGTAGGTCTCCAGCATCACATCTCGGTACAAATCCCTCTGAGCAGGCTGCATCTGCTGCCACTCCTCCTGGGTGAGGTCCACGGCCACATCCTTGAATGTCATGGTTTTCTGTATATAAAAAAAAAATCCTAATTAATCTGAAGTCATCAATTAGGGCCTGTGATCAAAATAAGTAAGAATTCATCTGGCTAGTAACCAAGGGCCAGTCTTCATATTTACCAGGCTTCGTGTATACAGAGGGGTAACGACAGTGAAAACACCCTGTGAGCGTCTATGAACCTAAGTCAGCAAGCATTCCCTCATGCTGTCAGCAGCTGACTGGGGGCAGCGGTCACGGAGTTAACAGAGAGGGATGAGAGAGCTGACCGTGAGGCACTGAGGTATTCCACTCAGTGAGAGAGGGGGCCAGGCAGAGAAAGAGGCAGGAAGAAAGGCATGCATAAATATCTGAAAAGGCAAAGTTTGAAATTCCTACTGGACTTCCAGATAAGACATCTAGCTAGCATGTAGTTAGACACTGAAGTAAGGAGCAGAGCATGCGGTCATCAGTCTAAACCGGAAGATAAACCCATGGTGGCAAGCGTGAGTGGTTAACAAGAACATGTAATACAGCTGGTAACTAGACTAAAGAGGACCAAGTTAAACAGCAAAGAAAGATTCAAGGTTTTATTTACAACCAACATATTAGAATTAATACTATAGTAATAGTATAATGGAAATTAAAAACTGAATGAAGTATTTATGGAAAAGTATGTGACTAGATGACTAGTGCTTGCTTTTAAGTTGTTTAAAATGTCTCAGGCAGTGGCACATGTCTGTAATCCTGGTCTGGGATAGCCTTGTGAGGGGTGAATTACTTTTAGATACAGTACTCTTGACTTTTAAATAGACAATGGTAATACCTACTCATAGCCTTGCTAGAAAATTTAAAAAGCTAATATGGCTTTTTAAATGTCAAGAAACAGAGGCAGGTGGATCTCTGTGAGTTCTAAGCAACTAAAGCTATACAGCAAAACTGTCTCAAAAACAATACTACGCCAATAGAAATGATTACATTACCCATAACGCAGAACTGGCTTTACTGTCATCCTGAATATTTAAGATAAGTATTCGGGTAAGATAGAGCAATGTAGGGTTCTAGTCAAGCAGTGTGGCTGCAGAGCCACAGGCTTTTACCCATCATGCTATACTTTCTTTCCAAATCTGTGGGAAGGGTCTCCAATTGCCACAAATAACCCAATTTATGACACATAACTGAACACACGAGAACTCTGAGACCCAATACCGTTTCTATTGCTGAGATTTAATGGAAAACGAGGCAAAAATTCATAGGAAAAAAAAAGAGACCAAACAGTCAAAGGCTAACTATATGTGAGGCCAAGATGAAGACTATCCTGGACAATATAGGGAAACCTGGTCTCAAAAAAGAAAAAAGAAAAAAATTAGGTGAGGAGGGAATGAGGGAATCACTAAAAAACAACCAACGAAAACCCTTTAAGCTGGGGCTGGAGAGATGGCTCAGCAGTTAAAAGCATTGACTGATCTTCAGAGGACCTGGGTTCAATTCCTAGCACCACATGGTAATGTACAGACATGCATTCAGGCAAAATACTCACAGACACAAAAATAATAAATAAGATGTACAAGAAAAAAAAGTGCAAATCCTTGGTATTTAAGAACTGATAATGTAAAAGTAAACAATCTTACACTTCAAAGGCTATGTGTACAATTATTCATATCTGCATTGTGTATCTTAATTTATAAAAATACTTTAATGCTTTCAATGACTTAAACACTTGTCACGACTAAATCAGGAATTAGATACAATTAATAAACTTACAACTTAAAGAGAACACACAACGAGACAGAACAGTGAGTCAATTTTGTCTTGTTCAGACAGAGTCTCAGGTACTCCAGGCTGGCCTCAAACATGCTACATGGCTGAGGTGGAAGGGTCCAAACAGTGCTTTGTATTTTCCTGTCAATTACCTTGCATAAAGAAAGTAAATATGTGTTCTCTCTCTCTCTCTCTCTCTCTCTCTCTCTCTCTCTCTCTCTCTCTCTCTCTCTCTTTGTGTGTGTGTGTGTGTGTGTGGTGTGTGTATATCTCCCAGCATGGTTTCGACATCTCACAAATACAAAACCCCCAACAAAAACATTACAGGTGAAGCAAGACTGTCCAACAGAAAGTGACAGAGGACTCCTTTTGTGTTGACAGTTTGTAGGGACTGTGTGCAGGTGCAGAAGGTGTTATATAAAAGGCGTTATATACAGAACATGTGCCGAGTTCCATGGGTTTCAAGAACTGGGTCTTAGGATAAAAATAGTAGCACGGAAAACAGTCCGACTTTTCAACTTTTGTAAACATTACAACTTCGGGCTGGGAAGATGAGCAGAGTTTGAGTCCCATAACCCACAGGGAAGGAGAGAGCTGGGTCCCAAACGTGGTCCTCGGACTTCTGCAGGTGCACTGTGGCACGTGTGTATAACAGTGTTGAAGTTATACCTCAGAATCCACTGTAGACACTAATAGTTACCTGCAGCACGTTTACACTAATGGTGAGTTTGTTAAGTAACATGGGGAGAATGTTGCTTAGTCGTAAATGTCTGTGTCACCAGAGTCCGACACCTGGGGAAGGACAGCGCTGGAGCACGGACCAGAGGGCGGCTGCGGAGCAGAGTACTGATCTCACGTGTGTGGGAAAGCAGCCAATGCCCCGCCCCAGTATCTTTAATAATAAATGATTCCTTAAAAGTTTAAATTAAACATATGACTCACGAATTTCATACCTAGACACACATACACACGCACATGCACACACACGAGAAAACTGAAAATATGTCATGTAAAGACATGTACTCAGCCAGGCAGTGGTGGTGCACGCCTTTAGTCCCAGCACTTGGGAGGCAGAGGCAGGCGGATTTCTGAGTTCGAGGCCAGCCTGGTCTACAGAGCGAGTTCCACGACAGCCCGGGCTACACAGAGAAACCCTGTCTCGAAAAACCAAAAAAAAAAAAAAAGAAAAAAAAAAAAAAAAGACTTGTACTCAAGGAGCTGGAGAGATGGCTCAGCTCACTGGCTGCTCTTCCAGAGGACCTGGGTTCAATTCCCAGCACCCACATGGCAGCTCAAAACTGTCTGTAACTCACACCCTCATACAGACATACATGCAGGCAAGACACTAATGCACATGAAATAAAATAAATAATTAAAAAAAACTTGTACTCAAATGTTCTAAACAGGATTATGCATAATAGTCAAAATGTGAAAGCAGCCAAAAGTGGTGGCACGTGCCTACAATGCCGTAAAAGGCAGTGGAAGCCACTGACCTCGCGCCTGGGAGGCAAACGTAGGTGGATCTGTGTGAGTTTGAGGCCAGCCTGATCTACACAGCAAGACCCTGCCTTGAGACAAAAATAAAAAGGACAAACAATGGGAAGAGGCCATTGGTAAAGTGATCCTTTCACTCTCGGGTCCAGCATCAGGATGTAGACACTAGAGTGCTGGTCTGAACCCTAAGTTACTACACATTGGCACTTGATTATATACACTTCTTAACCTCTATTTTCCACTTTCTTTATCTATAAAAGTTAAAGTAACACCTATGCCACAGACTTCTGATGGTGGCTGCATGGGTTAAGACACACGGAGTTTACAGCAGAGTAATTTCTCACAAAGCTATTCTGATGGTTTGTAGATGCTCAGCCCAGGGAGTAGCACTATTAGAAGCTGTAGCCCTGTTGGAGTAGGTGTGTCACTGTGGGTGTGGGCTATAAGACCCTCACAGCTAGGGCTGCCTGGAAGTCAGTCTTCCACTAGCAGTCTTCAGATGAAGATGTAGAACTCTCAGCTCCTCCTGCACCATGTCTGCCTGGATGCTGCTATGCTTCCTGCCTTGATGACAATAGACTGAACCTCTGAACCTGTAAGCCAGCCCCAATTAAATGCTGTGTTTTATAAGACTTACATTGGTCATGGAGTGTAGTCACAGCAGTAAAACCCTAAGACAGCTATGCCACATAGCAATGTAGAGGGTTCTTCTAACTGGTATGTAATCTATTCATACACAAGTAAGAGCTGTCATGGACAAGATCTACATCCCAACTCTATAATGAGTTTAAAACTGGTCATTGCTCATTAATTGGAAATATATCTAAAAACTGTATCTACTAAATTGTCTTTTTATAACATAATTTTAAGTATTTGTTGGCTATCTGTATTTCCTCTAATTCTTCCTCATGTTCCTTATTCAATTTTTTAGTTTGTTAATTATTGATTTTGAGAATTACTAGTTTTCCTGATATTTGTGTGTAATCTGTGTATTAAAACATTAAAAATGCCGGGCGGTGGTGGCGCACGCCTTTAATCCCAGCACTTGGGAGGCAGAGGCAGGCGGATTTCTGAGGCCAGCCTGGTCTACAGAGTGAGTTCCAGGACAGCCCGGGCTACACAGAGAAACCCTGTCTCGAAAAACCAAAAAAAAAAAAAAAAAAAAAAACATTAAAAATGCCCCCTAGTTGCTGTCTCACAGCAGGAGTGGGTTTCCTGAAGAAGAACATTTACGATACAAACCCTGAAGTACAGAGCAGAATCAGCCCATCCAGAGAGCAGCTCAGGAAGGAGAGACTACAGAGCTGATGCCGGTCAACCACGGAGCACTCACTAGGTGCTCTGGATGCCCTACAGTCTTTTGGAATGTGATCCATTATAATCCCCATTTTAGATGATGAAATTAAAGCACAAAGAAATTAAGATACTTCTCCAAACATGGTCATGCACGTTATAGTCACCAGATAAAATTTGAACTTTAAGTCGCTTAGGGCCAGAGAAACACTGTCACCAGCAGAACAAAGCCTCATGAGCCTATAGATCAGTGGCTCTCAGCCTGTGTGTCACTGCCTTCTGGGGGTTGCCTAAGACCATCAAAACCACAGATTTTACATTATAACAGTAGAAAGTTAGTTATGAAGTAACGGCAAAAATAATTTTGTGGTGGTGGGGCTGACCACAACACAGGGAACTGGACTAAATGGTCACAGCATTAGAGAGGTTGAGAACCTCTGCCCTAGATTATCTAGAAAAAAGAGTGTGTGTCTGCTCTGTGACAATGAGAGCTGAAGAAAAAGGAAGCCAAGAGAAAAATGCTCAAAATACAGGGATGAACTTCAAACGTAGAAATAGAAAGAATCAAGAGTGGAGGTAAGACCGGGCGGTGGTGGTGCACGCCTTTAATCCCAGCACTTGGGAGGCAGAGGCAGGCGGATTTCTGAGTTCGAGGCCTGCCTGGTCTACAGAGTGAGTTCCAGGACAGCCAGGGCTACACAGAGAAACCCTGTCTCGAAAAACCAAAAAAAAAAAAAAAAAAAAAAAAAGACTGGAGGTAAACAGAGAACATTAAGACAAGAACACAGTACTGAGTCAGTGAGATAGTGGTTCAGTGGGTAAAGGCACTTGCCACCAACCCTGAGGACCTGAGTTCGATCCCTCAGACCCACAGGATGGAAGGAGAGAACCAGCTCCAACAAGCTATCTTCTGACCGCCACACTTAACACAGCGGCATGCATACTGTCATCTCCCCAAATAAATAAGAAGTGTAATAAAAATTGTTTAAAAAAAGAATACTGCCGGGCGGTGGTGGCGCATGCCTTTAATCCCAGCACTTGGGAGGCAGAGGCAGGCGGATTTCTGAGTTCTGAGTTCGAGGCCAGCCTGGTCTACAGAGTGAGTTCCAGGACAGCCCGGGCTACACAGAGAAACCCTGTCTCGAAAAACAAAACAAAACAAAACAAACAAACAAACAAACAAAAAAAAAAAAAGAATACTGGCAAGGTATGGTGGCACATGCTTTTATTTCTAGCCCTCAAAAGGCAGAGGCAGGTGGAGGATCTCTGTAAGTTCAAGGCTAGCCTGGTCTACATAGCAAGCTCCAGACAAATGAAAGCTATACAGTGTGACCTTATCTCAAATAAACAAAACTTGACTTCACCTTCTCTAAGACCAAAAATGCATAAATAAGTAAATAAATATATAAATAAATAAAAGAATTGGAAGGCCATAAATATCAAAACTGTAAGAGTGCCACAGAATATTTCATATAACTTAGTTTGACTTCCCATCAAAATCTTAAACTAGAAAAAAAAACAAACAAAAACAACCAACCAAATGAAAACCAGAAAGATTATTCCAAAGAAACACGAATATTCCACTTACTCTTCTATATAATTTTTCTTTGGTCAAGACTGATTTGTAAAAATTGAGCTTAATGCCGGGCGGTGGTGGCGCACGCCTTTTAATCCCAGCACTTGGGAGGCAGAGGCAGGCGGATTTCTGAGTTCGAGGCCAGCCTGGTCTACAGAGTGAGTTCCAGGACAGCCAGGGCTACACAGAGAAACCCTGTCTCAACCCCCCCACACACCACCACCAAAAAAATTGAGCTTAAAATAAGAAAAATCATCAAACTATTTTAGAACTTTTTGGTTTCAGTAACAATGAAAAGCTTTTGCTTTCCTTAGTTTTTTTCCTCAGAAACTACTGGCTACAGAATGGACTTTAGGTCTGTTTGCTCTGACTCTCTACATCACACTGGACTTTGAGCCCAGCAAGCTCTGCACGTACTGATACCTCCCAGCTGTGCTCCCCTCCCCTGCTCTCATGTTGATCTGCATTTTCCTCACTTAACTTCATTCACTTCACTTCCCCCAGCTTAGTGATAGATTAGAGCAGGCCGCAACAGCTGCAGGCACACAACAGAGGACAAAGATGATGTTGAGAACGTACAGAAGGCCGGCTCATGTCCTCTTCTTCCTGGCAAGGTGCAGCGTCCTCAGAACAGCAAGCTGAGGAAAGAGAAGCACACAGATTTGCTCAGAGTTCCCGACAAAGGAATGTGGAAATCTCTCTGACCAGATGTCTAAGATCCCCTAGAAACGCGATCCTCAGTGGTTCAGTGCCACATCAATCTCCAGAGACTCTGAAATGTATGTGGAGAACTAAACTCACCACAGGCTGTCTGATGAGAGTTCCGGGAAGTTAATAACCTACTGCTGGCTACATAGCAATACACACAGTATTATCTATGAAATAGAAATACATATAGTATTTCTTTAAGAAAGAAAAGTCCTGATGTGAATTATAGAAAGTGTAAAAGCTTAATTAATCAAAAACTAGCAATGTACAGGTGTTATTAAGAAAAGTGGTGGTGAGCCGGGCGGTGTTGGCGCACGCCTTTTAATCCCAGCACTTGGGAGGCAGAGGCAGGCGGATTTCTGAGTTCAAGGCCAGCCTGGTCTACAGAGTGAGTTCCAGGACAGCCAGGGCTACACAGAGAAACCCTGTCTTGAAAAACCAAAAAGAAAAAGAAAAAAAGAAGAAAAAAAAGCGGAGGTGGGCACCCAGATAAAAATGTTCTACGTAGCTGGGAGGTATGAGCAGGGAAGGAGCAAGGAAACGAGACAATACTTCCGGTTTATAACAGCAGTTTTAAAATACACTAACGTATATTCTCTAGGAAACGGTGGAGCCAGTAAGACGGCTCAGCAGGTGCAGGTGCTTACCTCCAAACCTGACAGGCGGAGTTCTACCCTTAGGAGAGAACCAATACCTGCACATTGTCCTGACCTATTCACATGCTCTGTGGTATGTGAGCCTACACACATGTGCGTGCAGACACTGATATGCAAAATAAATAAATATAACAATCAGTCAAATTAACAGAATGAAACTATCTATCATATATAATCAGTAACCCACGCTGCTCTTTCCTGTGACACCTCACCTCTTCTTCGCGCCATCTGGGAGAAGTGCTCCATGCCCCACAGCTGTTGCTGGTATTTCAAGGTTGAGACAGTCATTTAGTGCTTGTCGGCTCTGGACAGTGCTGGTCAAGATGGTCTGCAGGTCCAGAGTCCACCCTTTCCCAGGACCCTGCAGCGCGTGCTGTGGGTCTCAGGTCAGAAGGTCTCCTTCCATGACAGACACCTGTTCTCAGCCATCTCTATGCTCGCAGCACAGTCTTAGTGTTAGGAGGCAGATCTGTGGGCTTAGACCACAACTAAAATTGGCCTCAGGCGTTCTCACAGATTCTGTGTCATAACCAGCCTCAGAGACAGCCCCCGCAGTTACTATCTTCTGGTAGATTCCTGCTGTTTGAAACATCACATTTGTGGACAATGTGACACATACAAAGAGATAATTAACACAACCCCAACACTAACTTCCTTGTTTGTAACACTCTCTCTGCAGCCAGAGCCACTAGATGGAAAAACCAGGTCAGGGTAAATGAAGGACTCAAAAGAGACACAAAGAGTCTAGAATCAAAATGGTGCTGTAACATCTCTGGATTCATTAGTGTAGCCTCAATGCAGTCCGATATGGCTGAATCAAACAACACCGACTCAGGGGCTGGCAGGATGCAGCGCTACATAACAAGACTCATTGCTTCAGCTTGATGACCTGAGTTCTCGCCTGAACCTTCCACATGAAAGAGCAGAGAACTGACTCTAAAACTTGTCCTCTGACGTCCCCCCACATGCTGTGACAGGAGCACCTCACATGCACGTGAGATAATAAAGCTTTTGGAAAGTACTGAGTCACAGAAATCCCCACTGCAGTCAAGGAACGTACATTAAAAAGCCAGCTATTTGGAGTGTGGGTGGGGCCTGGGGGGAGGGACAGGGACCAAGAAGGGGAACAGTGTCTGGGATTTTTTTTTAAAGCCATACGTTATGATATTACCATTCTCTACATGAATTGCATTAGCAATTGAGGTAAAAGAACACTGTAATTTAGAATCCCATGACTTTGTTTGAAATAAAAATTATAACCACGTCACATGATACTAGATATAAATAAATGAAATGGCAATTAAAATACACTAGTTTACCGTCTGTGAGCCTTTACTTGGTAAAGAGAAAGAGACAGAAAAAAGTGAATGAACTTTGCTCTGTGTGACAAAATTAATAAAGCAGAAAGGATTGTTTTAATAAATCCTGGTGTTCTGCTTGAGATGCATTCGCAGAGTTACTTCTGTCTGTAAAATCAAGCGCTCTCGCTCTAATCCAGGCTGGCCTTGAACCTGTTATCCTGTCTCCCGAGTACCAGGATTATACATGTGCCACTTACCCACTCTATGTGTTTACTTTTTAATTCCACAATTCCCAAATTCTAAGAAGTGGCATAATTTCTATTAAGGTATCTGCCCACTGTCTTCATGAAAACAGGAATTCTGTCTAATTTTACCAATGATAGTTAGGTGTTCAGTGAATCAGATATGCAGCCCTTATAGGGCAGTCAAAAAACTAAAAAGAGTAACCAATAAAATCAAGCAGCTCTCTTCCTGGGTATAACACCCAAACCGATTGAAAGCAAGGACACGGATTTTTTGTTCTTTTGTTTAGAGCAGTGGTGTCTGCAACAGCCAAGTAGTAGCTTGTGTTCACAAGTGTTCACAGCCTCAGGGGGAGACTAAAAATATTTACTCGTACACAACATATTGCTTAGGCTTGAAGAGAATTCTGACACTACTAACCCAGGAGTTACACGAAAGGACAACTACGGGACAGGGCCTCTTACATTAAATACTTAGAAGACTCGTAGTTGCTGGAGCTGGAGGAAGGAGGAAACAGAATTACTGTTCTGATTTCTACTATGAAAACTGTGGGTAGTGATGGAATATGACCTGTAAATGTACTGTCCCCGAACCATGTGACTAAGTACCAATATAATGAATTGTATATTGTGTACTCACCGACATTTTAAAAATACACATTGATGTAGAACAGACAAAATACATATGCACATCTGGGATTGCCCACCTCCCTTTTTTTTGGTTTTTGGTTTTTCTTTCACTATACCTTGGATTAGCCTCAAGCAGCCCTGAATGTGGACTTCTGCATTAGCCTCCTGGGTGCTGGGATTACAGGCATGTGTCACCACACACAGCTTAAGAATTTTAAAGTATTAGAAAGTAATGTAATATATTACTCAAGAATTACAGACAGAGATGGCTTGGTTTGGTGTACAACAATAAAAACATTTTTTCAGAAATATGATAATATAGCAGAATTAAACTCACCTATTAATAGTCAGGCCAGATAAATGGTGTTTTTTTTAAAAAAAGAACTCAGCTGATCATGAGAAACCTGAAACATAAAGACAAAGGGTTTGGAATATAAAATTTGTGACAAATGCAATTTGAGAGAGCGAGAGAGTGGAGAGCCAGAGAGCGCACATGAGAGTGCCCATGAGAGCACACTATCATCAAAGCACACTCGCACTAAATGGTAACCCCCAATATAAAAGTATTTCTGGGGATTTCTTAATGTGGCAAACAGTTATTTGGGTATCAATGCCTTGTTCTTCAAATGTAATAGATTACAAGCTTACCCACACAACTTTTCTTTGGCTAAATATGGACACATTTGGAAGCAGAGGTTTTTAAGAGTCTTTGCATGATCTCCCTTGTGCTCCGGTAATCCACCATGAAAAAAAAAATCTTTGGAATCAGTTCTTTTGAACTTGAGCCCCAGAAACACAAACAAACTAGAGGGCAGATCTGAATTCATCCAATCGATTCGACCAAATGCGGCCTGGATCAGCTAAATGCAATGAATCTGCTAACAAGGTGAATTGGAGAATGAATCCCAGTTGGTTTGCCACTGAGCTTTGGGATATGTTTTTTTCAGCCATTATTAAACTAATTTCAGGGCTGGGCATGTAGCTCACTGGGAGAGCTTTTGCCTGGCGTGACTGAAGCGTTAGGTTTAACCTTCACACTGCGACGATGAAAGAAAAAGAAAGAGAGAGGGAGGGAGGGAGGAAGGATTTAAAAAATTAAATAAGCCAAGCAAGCCAGTAGGTAATAATGAACTTAGAAAGTTATAGAAAGAAAAACTATAAAGTTAGAGAAGAGTGTTGGAAGGGCGGCCACGAGGAGGGGAAATCCTGAAGAAAGTTTTTTTTTTTTTTTCCCTTAGTTACGAGTTACGCCAAATGCTACAAACCTAAGAGCCCCGCGGTACAATTACACACGCTACGCCACCCCCACACTCACCACACCCTCACTCAATCACACGCCACCAAACACGGCCGTGACACGACACCCGCACCTACACAACCACACCCCCTCAAAATCTCCAGAGCTGCACGTTAAACTCTTACCAGGGTTTCGGCGGCAGCTCCGCAGAGTCCCGCGTACCGCCCTCCGGGCGAGCACTCGGCAAAGCTGTAACTCCGGGTCCCCCGAGACCCCGCGCCCAGTCCGAAGCCCACGGCCCGCGCAAACCGGACCACGCGTGCCTCTCCACGGACGGGTCCCGGCAGCGCCACCAGCCAAAACCCCGCGAAACGCGACCTCGGAGACACTGCACGCAGGCGACCCACAGCCAGGTCCGCGGACCCGGCAGCAGCGCGCGCCCGTTATGTCCCAGAGCACAGGTGCTCCCAGAAGGACCCGCGGCCCGACCCAACTTCCGGTCAGAGCTCGGCTTGCGTTCCTGTGCCGGGGACAGGCGTGATGGCCGAAGGCGCCTCGGTGGCTGAGCTCCCTTTTGCGCCACGGGACGGTGACGCCGGCAGCGAAGCGGCGCTGGACGTGAGCGGCTGAGGGAACGGTCTTTTCGGGAACAACCAGAGGGGGCGCTGGGGGCGCTAGGTGGGTGTCCCTTTGTGGACTACATTTCCCAGAAAGGCTAGTGACCTGTCCAGCCTCTCGCAGGAACGCTGGCGTGTCCCTGGCGGGACCGTTAGGACCGAGGTAGAAATCCTAGAGAGTACGATTTTGTTGCTGTTCAGGGCTTCAGGTTCGGACCTGTAGGAATACATAAATAATAAGCGAGGACAGGGCAGACCCGTGCGAGCTGGAGCCTTGGGACTGTGCGGACACAGTGCCCTTGAAGGTTTTTTTGTGGGTTGTTTGTAATGCATTCTGATAGTTTTCTGTGAGGTCATTGTGGAGTTGTGGTTTAAGTGTAAGACTGTGCCTTCATGAATGTGGCATCTTGCGTGTTACCATGGCGCTCCTGTCACCTATGTGGTTGTGATTTCAGAATTTCGGTTCCTAGGAACAATCTCTGAGGTGAGGTCTAGACGCTCAAATTGGTCAGGATGCCGGTTCTTCCCTATTATGGATAATGAGAGTAAGGCTGGTAATAACCTCTGACCTGACCAAAAAAGACCTGAAGGGTCATAATTATTTTTTTTTCTATTCCCAATTTTACCCATTGCCAGGTGAGTTATCCAAAGGAGGGAAAGAATGCACGATGAATTACAAATAATAACCAAGGTTTCCTTTGTGTCAAGAGCCCAGAGTAATTCCAGGTATTATTATTATTCCAGGGGTACTGCCACCCCCAACTTATTGCATGTCCTCAAGCCTTACCTTCTTTCAAGTTGCAGTAAAACCACCTGGCCTGAGTGAGCTCCATTAAGGTTGAGATAAGACTACTGCCTCAGAATAGCCTTGAGCCTGTAACAGCATTCTGCTACCTGCCACACCCTGGACTCCAGAACTAACCCTCAATTTACAAATTCCTTCTTTATCATCCCCTGAACGTCTGCTTCTGGGTTTATGATTCAGAAGGAGACTGCTCGAACCCTACTCCTAGTCTGACCCAAGACCCTAACCAGTTAAAAGTATTTTCCCACAGGAAATAAAATTTGCTTTTGGTTTATTTCTGACTTTTGTGGTCCTTTCCTCATTATTTGTGCACCCATGACCCCAACATCTGTATGCCTTCTGGAAATACTTGCTTAACAACGTTCTGTCATTCGAATCCCTATATTGTCTTCATTGGAGTAAAGAATAGCGGTACCACTATTTAATCAGAGAGAGGTATAGAGCTAGCCATGTTGCAAGCCTGATTGCGAGCTAGAATAATCTTTAAACAGTAGCTGGGAGACCTTTAAATCAGGAGACAGAGCAGGTGGAGATCTGTGAGTTTCAGGTCAGCCTGGTCTACAGAGTGAGCTCCAAGCCAGCTAATGTTACACTGCAAAACCCTGTCTCCAAAAACAAATGACAATCTGCATACACTGATATCATTTCATGGTTTTCCACTCATGTGATCAATTTTCTTTTACTAATTACAAATTTTCAATACAATCTTCAGTTTCAAGACCTCTTTGATCTCAAGCTGGCTTTGTATTTTAGAAACCAAAGTGATCTCACTATAAACTTCTCTCCCTCCTATCCAATGAACGTTTTCTCCACTGAAGACATAATTCAGCCAATTCTGCTGATTAAAAGTAAAAAAAAAAAAAAAAAAAAAAAAAAGGCAAGTTTATTTGGGAATGGGCTCCTGGGTAAACTCGCCAGGCTCGGGAGACAAAACTGGAAGAAGTCACAGGCATATGATGTGGGAGTTTCTTAAAGATTGGTGGGGGGATGGGGTACTGGAGTTGGGGGTAGGGGAGTGTGTGCCTTCAGGCAATAGGGTGGGGACACCTGTCAGAAATGTCAGGAATGTGGAAAGGAGAGGGAGGAAATGGAATTTCCTGAATCATGTCGGGGAGAGGGCAGACCTGGGAAGGGACTCCAACCGAACACCCAAGGGGCAGTCTCTCTAGAGACTGTTCAATAAGAACAGTGATTGTGAAGAAGAGATGTCTAGAAGATTTTCTTGAAAGATCTGTTGGTGTGTCTTTAAAGCTAC
Source organism: Mastomys natalensis (assembly GCA_021653895.1). Classification (NCBI taxonomy): domain Eukaryota; kingdom Metazoa; phylum Chordata; class Mammalia; order Rodentia; family Muridae; genus Mastomys; species Mastomys natalensis. The sequence goes on along the minus strand of JAJTUV010001598.1, from coordinate 601,668 downwards.
TCAGCAATTCCCCCTCTCTGTGGGGTGCTTTCACAAATTTCTCAGAGAAGCTCTAATTGGAAACCTCTTGGTACACTGAAGAGTATGTCTCCTCGAAGTAGTAGTTACTTACAGTTCCTGGCGTGTGGCTGGGCATTTTGTCAAACACTCTTTGTTGAGGTCTCTTTGTCCCATGATGGGTCCAAGAAAGAGAATAGGTACCAGTCTTTATCCCCTCTAAACTCTAGAGACTATAGGAAAAAATTTTTCAAAGCATCTTACAAGGTATTTCCTATCCTGTGGTCTAAATGGATCCCAGTTTTCTACCTAAGCTGAAAGAGAATTAACTTGGTTTCTCCTGTGAGCTGGGACTGTGTGTCCTCTTCAAAAACAAGAACTAATTCTTCATCACCATCTAGATGTCCCACGGTTCAATCTTACCCTGAGTTAGTGCAGACCCACAGGTTAAGAACCTCTGTCCCAGAAGACTGCTCTAACTTCAGACAGCAGCCTTGTGTCTTGGGTCAGACAGCAAACACAATTTGGTGTCTCCAAAGTACTACACTTCTCAGCTGAAGGGCCCCAACTTGACAGGACAGACTCTATTTAACCAGGCCTTCATTTTATATACTAGGCTCTATTCTCAGGCTAAACTCTAACTACTGAGAAAAAAACACAAACTATTCCAGGAAGGAACTACCCTAGACACAGGCCACCAGCAGGAAAATACCTAACATTCCAGAGGCTGCAGATAGATATAAATAGATTGCCTAAGCCGACTGAAATCCCTGTTAGCCAGTCATGTGACTGCCAAGTTGATAAGCCCCGCACCCTGCTGTAACCACAATGAAAAGGGTGAACCTTAAATGCCCAGGGTCAGGAATCTGAGGGGCCTGAGGGTCTGAGCTTGAGCATGAATACAGACTCTTTGCTTTTGCATTCGAGTTTGACAACTGGTGGTCTTTGGGGACCCTCAGATCTGGGCATAACACAGCCAGCCACAAATTGAGGCCTTCCCATCCTTAGATTCAGTAATTGATTAGAACAGTTCACATGGAAGCCCTATGCAGCAGTGCGCCACACCACGATGTTCCGGCCTGACCTCATGTAAAATTAAAACAGAGCGGAAAAATCCACTCGCCTAATATGTTTCCTCTATGTTTTCCATGTTTACCAACAGAGACTATTGTGTTGAAATTGCCTCTAGTTTTCAGGATAGTAACTACAGTGTACGTTTGTAGCTTAGGCACAATAAGCGTACAATAAGTGTACAATAGGTAGACCATCTAGGTTTATGAAAGTACGCTCGGTGGTGTACAATGAAACTACCTAGAAACATGTTTCTCAGAGCACATCCTTGTTCCAGCGCCCAGCAACGCACGATGGCACTTGAGATTGCAGTTTCATTGTGACAGCTACAACAACAGGACAGCAAAATGAAAGAATGAAGTGGTCAAAGTATCCGAAGGGGAAAGAGCATCTGAAAACATTGCTGTCACTTTGCCTAGCTAAATGCCTGACACGAATGGGTTAGTCACTAGTATGGATATTGTAGACATTTCTGCTACTATAAAATTATAAAATTCAGGAATTGGTTCCTGTCTGGTTTTGGGGAATCACTAACACTTCCCTGGCACTATACCACGCCTCCTTGGGACTCGGGCTCCAAAACACGATCATAAGTTTCGGTTGTTTTAGCTGGGCGGTGGTGGCAAGGACAGAGTCTGAATATCAGAGGGTGGTTGTCCTTATCCACTGAAAGAAGGTGTCTGAAGTTCTCCAACATCGCATCCTTGTGTAAATTCATCTGAGCAGGGTCCAGGCTTTCCCCTTCCTCCTGAGAGAAGAGGATGGACACATCCCAGGAGAGCAGTGATGCCTGAAACGGTACGCACGCTTTTACAGTGGAAGGAGATGGCGTAGAGAGCTCTGCCGGACGGGATTGAGTAATGAAGGGCTGGAATATTATTTACTAGACAACGCGTCTTCTAAGAACAAAGGGGTGTGTCTACGTAAGGGCCCTAGAGCCCACTTTGCCAGTGACATGAAGTAGAAAGTATTCAGCTCAGTGACTTGCTTCTGTCTTACTTTCTCATGGCCTTTAAAATTGGCTGGTACTGGGAGTCATAGAAACTTAATTTCTGCTTCCGTCTGCATTGGTGGTCCTTGGGCAGGGAGCAGGCATGTAACCTGGAAACACAGGACTTGTTGATGGTGAGCCTAGAGACTGGAGCTAGGCTCAGGTTCTATTAGGGGTAACTTGGAAACTAATGCCAGGTACCGGCCTGGTAGTTTACCTGAGTTCAGACTTAGATCAGGTTCTCTAAGATGGAGTCTGAACTTAAAAGATTTGGCTTTCCCTGGCAAGGTTAACTCCCTCTGAGAAGTTTGCAAATGCTTTCCCTGTCTCTTCTATGTAGAGGGCACAAGGTCATTGTGCACACAGAGAAACACTGGGGAAACCAGTGATGTTAAACACGGAGGCTTGTGTCTTAAAGAGAGGGATGCTAACCTGCTTTCCACCTGGAAAGCTGGGAGTGGTTGGAGTTGTAACTTGGTGGTCCTGGCTATCCACAGGGCCAGGCCTCACCTGAATCCCAGATCTTCCTCCTCCCTACAGCTTGAGTATTGCTTCTCAGTCAGTAAAAGCCATCCTTGTGGGAGACATCACTTGTACAGCAGCCTCCATAACTTCTGTGTTGTCCGTAGGGCCAGACCACTCCTGACTCTCACAGACTGTTATGTTGACCTCAGTCATTCTCCCTCAACCCTTATCTTGAGCATTGTTCCTAGGAAAACAAAACCCAGCTATATGGAAGAGGGCATCTATACTCGGTAAAGAGCATCAAGGGAACATGTCTTAAGCATGGTTGTACACATAAACTGCGCAGTGTCAGACTAGAAGTTGGAACCACACTGCTTCTGTATCATGTAATCTATATCAGATTTCCTTCTAGTCTCACACAGATCATTACCCTGCCTGCCCTGGTGTTGGCACAGACCCCCACACTTGGAGTCTCTGTAACAGTCAGCAATCCTTGGCAATGCTTTGTGGGTACATCATTCCATTGTCTGCCTCTGTCTCCTTCTTCATTGCATTCATTCTGATATGAATGCATGTATATGTATGCATAGAAGTTATATGAGCAAAAAAATGTGGACAGATATATAGTCAACAGTTAACAGTGGTTACCTTGGTATGAAAGATGAATATAGATAATCATTTGATTTACAAATCATACTGGATTAGGGTCTCCTAACGATCTTAACTTGGCTTTATCTGTAAAAACTGTATTTCCATGACAAATCATGTTCAATGGTACTAGGAGTTAAGACTTTATCATATCTTTCTTGGAAGAACACTGATAGTGAGGATAATCAAAAAGTTCCAGACCATGCCGGGCGGTGGTGGCACATGCCTTTAATCCCAGCACTTGGGAGGCAGAGGCAGGCGGATTTCTGAGTTCGAGGCCAGCCTGGTCTACAGAGTGAGTTCCAGGACAGCCCGGGCTACACAGAGAAACCCTGTCTCGAAAAACCAAAAAAAAAAAAAAAAAAAAAGAAAAGAAAAAAAAACAGACAGTACCCACTGTTTCTTACAGTATACTTAATAAAATTTTCCTTCCTAAAGAAAAAATAAGTATTGCTAAAGGTTTTCCAATCCTCACTATAATCTTGTTACCAGTGTTTTTCCTTATAGACTCCTATTATTATAATCACATGTACACACACACACAGCCATGCACTCACATACAGTTTATAGATTTATTATTATATAAATATATAATGTGTGTTCAAAAGGATTAAATAACCTAAGAAATGTAAAATATTGGGGACAGTTTCTGACAGATAATTAGTATATAAATGGAAATAATCTGATACTAACATCTTTTTTTTTTTTTTTTACTTCCTGGTGGTTGAAGCCAGGTATAACGATGGGATTGACCGTCCCTACCATAAGCACAGGTATTATGACATATTATTTATAATACGGAATACTATCTAATACTAATTTGGGTCCCTGCGTTTTGGTATAACTTGTTTTCCAGCAGATGTATGCCTTCTTTGCTGGTTACTAACATTCCAGGCACATGCCCTGTCTTAGGGTATTTGCATTTACTGATCCCTCTACCTAGAACACTTTGCTTCTAAATAGTTGCATCATTAGATCCCTAGTTTGATTTCCCCGCACCTACATGGCGGCTCACGACTATCTGTGGATCGAAGTCCTCTTCTCACCTCCATGGGCCTCAGGAACACCTGTGATAGACAGATACCACCAGGCAAAACACCCCGCATATGATAAAAACAAAAACAAAAACTAAAAAAATTTGTAAATCAAATGATTATCGATATTCATCTTCCCCAAGTGGTTACCAAGGTAACCACTGGTAACAGCTGATTGCATATCCTTCCACATTTTTTGCTCATATAACTTTTATGCATACATATACACATACAGGGTTTTAAATGTGTTTTTTTATAGTGCTGGGGGCTGGACCCAGGCGATTGCAAGTGTTCCGTCTGTGACCTACATCCTCAGCTCCTCCTCTTGTTTAGATAGAATCATACGCATTATGCAGTGTTCCCTTTTCACTTAGCATATACTACATACAAGGTAGAATTACAGCCTCCTCCTCTCCTGCCTCTGTCCCAGTGTGCTCACACACTGTTTTATTTCAGTCATTTCCGTATTTTACTTTCAACCTCTCCTTTTCCTTCTCCCTGACTCCACATAACCTATGGCAACTGCATCAGCCACTTCCCACCACCCATGTGCTCTCTCCAGTACCTTTCTGCTTGAATATAAAGTAACATATAAACACACATGGATACAGATTTGTCATTTTCTTTTTTTTTAATTTGTGTGGTTTTTTTGTTTTGTTTTATTTTTTGGTTTTTTGGGACAGGGTTTCTCTGTGTAGCCCTGGCTGTCCTGGAACTCACTCTCTAGACCAGGCTGGCTCCGAACTCAGAAATCCGCCTGCCTCTGCCTCCTAAGTGCTGGGATTAAAGGCGTGCGCCACCGCTGCCTGGCCTGTTGTTGTTTTAAGAAAAAAAAGTACACTGCAGATAAAGAGAGCAGCTGACATAGAGTAACAGAGGATCCTTTGTAATCTTGTCTCAATCTTTTTGTGGGGGAGGGGTCGTTGTTTGAGACAGGGCTCTGTGTGTGTGTGGCCCTGTCTAGCACTTCCTTGCTTTAATCCTCTCCATGACTATTAATTCAACATTTAAAATTTACTTTCTGTACATGAACATCTTGCCTATGTAAGTATGCTGCTCACTGAGGCCAGAAGAGGGCGTCAGACACACCCCTCCAGGAACTGGAGCTACAGATGGTTGTGAGCCACCAGGTGGGCGCTGGAAATGGAACCTGGGTTGGCAGGATTTGGGTATTGCCATTTTCTTTTTTTTTTTTTTTTTTTTTTTTGGTTTTTCGAGACAGGGTTTCTCTGTATAGCCCTGACTGACCTGGAACTCACTCTGTAGACCAGGCTGGCCTCGAACTCAGAAATCCGCCTGCCTCTACCTCCCAAGTGCTGGGATTAAAGGCGTGCGCCACCACCGCCCGGCTAAGGGTATTGCCATTTCTACGCCCATCACCGGGTTTTCTATTTGTAAATGCTTGTCCTTCCACACCTGTCCAAAACATGAAGGTCACACAGCTCTCAATGCCTTAGGCAACCAAAGAGATGGCCCAGGTGTTGTCTTACTGCTAATTGTTTATAACAAAGGTGGCGGTGGCAGGAAATAAGGGTCAGAACCTCGGGCAGGCAGAGTAACAGGAAGGACAGTAAGCAGAGGCAGACATAGGAGGGGACAGAAGAGAGAGCAGACTGAAACAGAAAGGTAAAGAAGCTAGCTGAGAGACTGCCCCACCAAAAAGTCTAAAGCTTTAAACTCTATAGAAGAGTCTCATTTCTTATTTATTCTGCAAGTGCAACTGAAAAAGGCCTCCTCCACCCACATACTCACAATTTACAGAGCATCTGCCTCTAATCCATACAAATCATGTCCGCCGAAGTGGACCCTCCACCCAGATAAGACCCCCAGTTACACAACAGTTGCGCTCCCCGACACTGGCATTTTGTGTGCCCATAGCTGACTCAGGTGGGCCACCATAGTCCCAGGTCAGGATTCAACACAGGTCCTAAGGTTTGACTGCTTCCATCTACTAAACATTCCTATTTACCCTGGATAGGGATCTTTAAGCCCAAATCAATTGGCTTGCGGCTCAGCTTCACTCCGGTGTAAGGTCTTCCCATCCCGAGGGTCTGTGCGCAGACTCAGTCGCGACTTTGAGGTTGTCTGCCAGCACTCCGAAGCTTTCCGATGGATTCTGGGCATTCCGTGCTTTTTTTTTTTTTTTTTTTTTTTTTTTTAAATGAAGGCATGATGGCTGTGGCCGCTTGGTGGGAGTGTTCAAAACTGTGGTGTACAACAAATCCTTTGCTAGGCCAGGGGATTTGGCCATTGTAGAGCAAGAAAAGTAGGTGCCCTGAAACTCCAAACACAGCTACTCTTAAATTATAGGAAGCCAACACTCATTTCTCCAGGAACAACATCAACATAGTCGCAGCAACAGCCAGGAGGGTGAGGTTGGTCAACATACGGTTTTAGTTTTTTTTATTTTTTAATGCATTTGTTTTTGTTCATTTTAAGCAGGATATGGTATAACCCAGGCTGGCCTCAACCTCTTGATCTCTGTGCTCCACTTCCAAAGGGCTAGGATTACAGGTATGGCCCCCACCCAACCATGTCTGGAATCCCAGTCCCAGTACACCAAGCTGGGACAATAGCTTAATTGCACACTGTACGAGACTCAGTGAAACCACCCAACTTAGGCCCAAGGAGAAGAGTGACTACACACATTAAGGATACCCATCGGGTATATCATCTCATAGGTGGGTCATACAGCCAGAGGACTGGACACGGTGGCCAAGACATTACCATGTGCAAAGAAAGGGTGGAAACCTATCACCCCCATAACCACTGTTGCTTAGCCACGAGGAAATGCATAGGAAAGGAAACATCGGTGGAATTGATCAAAAAGAGTTTTTTTTTTTTTTTTTTCCCCTTCATAAGTTAAAAATTATCAAGGCAGATCAAGTTCATGAGTGACAAAGCCAGGAAGAGTAAAGGTTGGAGACCAGCAGGAACACCCACTTCCAGTTGCAACAGCAATCCTGAACACCGTGCAGAGCTGGTGAACTTGGCCTGAGCATGGCAGATTCAGCTCCTAAGACTGCCCTCGCGTTACTTCCTGCCTCCATCACACAAGTCTCAGGTTTGGTTGGATGGTATCCCGAGGGAGAGCAGAGAACAGAACAGTGAGCAGTACGTCCCTCTCCTTTGTCCTTTAAAGCAGAGGACGAGACCTTGCTCTACAGTCCTGGCTTGCCTGCTAGGTAACCCAGACTACCCTCAGACTTGTGGCAATCCTTCTGTTTTAGCCTCTGAATTACAGAGTGCAGGAATTACAGAGCAGAGCCAACCTTGAATAACTCTCAGAACGCTCAAATAAAAGAGAACCGCCTTTTTTTGTGGGGATCTGGTGGGAGTGGGCAGTGAGGGTGAGATGTGGGGCGGGGCAGTGTCGGAGCTTGAACCCGGCTGTTACTATGGCTCTACCGCCGCTGTTACAGTCCGAGTTTCAGCTGTCAACAGTAGTTGCCCCTGGAGGGTGATGTGAGCTTCTTTTCTGAAGGAAATGGTGTGAGGATAGCCATGACACGGCCGGAGCAAGGAAGCAACTGATAAAACCAAACACCACGGAAGTACCGTCTCTTCTTTAGAAGCACCAACCCAGACACCCACAAGCACTGGCCACATTTTCTTATTTTCAAATACTTTTTTTCCCTTTTGCATCTGTTGTGGTGACCTTCCTCAGACTGTATGAAAGTGTGTCTTTGTATTTTCTATTGTTATTTCTGTACCGGCAGAAAGCTAAGTGCTGGCAGGATTTTGATATTGTCATTTCTACCGCCCAACACTGGGCTTTCTCTTTTGTAAATGTGAGTCTAAGGCCAGCTTGTTCAACACAAGATCCCACCTCAATGTAAAATAATTTTGTGCATATTATGGGAAATAGATTTGAAGATAGTAATAATAGACATTAGAAAACCCATGAGAACTGTATAGTAGTAATCGACATTAAAGACAGAGAAAAGAACATAAATTCCAGAACTGTTTAGGAGATGGGATTTAGAGGGCTTGGTGATTGCTGGGATTGGGTGGTAAGAGTGACTCCCCGACGTGAATTTTCTGGTGATGAGCGAGATGTGCGTGTTGCCTGAAGGTTTTCTTGCATTCTTTACATTCATAGGGTCTCTCTCCTGTGTGGATTCTCTGGTGCTGGACAAGGGACCCACAGTAACTGAAGGCCTTCCCACAGACGTCACACTCATAGGGCTTGTCCCCAGTGTGAACCCTCTGGTGCTGAGTAAGGGATGAGTCATTGCTAAAGGCCTTTCCACACTTAACACACTCATAGGGCTTCTCCCCAGTGTGAACTCGCTGGTGCTGAGCGAGGTAGGCGATCTGGCTGAAGGCCTTCCTACATTCCTGGCACTTATATGGTTTTTTCTCCGGTATGAATTCTCTGATGTTGAGCGAGGTGGGAATTTTGGCTGAAGGCCTTCCCACATTCCTTACATTCATAGGGTCTCTCCCCTGTGTGAATTCTCTGGTGCACAGTAAGGTATGCACGAAGGCTAAATGCTTTCCCACAGACCCTGCACTCATAAGGTTTCTCCCCAGTGTGAACTCTCTGGTGTTGAGCAATAGATGACCTATTGCTAAAAGCCTTCCCGCATTGGAGACATTCGTAGGGCTTCTCTCCAGTGTGAACTCTCTGATGCTGAGCAAGGTAGGCAAACTGGCTGAAGGCCTTCCTGCACACCTTACACCCATAAGGCTTTTCTCCAGTGTGAACTCGAAGGTGCTGAACTAGATGCGCGTTCTGGCTGAAGGCCTTCCCGCACTCCTTACACACGTAGGGTTTTTCTCCGGTGTGAATCCTGTGATGCTGGACAAGGTTGGATCTCTGGCTGAAGGCTTTCCCACATTCTCTGCAGGCATAGGGTTTCTCTCCAGTGTGGACTCTCTGATGGAGAGTAAGGGATGAGCTCTGGCTAAAAACTTTCTCACAGCCGCTGCACTTCAGGAGCTTCCTCTCTGTGCAGATGCTCTTGGGCTTAGGAGGTTGTGAGCTTTTGCTCCAGCTTTTCCAGTGTGTGCCTTCTTGCACACCTTCTCCTCCTCTGGGGTTGCCTGTCGTGTAGGAAGCAAGGTGGTCCAGGGGAAACGTCCCCAAGACCTGTTATCAGTGAAAGCTTCAAATGCAATGTACTTTTTCTTTAGACAAGCCTTTACATTCCCATATTGCCTCTTGAAATGATGTTCCCAGCGCCATTTTTCCACCGAACTGGGATACTCCAGGCCAAGACTTCTGAGTTCTCCCGTTATCTTTCCGGATGACTGTTCTTCATAGAGCTCCTGCTTCGGGAGTAATTCTTCAGTCCCATACACAGACTCCCAGCCTAAAGGTAATAATAAAAAGTGTCTTCTTTATTATGTATCCAGAAAACATGACCATGAGAGTGTATCTGTGAATAGAAGTATGTAAACTTAGTACCAAACAAAACCCAACAGAACACTGACTTTCAAAGCTCTGAGGAGTATAACAAACTGAAAGTTGGCCATGAGATCTTATGAGGAATGATTAGAACTTTATGAAAGGGGCTGGAGAGATGGCTCAGTGGTTAAGAGCACTGACTGCTCTTCCAGAGGTCCTGAATTCAATTCCCAGCAACCACATGGTGGCTCACAACCATCTGTAATGGATCTGATGCTCTTGGTGTGTCTGAAGAGAGCAATAGTGTATTCATATGCATAAAATAAATAAATACATAAATACATAAACAAATCTTTAAAAAAAAAAAAAGAGCTTTATGAAAACCAGTAAGAGTTGTCACAGCCGAGAAAGAACTCTGGCTGTGACTGGACTTGGCTGTAAGTAAAACTGAAATAATAACTATTTCATTCAAGAACTATAGGGGGGATATTTAGAGAATGGCACCCAGTCCTGCTTGTTCCCGGGCAGTTTCCATGTTTCGCTGCTCCTCGGCTCTGACCGGGGCTCCGACTAGCTAGATGCACAAGCCCTGGCACCCACGAGATGCCAGCATGGGGGATGGCTCTGCCAATCCCCACGCTGCATCCACAAAGCTCGGCTGAACCCCAGACAATATCTGCCATCCTCACAGTACCTGGTAGAAATGAGACTCTTAAAGCTTAATGATTATCTAAAGGATTATGTATTTAGAAATGCTCAATCAACAAGATGCCCACACAATTAGAGTTGTTACCCAATATCTAACCTTTTGATAGAAGTTGCTACCCAGGACAGCTTTTGACCCATCCATGGTTCTCCATGGCTGCTAGCCACTTCTTCTCCTCCCCTTCCTCTTTTTCTCCCCTCCTCTTCCTCTCTTTCTCTCCCAGCTCCACCTCTTCTTCTATGCCTAATCACTGAGCTCCACTGGGTATACAATGTAGCAGGATAAGTATCCTGCTACAAAGAACACTCACTGAAAAATAACTGTCTTATATCCGATGTTCTTATGGATGCTTTTAGTATCAGGAGACAATGATCACCTGCCATCATTGATCTTATTTTCTTAGAAGAGACAAAAATAAACAAGGAAATGTTATTGCATGTCACAGGTACTAAGTTCTGCAGAAAAGAGAGTGGACAGGCAGTCATGTATCTGTACACAGAGGTCCTCAAGGTTCTAACACAGCACTGGTGATTTATAAGTTGTATTTCTACAGAATCATCAACTGATAAGATTTTCTCTTACCTTGTTTAAGAAGTTTATTACATTTTAAATTTTATTTTGTGTGTGTGTGCAAGCCCATGCCACTTGACATCTTGACATGTGGGCATTAGAAGATAACTTGCTAGAGTTGGTTCTCTCTGTCCAGCACTGTTTCTTTTTTTTTTTTTTTTTTGTTTTTTTTTTTTCGAGACAAGGTTTCTCTGTATATCCCTGGCTGTCCTGGAACTCACTCTATAGACCAGGCTGGGCTCAAACTCAGAAATCCGCCTGCCTCTGCCTCCCAAGTGCTGGGATTAAAAGCGTGCGCCACCACCGCCCGGCTCCAGCACTGTTTCTTAATTTAAGAAGTAACTAAATGGCGTTTTGTTCTATTTAAACTTCATATATGGGATGGAGAGATGGCTCAAGTGATTAAGAGCACTTACTGTTCTTTCAGAGAATCCACGACTGATTCCAAGTATCCAGGATTACTACTGCTCCACCTCCAGGGGATGCAACATCTCTGGCCTCCTCCAGCACTTGTACACATGTACACACATATGTATGTATACACACACACACACACACACACACAACGTAGTAGATGTAATTATTTAATCGGCCTCTGGTGTTGGGCGCCAATTTGTAGTAGAAATTATTATTTAAGCCCCAAATTTGTCGCTGTAAGATCTCCTACCCGAAGGAGACCAGTAAAGGAAGACACATCTCAATAATTATGGTATAAATTGCATGCCTGGATTGGGCAGATTTACCACTACACTACTCTTTTTTTTTTTGGTTTTTCGAGACAGGGTTTCTCTGTGTAGCCCTGGCTGTCCTGGAACTCACTCTGTAGACCAGGCTGGCCTCGAACTCAGAAATCCGCCTGCCTCTGCCTCCCAAGTACTGGGATTAAAGGCGTGCGCCACCACCGCCCGGCTCACCACTACACTACTCTAATCCCCGGCTATGAGATCCCTTATAACTTGCGGTTCATCCAGGGCATTGTGCTTGTCCAGCTCCTACCGCTGGCTTCCTCCTGCTTCTCCCTCTGCCAACTTTTATATCAAATTCCTCTCACTCTCTCCTCCCCTAAGCCTTTTTCTCCGCCTCCCCTTCTACTGCCCAATCTCTGGCTCTAGTCTTTATTTTACAGGTTTTAATTGGACAGAAGGTTTACAAGATGTCATCTATGTACAGATTCAATCATCCTCTGCAGCCCCTCCCAGAAGGGTGGAACTAGGATCAAAATACAAGGCTCAGGCTATCCACTGGGAACTAGGATCAAAATACAAGGCTGAGGCTATCCAACACACACACACACACACACACACACACACACATACACACTGTGGTGGTGGTTTGAATGAGAATTTCCCCAACAGGCTCATATATTTGAATATTTGATGCCCAGTAGATTACGAGGAATGGCCTTGTTTGAAGAGGTATAGCACTAATCACTAGGGGTGGATTTTAATGTTTCAAAAGCCCATACTATCTCTAGTTAGCGCTCTCTCTCTCTCTCTCTCTCTCTCTCTCTCTCTTTCTCTCTTTCCCTTCCTCCCTCCTCCTTCTTCCCTTCCTCCCTCCCTCCCTCCCTCTCCCTCCCTCCCCCCCCTACCTGTTTGTGGATCAGATGTAAGCTATTAGTTACTGCTCCAGCATCAATGCCTGTCTGCCTGCCGGCTTGATCCCTGCCAAGATGGTGATGGACTTCCCCTTTGAGACTGTAAGCCTCAATAAACTGTTTCTTCCATCTATAAGTTGCCTTGATCGTGTGTCTCTTCACAGCAATAGAAAAGTAAGACACGCACACACAGTTCAAAAATAAAAAAATGATTTCTAAACTCCATATATGTGATAATGGTTATTTATGTGAGTGATCCTTCTAATAATAATGCACTAAGTTTAACTGAGCATCATCTACTACAACAGTTACCCATGGAAACTTCCTCTCAGAAAACTGAATGTGGACACAACCCTGGCTGAGGCAGTTTGGGATATGGGGTTGGGAGAGGCATTTACAACAACAAAGCCGTCCTTTGTTTCTCCTCAGGGTTTCCTAGGCCGATCTGCAAATCTTCCACGGCACAAACCTAAGCTTTTACCCGGTTGATTCTCAAATGTTCACTAGCTGCTTGCCTTTGCTTTCACTAAACCTAGCATCTTCCTGTTACCCAGAACCCTCTGTCTCCTGCCTTTTCTCTGGGTTTCCTTTATGGCACATTTTCTCTTCATGCATGCCTCCTGTAGCTGTTTCTGCTGCTAGCCTACCAACTGTGTGGTTATCTGTACACATGTGTAACACACGTGTGGTACCTTGGGGTGAGGAGACAGGTAGGAGCGGTGTGGGAAGTGCAACTTAGTAACGTTGGTATTGATTAGAGGGACAGAAGAGGATGGACTGATTGACAGAGAAAGATGAGGCATTTGTAGATACACCCACCAACATTAACTAAGTGAATGGCCGCTGAGTTCACACCATACGGGGCTCAAGGTACTTCAAGAGAATTATTCTAGGTATGACAAAACCAGAGATTAAGCAACTTTTGTAGAACTTCACTATGTGTAAGAATCAGGATTTGAACCTGTAACTTCATTGATTCTAGGGTGGGTCTGGAGTTCATCAAATCGGGAAAAGACTATTTAAAAACTAGAAGGGAATTAGGGACCAGAGAAGGAGCAGGAGTCAGGCAACAGATGAAAGGAGTTCCCAGGAAGAAGGGTCAGAGCATGAGAAGGAGGAGTCAGGAGTCCATGAGGATTGTAGCCTAGAGCCCCAATTTCTTTCAGGACCAAGACATTTGGGATACGTCACACAAAAGAACAAAGAGACGTTCTCTTGAGTCAGGGTGACTGTTCACATCAGAGGTTGCTGCCCATCTGTTTCCTCTGTACTCACCTGTAGACAAACTGTCCGTCAGCTCTGTCTTCACTGTCCATGGCTCTTTCCCTTGTTCCAACAGGAATATTACACTTGGCTTAGAAAAGCAAAGGCCTGTAAATGTGAAAAGAAATGACTTAGTTACACTGAGGGTGTCTGGTATCAACCACATTGCAGGGCAGGCCCTGTGCCCAGGGGTAGTTGGCCAACACAAAATAATGCAATTTTTACTACAAAATGTAGTTTTGTTTCTTTTTGCCTTTTTTTTTTTTGTCTTATTGATTTTTTTAAAAAAGATTTCTTTCTTTCTTTCTTTCTTTCTTTCTTTCTTTCTTTCTTTCTTTCTTTCTTTCTTCTTTTAATACATGTGAGTACACTGTCGCTATCTTCAGACACACCAGAAGACCCATTACAGATGTTGTGAGCCACCATGTGGTTGCTGGGGATTGAACTCAGGACCTCTGGAAGAGCAGCCAGTGCTCATAACCACTGAGCCATCTCTCCAGACCATCTTATTGATCTTTTGCTTGTTTTGATTTTTCTTTTGTGACTTTTGTTGTTGTTCTTAGTTTCTTGATTTTTTTTTTTTTTTTGAAAAGAGATAAAGTATAAAGTTGATTGGGTACTGAAGATGGGAGAGTCCAGTAGGAGCTTAGGGAGGGGAAAGCATAATCAAAATATATTATATGAAAAACAATTAGTAATAAAAGAATATCTGGGGCTGAAGAAATGGCTTAGTCAGAAAGGTATCCATGTAAAAAGCCTGGGGGTGCACACCTGTAATCACAGTTATGAGAGACAGAGACAAACACACCCTTGGAGCTCACTGGCCAGTCATCCTAGGAAATCAGTGAGGCCCAGGTTCAATCAGACACCCTGGCTCAAAAAACGGAGGGCTGGGGCTGGAGAGACGGCTCAGAGGTTAGGAGCACTGACTGCTCTTCTAGAGGTCCTGAGTTCAATTCCCAGCAACCACATGGTGGCTCATGACCATCTGTAATGGGATCCGATGCCCTCTTCTGGTGTGTCTGAAGAGAGCTACAGTGTATTCACATGTATTAATAAATAAATCTTAAAAAAAAAAAAAAAAAACCAACAACAGCCATAAAAAGGTAGGCCTGGTGAGATGGACTACAAGTTAAGGCACTTGCTGAAAAAGCAGGACACATGCCGTAGAGAGATCTGACTCCTAGGGACTGTCTTCTGACTGCCATAAGCTTGTGCTGATACACAGTAAATATGTAGAAACTGCTCCTATTCAAACCATTAAAACAACAACAACCAGAGAATATGAAACATTTGGCAAAGGCCAATGATAGGCCTATCTACCCTCATCTCCATGATTGGCACACACTCACCCAAACCATGCCAATGCTACCAAAATATTCACAGTGACAGTCACAAAGTCCCTCATGAATAAACGTCCCATTTTACAAGAGGAAGATATCCTTACTGTCTTACTTAGGGGTACTATTGCTGTGATGAAGCACCATAACCAAAGCAATTGGGAAGGGTAGCGTTTGAATAAGAATGGCCCGAAGGCTCATATATGTGAGTGCTTGTTCATCTGGGAGTGGTGCTACTTGAGAGGGATTAGGAAGTGCGGCCTTATGGGAGGAAGTGTGTCCCTGGGGATGGGCTTTGGGGTTTCAGAAGCTCAGGCCCGGCCCAGCGTGTCTCTTCTTTCCCACCACCTGTGGGTCCAGATATAGAACTCTCAATTCCTCCAGCACCATGTCTGCCTGTGTGCCACCATGATGTCAAGGGACTGAACTTCTGAAACTGTAAGCCGGACCTAACTAAATGCTTTCCTTTATAAGTGTTACTGTGGTCATGGTGTCTCTTCACAGCGATAGGATAATAGCTAAGACAGGGAGAAAAAAGTTTATTTGGCTCATGCTTCCACATTGTAGTCCATCCTGAAAGAAGTCAGAACAGGAGCTCAAACAGGGTGAGAACCTGGAGGCGGGGGCTGATGCAGAGGCCATGGAGGCACGCTGCTTACTGGATTGCTCTCCATGGCTTCCTCAGCCCGCTTTCTTATAGGACCCAGAACCATCAGCCCAGGGATGGCACCACCCATAATGGACTGGGCCGTCCCCCATCAGTCACTAATTAAGAAAATACCCTATGGGTTTGCCTGAAGCCCAATCTTATTCTTAATTGAAGTTCCCTCCTCTCTGATGACTTTAGCTTGTGTCAAGTTGACATAAAACTAGCCAGCACACTCACCCAGAGACACCAAGATCCTATAGTTCTCCAACATGACACGACTGTACAAGTGCCTTTGGGAAGAATTCAGGCAATCCCATTCCTCTTGGGAGAAGTCTATTGCCACATCTCTGAAGGTCACCAGCTCCTGAAGTGAAAGAAAGAAAAGGAAATAACTCCCTCCACACACCACGTTCACCCATCTATTCAGCACCAGGCACAGAATAGTTCACTCCTCAAGCATCAGCTTCAACAATCATTCTTCCATCCAATTAGGAATATGAGGGCACTCCCTCATACCACACCCCAGATACATCAGCCCTGTTCCCTCTCAGGGCCTCTGGAGTCCTCAGATCATTCTCAACAGTGCTCCTACCTCTATTCCCTACTGGCCTAGCTATCCTTGCTGTATGTATGTATGCATGCATGTATGTATGTATGCATGCATGTATGTATAGACAAATGTACATATGTATATATGTAAATATATATGTATGTATGTTTTATGTGTGGGAATGTTTTGCTTGCATGCATGTCTGCACACCATGTGCATGTAGAACCCTCAGAGGCCAGAAAAAGCTGTTTGATACCCTGGAACTAGAGTCCCAGATGGTTGTGAGTCACCACGTGGGTGCCGAGAACCGGACACTAGTCCTCTGCAAGACCAGTAAGTGCTCTTAACCACTGAGATATCCCTCCAGTCTCAAACCAGAGGTGGGCATGCTGAGGTTTGAGCCCAGGCCTTTGCACGTGCTCTATCAGTGACTATATCCTCAGCCATGTATTTTATTTTATTTTTTTTGAGACAGGGTATCATGTATCCCAGGATGGCCCCACATTCTCTGTGTCCCTGAAGATGACCTGGAGGTCTTGATCCTCCTGCCTCCACCTCTCAAGTGCTAGGATTACAAGTGTGCACTCTCACACCTAGTTTACGAGGTCCTGGGGTTCAGACTCAGGGTTCCGTGCACACTGGGCAGATACTCTATCAACGGAGCTCCATTCACAGTCTTCTGCTTGCTTCATTTATTGCGTGTCCCTTTCCCCAGGGATGAAATGCAACACCACAAGGACAGTGCGTTTGCTTCGTCCCTGCCGCGTCCCCAGTGGGACAAAAGTGCAGGCACTCAGGAGGCACTCAGGTAGTCACTGGACAATTTGAATGAATGAATGAATGGTTGGACATTTTAAGATGCTCAAGGGGAAGGGAATGGCCCACTGTTACCTGGCACAGCTCTGAAAATTGTGCATAGACTGGACAGAGCCAATCGCTTTTGTGTACAGAAATGGAAGCTTCATTCCTAATTTTGCTTCTGCCTCCAGGGGGCAGGGCAGAGTTCTTAAAGATCTGGAGCTGAGCTATGATTCAGTTGTACTCCAGGTTTCTTTATGTGAAAAACCCAAAATGACAACAACAAGAACAACAACAACAACAACAACAACAACAACAACAAGCCACACATACTTTTCCATTCCTTTTTTAAGATTCCTTTTTTATTTTTAATTGTGTCTGTGTGCCCGTGTGTGTGGTCATGAGTGCAGGTACCTGTGGAGGCCAGAAGGGGGCGGCAGAAATCCCCTAGAGCTGGAGTACTGGCCGTTGCAAGCTGCCTGTTGGGGACTGGAAACCTTTGTAAGAGCAATCCCTCTGGCCCTCACCCTCTTGCTGGCCTATATGATCAACAAAAACTAACCGCAAGGTCGGCTGCAGGCAGCTCCGTGGCCAGAGCGCTTGCCTCCCGTGCCCAAGGCCCTGGGTTTGATTACCGGCAATGCATTTTTAAAAAAGGCTTAAATCCCAAATCCACAATTAATTTGTCCCCTAACAAATGATGATAATGTACTTAGCCTCTCCACACGTAGAGTTAACCAACCGTGATGAAAATGTTGCAGGCAGCCGGGCATGGTGGATGGCAGGAGAATTTCAAGTTTAAGAAGCCTAACACTGTCAGACGGGATGAAGCAGATTAAAGCCGAGAGAACGGAAGCAGAGAGCCAAGTTAGGAGACTATAGCCACACTACACACGGGAGATGACAGTTCAAAACGGGAAAGAAGCCGCGTCGTCAGTGGAAAGTAGTCTGATTCTGGCTCTGTTTGCAGGCAGAACACACCCAGCTCCCTGAACAGACAGTACGGTGAGCCATGGACGAGCTCCTTAGTTTCCTTGTTTACTGCCCTGTTCCATCCTCAACTCGCTCAGCTCTTTCTCCACAGTGAGAGAGACCCTACTCAGGTAACCGTCAGATCACGTCACCTCCCACGCTGGAATTTCACTCAGGTGGAAGACAACGTTTGCATCTGAGATAGCTATTCTGTCACCACATGAACATGTTTCAGTCAGCAGTTAGAGATGAAAGTCAAGTTCAGGGATGAGAGCTAGCTGGGTGCGGTGATGTGCACCTTTAATGCCAGCACTCAGGAGACAGAGGCAGGTGGTACTTCGTGAATTCAAGGCCTACATGGTCTACAACAGTAAAGACCCTGTATCCAAGGGGGCGTAAAAAAGGTTTAGATGCACACAGGAGTGTTTTCAAGCCCTGAGACAAGATGAGATTATTGTGGTTTTTTTTTTTTGGTTTTTCGAGACAGGGTTAAGATGAGATTATCAAAGCGGCCTGGATAAATAAAGGAGGAGGGGGCCCAGAACTAAATCTGTGGTTCTCAGTGTTAACATGCTCTTAAAATTTGTTACTGCATGAATGATGTTCGCGAAGTATCTAGAATTAAGCTAGCTTTTATCTTAAATAAGGTGAATAGCATGCCAGGAAGAGGGCATAGTATGTATAAGACCACGTATCACACGTGTGTACATAGGGCTGGGGAGGTGGCTCAGAGTTCAGAGCGTTGCTACACTGTTGCAGAGAACTCAGATTCAGTTCCCAGCAGTCAGGTCACGTGACTCACACAGATTAAACACACATACACTTTAAAAAAAAATCTTTTCAAAAAGACAAAAATTGACAAATTATGCTTTGAAATTTTTAAGGCAGTGAGCTGACTGAATGACTTTCACACAGAGAGAAAGAAATTAAGATAAAATCAAGTGAGACAGTCAGGGATTGGAGTATGTAAAGTCCTGTAAACCACTCACTCACCCTGAATGAATTAAAGGAGAGAGAACACACCAGCTCACCTGGCACGCGGTTTTAAGAAGTCCAACAGCCATTCTTCCTCTCAACTCCTCCTAAGAAATGGCGATCCCAGCCAACTGAGATGGGAAAAGAACAGGACAAACTAGGCGTTCCTCTCAGCATCCATATTACCTACCATCTTATGTTTCTTCCTCCTGCTGCAACTTCCCTTAAGTAAACAGAGCTGATGGAGACGTAGCAATTTGTTTGCATGCAATATAATCCATGCTTAAGTCATTTCCAGTGTATTACGTGGGCAGCAAAGTTACAGAGCTTGCAGATAAAGAGACAGGTGATTGTTTAAATAAAGATACACCTCGAATAAATAAGTCACCAAGATTAAATAAACTTAACCATTCTTCTCTCCAGTAGAAGAGTGATTCAGAAACTCGGTAGCATACTATCACCACTCGGCTACCTCGAAAAGACACTGGGTGACAGTTTCAGGACCCTCGCATACTCGAACTCTCAAAAACCGACATTGCCAGCCACTGTCACACACACACCACAGTGAAAGGCCACGGATGTACACGCTGTCAGATGTTCACCCTCTCCTACACCTCCACGTCTGCAGACACTCTGGTGCCACAGGCTGGCATCACTAAGGGTCTCACATTCTAGTCACAAAGAGGCTCCACGACCGTGCACAAGGAGGAAGGAGAAAGGTGCCAGGCATAGATTCACTCGCACATCGGGTGACAGTCTCACAGAACTGTACCAACCACTGTCTTACTCCCAGGGACGCCCAGAGGGCCGACGACCAGAGTCGGGCGGAGACACCTGCCATCCCCAGCCCACTCCGCACTGCGGAACGAACCGGGAAGATCTCGCTTCTTCCTGAGGCTCTGGAATCGCTCCATCCGTGCCACACCGTGCGTTAAGTTGGAATCTAGCCTCCGAGAGGAGGGGGGGGAAAGAAGCTCCCTTGCCTGGGTTCCCGGAGGACACAAAGGACGACAGCCCAGCTCCCGCTGGGCCATTGGAATGTAGTCCGGACAAAGGGATCTAGCACCTGGATTCAGCGGATTGACAAGTCTCGATCCATGTCTCTTCCACACGCCAATCAGTGTATGCAGCCACACACGCAACAGAACACCCATGCACATACTAAATATATTTATATTTTACTTTTATGCATGTGCGTATTTTGCCCACATCTATGTATGCTACCATGAGCATGCCTGGTTGCCATGGAAGCCAATGGAGCGTACGGTTCCTTTCTCGGGCGTTAACTCGAGTCCATTCTCGTAGTCTCTTCACAGACTTTCTTCTGTGGAACCCATTCGTTAACCATGCCATCAATCCTTTCTGGTGACCACTCCAGCCATG
This sequence comes from Mastomys natalensis, assembly GCA_021653895.1. Classification (NCBI taxonomy): domain Eukaryota; kingdom Metazoa; phylum Chordata; class Mammalia; order Rodentia; family Muridae; genus Mastomys; species Mastomys natalensis. The sequence continues at coordinate 581,306 of JAJTUV010001598.1, read as the reverse complement.
CAAGCACTCGCCTACATCTAACTCGTACTTCATTCAAACATAGCATTTTCTTCAGAAAAATTTCACAATTTGAGAAAACCTAACTTCTTTCTTGAGTGTGATGTTGAAACAACCTTTCTCTGATTGTAACTGTGAAAACGTGATGTCTGGTTAGGCAACATTCTGGAAACATGTGATGTGATTGCTTACACCAGTGTTTGATATTCGTAATGTTTAATGTGCTGCAAGAAGTTTGTGAGAATGTAAATAGGATTGAACGACAAATTTGGGAAATTGAAATACAGATATGATTATGTATGGAGATTATATCTCTGTGGTTATGTATAGAAGCTCAACCTGTAATAGCCATATCTGTGGGCTGGTAATTAGAAAAAAAAAATTAAAGGAGTAGCCGTGAAACAGAAGCGGACCAGATTGGCCTTGAGCTTGAGGCCAGTCTGGCCTACTGCGACCATGGCAAATTCAAGAAATTTTTTGACAGCAACATACAGTCAAGAGAAAGAGAAACTATTGCTTAGTGTTCTATACTCTGTGTGAAATAAAAATAATGTTGCTTAAATACTATGATAAAGAAACTATGTACACTACACTATCTAAAGCAGGGGCTGGAGAGATGGCTTAGGAGTCAAGAGTACTTGTTGCTCTCTGGAAGAGGACCTGTTTCAGTCCTAGAACTCTCAAGGAGTAGCTCAGAAGCACTAGCCACTCCGGTTTCAGGGAATCGGATGCCCCCTTCTGGTCTCTCGATGTACTGCACGCACATACGCCAGGCAAAAAACTCAAAATACATGAAGTAGAAATAAGTAAACCTTAAAAAAACAAAACAAACAAACAAAAACAAAACAAAACAAAACAAAAAAAAGTTAAGAAAAAAGCCGGGCGGTGGTGGCGCACGCTTTTAATCCCAGCACTTGAGAGGCAGAGGCAGGCGGATTTCTGAGTTCGAGGCCAGCCTGATCTACAGAGTGAGTTCCAGGACAGCCAGGGCTACACAGAGAAACCCTGTTTCGAAAAACCAAAAAAAAAAAAAAAAGAAAAGAAAAAAAAAAGAAAAGAACCTTGCCCATTAAAGAATATTATCAAGAAAATAAAAAGGCAACTTACTCCTACAACATGGATGAAAAGTATTTGTAAAACATATATCTAAGAAAGTCTCCCTCCCCAGTGGTGATTGTTTTGTCTTGATGGATTCCAGGGTCTTATGCATACAAAGCAAGCACTCTATCGCCTTGGCTACATCCCCAATTCCCGCTAAGGACTGAAATATATGAAAGTCTCCAGCTAATAAGACAATCAAAGGCAAATTTTAAAAATGAGTAAAGATTTTGTATAGACATTTTCCAAAGATGTGCAACGTCTAGCAAGCAGCTGAAAAGTCGCCCAATATCATTCATAATTGGATTATTAAATAATGAACGATGTGACAGCAAAGGGAAGGATGGAGAGAGAACGGCTAACTGATACAAGGGTCTAGCTGACTAGTAAATGGCTCTGTTTCCTTAGGATCTAGTTAGTATGCAGACACTGCCCAGCAATCGTGTACAATCCTAGGTCATCAGTCCAGTAACACCATCGGTCAGAACAAGGAGTCTACGAAGTATAGACAAAAGCATGTTTCTGACAAAAGTGGACTTTCGCAATGAAACGTTGTTGAGAACCACGGTCACAAAAGTGGTTGCAAATTCACACAGTCTTAAACGTCACTAAACCTCAAGGTTGCTTAACTCCATAAACTCCACGTATTCACGTAACTCCTCCTTCTGCCTGCTACCAAGAGTTTGTGACTCCGGAGGACACATCCTCATCATAAAGAAATAGACAATCGCTGGAGACAGCCCTGATCCAAGGGAACTAAACAAACTCAGCCGTGCTTCCTTCCTAGCTCAGATTCCTTAACCCTGAGATTCTCAGAGCCAGCGTCCAGTTTTTCATTTGGGTGAGCACAGGTCTCGGGCCGCGAAGGGCTCTGGGAAATGTAGTTCAAAGCAAGAAAACAGCGGATGCTTTCGGATTCTTCTCAGTTGCAAGTTGCACCCCCAGGCTGTGAATGTTAGGCCTTGGGGAAGCCGCTGCTACAAAACCCGCCCAGGCCCAAGCCGATCCCCCTGCCGCAGCGCCGCGCCCTTACTCGAGCAGTGGCCACTCTCCTGGCTCGCACACAGAAGGCCAGACCAGTCCGGCGAGCCGCGGGGCCCTCTGGGAAGTGCTACTCTGCGTCTAACGGACCCAGGTTTGTGGAGCTTCAACCCCAGCCTTGCTGCGCCGTGCCGTAGCCGGGGGCTGTGCGCCTTGGGCGGCGTCGGGGTGTGGGATCGCGACCGGTGGCCCGGCTCGGCGGTGAGTCCCCGGAAGCCGTGAGCCCGGAGGCCGGGACTCTTTGTGCTGGGTGGGAGCCGGGGCCCTGTAGAGCCGCCGCGGGTGTGGATGGAGGACGGGATACCCGCGGTTTGCAACGGCCGTGATGTGACTGTAATTTGCTCGTCATCCTTTATGTGCCTTTACGAACATGGGTGCGCATGTGATGACTGAGATAATGAATGAATGAATTAATGAAAAACTCTATGGGTGGAAGTTAGGCGGGTAGGATCGTGTGGAGATGTGTGAAGACAGCGTTTGAACCAGAGTGCTAACTTTACCGTTTATAATAATTGAAAATATTTTTTTTTTTTTTTTTTTTTTTTTGGTTTTTCGAGACAGGGTTTCTCTGTATAGCCCTGGCTGTCCTGGAACTCACTTGGTAGACCAGGCTGGCCTCGAACTCAGAAATCCGCCTGCCTCTGCCTCCCAAGTGCTGGGATTAAAGGCGTGCGCCACCACCGCCCGGCGAAAATATTTTTTATATGAAACATCAGTATCCCCAGCACTTGACGACTTTTGTGTATTGACAAGCTGTCTTGTGCACATGACAGGCGAAATTCATTTGCCTTGCTGCCCCAACTCCATTCCCCAAATAGCAAGCTACAGAAAAACCCAAAGACTAGTTATTCAGCTCTACTAGTCATGCAGCTCCTGGCAATTTACTTCTTTACACTCGTTGTGAGTATGGACATATGCGTTTATGTGCTCACATAAAGAGCATGGCGGCTTACAAGAGGAGTAACATCATGTATCCAGTTCTGTAACTTATGCCTCTTATTTAACAATTGATATGGTTAACATATTGACATCAACAATTACAAATGTATATCATTTAAACACACACACACACACACACACACACATATATATGCATCTGTCTTCTGCATAATTTCTGTTTTCTTTTCTTTTTTTTTTTTTTTTTTGGTTTTTTGAGACAGGGTTTCTCTGTGTAGCCCGGGCTGTCCTGGAACTCACTCTGTAGACCAGGCTGGCCTCGAACTCAGAAATCCGCCTGCCTCTGCCTCCCAAGTGCTGGGATTAAAGGCGTGCGCCACCACCGCCCGGCAATAATTTCTGTTTTCAACCTCTTGAAGTTATAAACCAAGTTTATGAGGAGCCTCTGGGCCGTGCTGTAATGTTTTCTCCCTCTGGCGGGGGGTGGGGGGGTGGGGAGGGGTGGAGGAGTTGGGAGGGTGGGGGAGGGAAGGGGGGTAGGCTTTTAGAAGTGGAATTGATATGTTAACAAGCATATCCTTATTAAAACCTACCTAAAACTAAACGATTGTTCCCAATGCAAGGTTCTAACATCCAACAATATTACTGAAATCATCAATGCAGATCTATTAATATTTCAGTAGTATTGAAATAAAGACACACCCTAGATAGCAATGAATACTGAAAGTCACAATAAGCTTTACCTTTATAGTTATAAAATGTAGGTTACAGTGAGACAGACTCCGTCTTAGAGAACCTGACCTGAGGTTGAACTTCAAGTTAACTAACAGGCTGGTAGCTAGCATCAGTTTCCAGGCTATCCCCCAACTGAGACCTGTATCTATCAGTTTCCAGGTTACCACCCCAACCCCTCAACTAAACCTGCATCTTGCACCAGATTCTAGATTATTCCCCAACAAATCTGCACCCCCAGGTTATAAGCCTGCCCCTAACACTTCACTTCCTAACAACCACCAATCAGGAGGAAAACAGAAGTCAAGTTTATGGTTTGGCTCCCAGCACCAGCCAATTGTGTTAAAGGCCATAATGGACCCCCAAAGAGATGTGTACATGCTTGCGGGGAAACTAGGTTCAGGGTTCCGCCTATCTGCTCTGCCAGGGTTGGCAGGGAGCTCAAGCTCGAGACCGTCATGCGATTGCATTGGCTCTGGCTCCTTGGTGGTGTTTTTGGGGTTCACGAAGGTTTTGGGGCACCACAGAAGTCCTTCTTACCAAAATGAAGCGTTTAAATAAAGATCTCCTTTGTGATTTGTTTTCTGAGGTGGTGCTCTGTTTTCAGCTTTCATTTTCAGAGTTCTTCCTGCACCGAGGAACCTTTGATAAACTCAATATTTGTTGAAGGTTGGACAGTTTTCGGTGCATGGGCTACAGCAGTGAACAAAAGAAGCAACCGCCTCTCCCCAGCTATCATGATGCTTACATTGCCGAGGACCAGATAATAATCAAAGTAAGTAAACATGAACTATATCAGATGCCGAAAAATACTAAGGAAAAAAAAAGTCAAAATCGGAGGCTATTTAGAATTAGAGATGGGAAGTAGACAGAGAGAGGGCCAGGGAAGACACTGATAGAAAAGAAGGGATAGATGGTTTTGAAGAGAAATACAAACAACAAACACAAAACCACACCAGCACTTGAAGCAAGCAGGAATAACATGAAAGAGAGGCAAGGAAGTCTTCAGTTAAAATGAATTGATATTTTTATTGTGGGTTTTTGAAAATGCTTTATCTTGTAGCAGGATGTGGTGGCGCACATCTTTAATCTTAGCACTGGGAAGGCAGAGGCAGGAAGATCTCTGTGAGTTCAAGGCCAGCCTGGTCTCTAGAGTGAGTTTTGGGACAGCCAGGGCTACACAGAGTAAGTCTGTCTTGAAAAAGCATAAATAATAAATAATAATAATAATGCATGTAAAAGACAGAGAGTCCTATGGAATCAACTCAATGTCTCTTAATTCTATAAAAGGAAAAAAATTCCCTCTTTTTTTTATATATATATAAACTGTCCTTTATTTTAAAAATTAATGAGGGAATTGTTTTCTTTAGGATACTTCAGTTAGTAATAGCAGAAGAAAGGACAGTGACAATCCATCACTTTTTTCTCTTGAGAAATCGTCTTGCCATGCAGCCCAGGCCAACCTCAAACTGGTTACCTGCATGTCTTCGTCACATCCAGCTTTGTTCTGTTTACAAGACTCCTGACAACCGAAAATGGAAACTCTCTGTTTTGTCCCCTTACACCAGCCCCTCCCCAGCTCCAGCAGTCTTCTTTGTCTTTCACTGCTTTCCTAGTCTCATTTCCTGGTTTGCTCAGTTCAAAACCAACATCTGGGCTGCAGAGGTAGCTCAGTGAGGAAGGTCACTCGTCACTTCTGCAGAGAACCCACGTTGGGTTCCCAACTGTTACACAGCTAGCAACTGCCTATAACTTTAGTTCCAGAGAATGCAAGGATATTGCACACACATAATGCACATACATACACGCAGACAAAATACTCATACACATAAAATAAAAATAAAGTGTCCCCCGCCTCCTTCCCTGAGACAGTTTTTCTGAGTAACCCTGGCTGTCTTGGAATTCACTCTAGAGAACAGATTCTACAGGCCGTCTGCCTCTGCCTCCCAAGTGCTGGGATTAAAGGTGTGTGTCATCGTGGCACAGCAAACATTATTTTTATCTATGTGTGTCTGTCTTTGTGTGTACCGTGTATGTAAGTGCCTGCAGGGGCCAGAGGTAGGTGTGCAAGCCATCCAGCGTAGGTCCCAGGAACTGAACCTGGGTCCTTTGCTAGAGAAACTCATGCTTTTAACCTCTGTGACATCTCTCCAGCCTCAAACCCAACCCAAGGGTCTGGACGGCAACTCTCCACAGCTTCCTCCTGCTGACTAGGGGTGATGAAAATTCTTTAAAGGGGTGGGGAGGGGTAGGAGAAATAGAAAAATTGGTTAGACTTAAGAGAGCTGGCTTTAGTTATCCAGTCTCTGTATGCTTAGAAGGGTCAGGGCTTGACTGAACTTCTGACTGGATCCATCTGAAAGGTTGGATGAATCAGGATCATCTGGAATCAGCAGCAATTCCTGAGCTGTTTTAGAAGCAAGTGTACGTAGCCGGGCAGTGTTGGCGCACGCCAATTCAAAGCAATTAAAACAACTAAACAAATATTATCTGTTGAGATAGTGCTCTTCCACTATCCCCTGCCCCATCCTACTTGAGATCAAAGCCTAAGTTATTTATTTATCTGTATACACAAATTCTCCCTTCTATAGAGATTAAATCTCTGTGGGTAAATAGGTCCCCTTTCTCTTTATAAAATTTTAATTAACATAAGCTTCTATTATCTGTCTAAGTTTTTTCTTCTTCCCCCCTGCCTTGACCTACACTTTAAGATCAAAATCCTTAAAATATTTATTCATCCATTCATTTAACTTTAATTAAATTCCCTTCTACTTACTGTAAAAGCCTATTTCCAGGCTCTAAATTTCTCATACCAAGCTAAACAATTCCAGAAATCTCATGTACACCATATTCCAAGATGCCGAGAGCTACCCTAGCATAAACTTTTTTTTTTGGTTTTTCGAGACAGGGTTTCTCTGTGTAGCCCAGGCTGTCCTGGAACTCACTCTGTAGACCAGGCTGGCCTCAAACTCAGAAATCCGCCTGCCTCTGCCTCCCAAGTGCTGGGATTAAAGGTGTGCGCCACCACTGCCCAGCTTAGCATAAACTTTTAAAATAATCTTTTAATACATTTTTCTCATTAATTCTCCCTTCCATCTCTGTGTGCCTTTGATCTTACATTCGAAATCAAAGGCCTGGATTTCCTTATTCCTCATACATTTAAAAACATTTAAACAATTACCATTATACTCGCTTCTATCCTTGAAAACAAATCAAATTTCATTCGTCTCTATTCTTTATTTATCTGGTTGTATGTGGCAGGCAGCTTCTACTGCTTGTCTCAGCCAGCTTTCCAGCCACCCGTCTCTTTGCACAGCAGGGGCTCCCAGCACTTCTGAGCCCAAACTTTTTGGGAAGAAATCCCCATGTTGTTCTGGAAAAATCTGTAGCCTGGTAAGAAACCATTTCTCCCCAACTCCTAATCTTCCATCATGGTGTGTGTCTATTCCATCTGAGAATCTCTAAATAATTTTTAAATGTGAGTTCTTGCCTACTACGTTGTGTGCCATCTGTAGCAGTGAACTGTTAATCTGAGTTCCTGGTGGGTCGTGCACGCTCTGCACCGGCCCAAGAGCTCTGGATTCACGAAGGAAAGACACATGCATACATAACCTTTATATTTTGATATGCCTTGACTAGTTCAGTGGCCGGGCACTTCCTGCCTCTCCCCAAGGCTAGCACATGCTCCCCTCCGGTAGTCCTGAGTTAACACTTTCTAAATCTCTATTTTACCTTTGCTGCCCTGTTTCCTTCTGGGCAGCCCTCCCATGTGGCCGCTTTGCCTTTGTGTCTACGTTTCTCACCTTCACAGCATGATGTCCTCTCCTTCAGAGCGTGGTCAGTCCTACACCCCTCACATGCTGGAATTCCGTCTTCCCCTTCCCTGTGTTTCTTGCTGGGGAATCCTAAAAGTCCCACCTCTTCACCCTGCCCAGCCATTGGCAGTTGCCTCTTTATTGATTAATCAAAAACCAATTGGGCACAGGGCCCCTCGGCATCTGGACATGCAGATTCCCGTGTGATTTGGGGAGATGAATTAAGACAAGGCATTAGAACCAGTCCCCAACACAAAGTAACATTATGCCTACATCCCCCACCCCACCCCAACTTCCTGTCGTCTCAACTTGTTAGAATTGTGACCAGATCTGTCATCAATGTGTAACATTCCTGCACATTTGTACATAAAAATTTCTCCTTTTGGCATTCTGTTTGTACACATAGTACGTGTGCATCACGTGTTTCACTATTGCCTCAGAGTTTGTCGTTTTGCACTGTTGTGCATTTGTGTTAGGAAGTGTGTATTGATACTTGGCTCACTGATGTTCCCCTTTGATTTGTCAATCTGCTGAGCAGCACAAAGTCATCCCTTGCTTCTGTTCGAATGGTGGTTGTTGTTTATAGCATCCCCTTTCTTTCTTAGTTTCCATTTCTTTGATTATTTTCCATAATTCTCTTTTTCCATTAGAGACTTCAACATACTAATCATGGTGTTATAAAACTCATTTTGTAAACTTTACTGTACCCTTTCTTGAGAATTACTGTGCTGGGTAATGAAAGATCAATTCTCATTAGCAAGTCCATGGCATAAATGCTTCTGCACTAGAGAGCCTGACACACTAACAAACACACTATCGCAGAGTGATAAATGCCACAGTTTGGGAGCCTAAGGGATGCAGGCATGTAAGTCTGCATGAGGAGCATCCCAGCCAAGTCATGAATTGTTTTGACTTAAGAACCGAGAGCGATGGTAAGAGAGGTGGGGCTGGGGGGAAGTCAGGACATGCTTTCTAGTCATGGGAACAGGATGCGAAGTGGCTTCTCGGGATAAGTGCTGTGTGTTCTGGGAAGGCAATCGTTGTGTGTCGCTGCTGTTCAACAGCAGGAGTGAAAGGCAGGGCCAGCGAAGCATTTAGACAAATCTATAGCTGGAGGTACTGACTTTATATGTACGTGTGAGGGCTTACATGTATGTGTATGTACCGTGTGTGTGACTGACAGCCTTGGAGGGTGTTTCTAGTCTCTGCAGCTAGAGTTGCAGGCAATTGTGACTGCCCAGTGTGGATGTTGGGAACTGAACCTGGGTCTTCTGTAAGAAAAGGGAGGGCTTTTTTTTTTTTTTTTTTTTGGTTTTTTTTTTTTTTTTTTTTTTTTGGTTTTTCGAGACAGGGTTTCTCTGTGTAGCTCGGGCTGTCCTGGAACTCACTCTGTAGACCAGGCTGGCCTTGAACTCAGAAATCCGCCTGCCTCTGCCTCCCAAGCGCTGGGATTAAAGGCGTGCGCCACCACCGCCCGGCCCAAGGGAGGGCTTTAAACCACTGAGCAATTTCTCCAGCCTCAGTATCAAATTCTTAATTAAATCATGGGTTTTAAAAAAATTCATTTTGGGCTGGTGAGATGGCTAAGCGGTTAAGAGCACTGACTGCCCTTCCTAGAGGTCATGAGTTCAAATCCCAGCAACCACATGGTGGCTCACAACCATCCACAATGAGATCTGATGCCCTCTTATAGGGTGTTTGAAGACAGCTACAGTGTACTTACATGTAATAAATAAATAAATAAAAATCTTTAAAAAAATTAATTTTGAGAAGGGTATCCTTAAATTAGGGATATTTAAATATATAGATTTTAAAAATATGAGTATATGTATCTTAGTTGGGATTTTATTGTTGTGAAGAGACACCATGTCCATGGCAACTCTTATAAAGGAAAACATTTTATTGAGGCTGGCTTACAGTTTCAGAGGTTTAGTCCATTATCATCATGGTGGGAAGCATGGCGGCGTGCAGGCAGTCATGGTGCCGGAGAGGGCCATGTTCTACATCTTCATCTGAAGGCAGCAGAAGGAGATTGTCTCCTGCAGGCAGCCAGTAAAGGGTCTCTGGATTCCATGACCACACGTGATCATGTCTATGAGACCTCAAGGCCCTGCCTCCGCAATGTCACCTGTCCTCTAACAAGGCTATACCTCGTCCAATAGGGCCACACCTCCTAACAGTGCCAGTTTCTGTAATGAGAGATATTTAGAAAACAGCACCCGGTATGGCTTGTTCCCGGGCAGCCGCCATGTTCCCGCTGCCCTCGGCTCTGACTGGGGCTCAGGCTAGCTAGATGCACAGGCCCTGGCACCCACGGGATGCCAGCGTGGGGGATGGCTCTGCTCGGCTGAGCCCAGACCATTCCCACTGTGCCTGTGGTACCGGTAGAAATGAGACTCTGAATGCTTAAAGATTATCTAAAGGATTCATATATTTAGAAATGTTTAATCAACAAGATGCCCACACAATTGTTACCCAACATCTAACCTTCTATTCTGTTCTATCTTCTATTTTGATAGAAGTTGCTAACCAGGACAGCTTTGGACCCATCCGTGGTTCTCCATGGCTGCTCACTTCTTCCTTTCTCCTCCCCTTCCTCTCCTTCTCTCCTCCCAACTCCTCACTCCGCCTACCTTTCATATTGCCCAATCACGGGGCTCCACTGCATATACAATGTAGCCGTAGCAGGAGATTATCCTGCTACAAGTTTCCATGGGGCAAGCATATTCAGACCACAGCGTGGGTATGTGCATATCATAGAGGCTGCTCATAGACCTCAGAAAGGGCATCAGATTCCTGGGAGCTGGAGTTACAGGTAGTTGTGAGCCACCTGATACAGAAGAGTAGCGAGTGCTCTTAACCACTGAGCCATCTCTCTATCCCCATGAACATATAGCTTTAATTACTGTACCAACGTTCAATCTAAAGAGGGAGAAGCAGACCTGCTAGGAGACTCCCCTAAGTGTCTTATGAAGACAGAAGACTTAGCGGGGCAGATAAGGAAGTGGCCACCCTGGAGGGTGAGAGGCCTCTCTGTGCCGGTAGAGGGCAGCACACCCTGCGGGCTCTGCCTGGAGCCTGCTGCCTAAGGAGAGGAGCCCCGCCCCTTCAGTGCTGCCGTCCTGGTGCTCCTGGGGAAAGTGCCCGTGGCCATTGCTTCTTCCAGTCCCTTGGAGACGGGCCTGGCTCGCCTCTCAGACCCGTTCATACCCCTGTGTTCCCAGTCAGAGCTGAAACCTGTGTGTGTTGAGCTGAATCCATTGTGTCTTTCTGCTTACGTCTTTAGGCGTCTGCCGGGGCCTTGGATCAGTCAGGGTTCTCCAGGGGAACAGAACTGTTCATTCTCTGTATATGGGGTTTGTAGAGTAGCTTACAGGTTGTGGTCCAGCTAGTTCAGCAATGTGTGTCTAATAGAAAGTTCAGGAATCCAGTAGCTGTTCAGTTCATGAGGCTGGATGTCTCAGCTGGTCTTCAGTACATGTTGGAATCCTGAAGGCGGCAGCTCTCATGCTAGTGAAGGAAATGGACTTGCTAAGCAAGAGCAGGAGCAAGCCGGCAGAAAGTGAGAGTGTCCACATTCTGTCTATAGGCTGCCAGCAGAGGGTGGTTCGGATTAAAAGTGGGCCTGGTTGCTGATTCTACCTTATGACAGCTCTTCTGGAGGGCATTCTAGACTCTAGGCTGGGTTGGGGTCGATGTGGACAGGACAGAGCATAAGCATCACGGTGAGGACTGGGACTGGAAGGAGCAATCCTCAACTTGAAGGAAGAGAGAGAATGAGAGCGCCGCCATCTCTTGACCACCTGTCCCTAGTCCCACATTTATTTTTCTATCTGCCCAGATTAAGGAAAGGTGAGTTTGTGAGAGAGGTTCCCTTCCTCAAACCCCTGATGATTGACTGTTGAGAGAGAGGTTTTAAAATCGCAGCACTCAATCTGCTTGTGTTACGGAGCCTCCATGTTCCCAACTAGCCTAGGCCTGAGGCCATGAGCATCGACAGCCATCCTCTCAGGTGGCCGTAGACACCGGCCCTGCCACCCACAAGACATCAGCGTGGGAGATGGCTCTGGCAATCTCCCACGCTGTCTCCACAAGGCTAGGCTGAGCCCAGACCATCCCGCCATCCACACAGTGCTGGTAGAAATGAGACTCTAATGCTTAATGATTATCCAAAGGCTTTATAGTTTGGTAATGCTCAATAACAAGATGCCCACACAATTGGAGGTGTTTCCCAATGAACTAACCTAGATATGAGTTGTTACCCAGGACTGCTCTCCATACATGCGTGGCTCTCCATCCTCCCATGTCTCTTCCTCTTCCTTCTCCTCTTTCTCCCCTCACTCCTCCTCTTCCTCTCCTTACTCCTCCCACCTTAGCTCCTCCCAACTTGCAGGGAAAATATGCCACTACAATTGACAGTGCCTATTCTTTTTCTTCCCCCTATGTGTATGAGCCTGTGTGAGTGTATGTGGGCATGTGGGTGCAGGCGCCCAGGAGGCCAGGAAAGGCCATTGGATCCCTCGTCTTGGAGTTGGAATTACAGGCATTTGTGAGCCGTGAGCTGTGGGTACTAATGTGGGTCTTCATGGTAGACTGGCATGTCTTCTTATTGAGCCAACTTTCAACCCCTTACTCCACCTTTCTAATCATGTAATTATCCTGACATATCTAATGCCTTTCTGTTTTAGATCTTTATTTTTATTTATTTATTTTTAGACTGTGGAAAATACTTAATTCTCCTACCCACTGATATTTTTGGTACACACTACTAAGAAACATTCCAATTGTGGTGACATATCACCTTCCATTAAGTCCCCATTTAATGCTCCCTTTTGTAAATGTCTCAGCGTACTAAGATAGCCTGTATGTTTTTAGCAGTTTCCTAATTGCCCCAAACCCATGCTTTCAGCGGTGTGGGTAAAGTCCTGCACACATCAGACGGCTACTATTCCACACACCCAGCTCTGAGCTCCACAGCAGCCTTCTAGTGAGCCTCATGGCTGTCAGCTCCTCGGTAGTGTTTATATTGTTGTACTTTCTCCAATCCACCAGCAGTATAATGGTGACATGAGACTTCTCTATAGTTTAAAGCTTAGGCCTTTTGCTTGAGTTGGTGTGTTTATAAAAAGATTAAGAGAGTGGGAATATGTTTGGTGGATGTATAGTCAGGTATGGGGGCTCATGCTGAGGCATCCCTTCCCCCTGAGGGACCAGCCACATGACGGTATAGTACAGAACAGCATAGAATAGCATGGGGAGGGAAGTCAAGAGGGTAGTAGAGGCAGAGAAAGGGAGAGAGAGAGAGAGAGAGAGAGAGAGAGAGAGAGAGAGAAAGAGAGAGAGGAGTAGAGGCCCACCATAAAAGCACGTGTGGTGGTGGGGTGTGTAGAAGGGACGAGAGGACAGAGCAGGAACAGGAAGGCGAGAGCAAAAGAGAGAGGAGGGGGCGAACAGCCCCTTTTATAGTGAGTCAGGCACACCTGACTGTTGCCAGGTAACTGTGGGTTGGAGCTTAGATAGAATGCTAACATTCCCCCATTTTGGTTTAATTAAAAAGGAAAAAATTAGAAAGAGGTGATGGTAGAGCAGGAATAGGGTCGTTGTAATCTTTAACTACTTCCTGCCAGCATTGGGGCGACGTGTCTCTAGGGAACCGAGGGAAGTGGGTGTGGAGAGTTGGCTGTTTCCATGTTGTCCAGGGTCTGTGGAACCATCTGAAGATAGGTCAGAAGGAACAGGTCCAGTAGCAGTGTCCGTGTCTGTGAGAGAAGGTTGGAGCATCTGAGGTCGCTTCTCTGGAGCTGTCCTGGATGTCATGAGTGTCTGGACCCGACAAGATGCTGAAACGCACACCGGGTGGAGTCTATTGATCCACGAGAGGTCGATCTGAGTGGGTTTCCTGCAGCTTATAAGTTTACAGAAGAGACGAGTTAACAACATGAGCAGTCTGTAAGATGGGCTTTTGTGCATGGAGCAGAAGGAACAGACTTTGTGATTATACAGTTGGATCCTATAGTGGGATGTTTCATTAGAGTTAGTCAAATTTATAAGAACTCGAATAATACTAGGACAGTGGCACAGCAAGAAGAGGAAATATGAAGCATTTAATTGATGGAAACTGAGTTTTGGTAAGGAAGTGACATTACCTCTGTGAAAGTTTACATCTGACTTAAGTTGCTAGGAACTGAGTTTACGTAAGGAGCTAGGTCGCTTTCTAGGTGTCAAGCTGTCAATGTAGTCAGAAATCTGAGGAAGAATAAATTATAATCTAACAGCCATATATTATTTAAAAAATGACAGAGTTCACCTATAGTCCAAACAGTTCCCTAAGGGCTCTATGGTCTCCATGGCAACTTGGGCGGAGTCAGTCTGGCTTTCTTTTTTTTTTTTTTTTTTTTTTTTTGGTTTTTTCGAGACAGGGTTTCTCTGTATAGCCCTGGCTGTCCTGGAACTCACTCCGTAGACCAGGCTGGCCTCGAACTCAGAAATCCGCCTGCCTCTGCCTCCAAGTGCTGGGATTAAAGGTGTGCGCCACCACCGCCTGGCTCAGTCTGGCTTTCAAGCCAGAAGATGCGGGGCGTTTTTTCTCTGTGGAATGGATACATGTGACATGGCTTACTTTGATTTAGATGAGTCATATGACTCCGAGGGGACCCAGTTTTGTCCACTGTTCCTCAGTGGTTATCATATCACAACCCAGGCGTCTCTTGACGCTGTGTCTGTGTCTTCTGAGACCGTGTGGGGCAAACTGTTAAAGATTTCAAGAGATTCTGTCTGTCATAAAATTAAATTATTAATAGCAGACTTCTGACAAGACTGAGGGCTATATTGATTGGTTATATCTGAATAGAGCACACCATAATTTAATGGCAGTAGTAAATATCATTATCAAGACAGGATAGGAATGAAAATCTTAAGTAACTTTGACAATTGTGTAAGTAAAGAAAAACACATTTTGTATTAGCAGAGAATCATTTGTCTTTGTGTTAGTAGAGAAACACTCAGCTTAGAGTTGGTGTGGACCAGAATGGAAAGAATGAGAGAGCTGACAGCTGTGCCATGAGACCATGGTGACGGAAAGTACGTCCAGGCGGATTCAGGCCTGTGACACGAACTGAGCATGTGGAGGTGGAGGCAGAGGCAGCTCCAGGCGTCGGGCAGTGACAGATCGGCTGGGGCTGGGCACACAGAGCAGCCCGCGGCCAGTGCTGGTCTGCGGAGCTAAGGACAGTTGCGTGTTCATTTGGAGACAGTGGAGGTGACAGCCCAGCGTGCCAGTGTTTACTTGGCCGAGCCGGGCGGGACTTCCTCCCAGCAGCTGGAAGGCATGGGCCAGCGCTTCCAACTGTCAGAGTCGGCCGAGGGTGGGTTAAAGAAGCGCCTGAAGTAGCGTGTTCCGTATCCCAGCAACGTGCACGTATTCTTGTGGTGGGCAGAGAAGAGAGAGGGGAGTGAGTGTGTGTGTGTGTGTGGGGGGGGGAGAGACTCCCTTGTGCGCGCTCGTGGGCAAACGACTTCTAGGACAGGCAAAAGCTGTTTTTCTCTCGACGTGGTGGGCAGCCAGGTAGGGGCGGTGATGGGCAGAGTGCAGAAGCCCGCGCGGGAGAATGCCAAGTGTAGGGGCAGAAGACGGTCGAGAAGCGTGTCTCACAGAGTCCCTGGCAGGTTGCAAGGGACGGGGCCAGGCCCACTTTCCAGAGTGGAACTGGTGGCTGCAGCAGCGCAGTGGGAGCGAGCAAATGAGGGAGAGGAGGGGGAAGCCTACACTACGGAGCTGATCGATAGTTTAGTGGCCATGTAGAGATACTGCTTTCTGCTTACTGTGAATTAGACCAAGACATCCACTAAGTAGGGACAAGGCAGCGAAGACTGACCCATGGTGAGAGAATAGGGTTGTTAACTGCCCCTACCAGCGTCCTGATCATCAATAACCAGAGAGCCAGACCACTAGATCCGAATGTGAATGGGCTGGGGTTACGCTCAGAGCCCGTTCCCGGAGCTAGGGAGAGCAGTTCACCCTGGCCCGGAGTTTCTCAGTGAGAAGAAACTGTCTCAAAGGAGAGAGGAAAATCTCACCCAAGGGAAAAAGTCCTAGGACAAGGGTCAGTGAAAAAACTGAATGTCCTCATCCTCAAGGGCAGCACAGGGTTAGCTCCGAGCTCACGAACTCTCCCCTGGGACCATGGGGACGTTTACTCTGACCAGTGGGGGAGGGGGCTTACCAGTTCTCCCAGGTTTGGGCTAGGAGTGTTGGATCTCCATGTGATGGCAGGGGGGATGCAAACCTTCAGGGTTTCTAAATCCGAGTCCGAGTTTCAGCACCACATGCTGTGTTTATAAAAAGATAAAGGGAGGGAGGATGTGTTCTATGGAGGTGTGGTGAGGTGTGGGGGAAGGGAGTACCTCAAGGGCCCATGCCAAGGCATCCCTTCCCCCTGAGGGACCAGCCGCATGATTGTATAGTATAGAATAGAGTTCATTCAGGGCATGGGGGGGAGTCAGGGGTAGTAGAGGCAGAGAGAGGGAGAGAGAGAGGAGAGAGAGACAGTAGAGGCAGCATGAGCACATGGACGGGGGAGGGAATGGGGAGAGAGCTGGAGCAGGGAGGCAAGAGCAAGAGAGTGAGGAGAGGGAAAGCAGCCCCTTTTATAGTGAGTTAGGTATACCTGGCTGTTGCCAGGTACGTGTGGGTGGAGCATACCTGGCTGTTGCTAGGTAACCGTGGGGCGGAGCTTAGACAGATTGCTAACATGGGTGATCTTCCAGCTGGCTCATCTAATTTAACCTGACCATCGTGCCCATGACCTGCCACTTGGCTAGTCTATACCTTTCTGCTCCCTCTAGTTCATCTTTCCCCTACATTCCACTCTTGACTCTCTGGCTTCTACTTTCTTCCCCTGATCATTCTCTCTGCCAGAAGTTCCGCCCACTACTTCCTGCCCACCTATTGGCTATCAGATCTCTATTACAACCAATCAATAGTGAGACAACCTCTGATCCAATTCTAGATTGTCTTTAATAAAACGTGGTGATGAGCCATAGACAACACCAGAGCCTACCAGCATTTAGTCCTCTGCCGGCACAGAATCAACAATTGAAAACACACCTTCACACAATGTCAAAAATGTTATTCCAAGAGATTGTAGTTATCAATACAGTTTTCTGGAACCAGAAAGACAATAATGTTTTAATGACTTCTGTTCTTTTTGCCAGCTCAGCTTGCTCAGGACATCCTTCCCTAAAAAGAAGAGGAAATGACCGAGTTCGAGGTAAATATTAAATACTGTCTTGTCTTCTGCTTCTTCTACATGCAGTTTTAGGGCCTTACTGTAACCCATGCCATGCGTTTGGAAAGTCTGTTTACATAAAACATTTTTTTTTTCTCCAGGGGAAGTAACATTAAATTAAACTAAGGGAGGTTCCACTGTGGCTGGCTCATGACGTCCGTTCAGAGACGTTAAAGCTGGGTCCCAAGTTTTAGTCTCATTCTTTTAGGTAATGAAGCTGGGGTCAGGTTTATCATATCATGTCATTATATATAGGGCTAAAACATAATTTCATCACAGGAGCAAGCCTCTCACTGGTGCCTGGGTCAATGAGAACAATACTTTTTACATCTTTACAGTTGGTAAATAAAGGGTAAAAAGAGAGAAAATATATAAATAAAATTAATCCCAGCCAATGCAGAAGTGAGTTGATCCGTGAGTTCAAGGCTAGCCTGGTCTACAAGGTGAGTTATAGGTCAGCCAGGGCTACACAGAGAAATCCTGTCTCAAAAAAAAAAAAAAAATTCATCACAAGTTCACACCAAAAATCAAACCATAAATTGAAATAGAAGTTTACAACAGAAATGTTTACATGCATATCCATTAGGAGTAATTATCTGACTAAACATTCCATCACCTGTCTAGCTCCACAGGTTCACTGAAGGTTTAAAACATAATAAGTTATTAGTGAAGGTTTGTATAGATAAACTAGTCAATATTTTATCTTCTGTCTAGCACCTAAATAAATCATTAGTTTCCTTTTAATGACCTTTGGTTAATTGTTTTACAACCTCTTGGAACGTGCTCTGAGTAGGAGAAAGTGCTGGTTACTATCTATCATTGAACAAATAACTGATGACACTTGGGAGGACAGCGTGAGTTTCTCATTGCAGTTATGTAACTATCGAAAACAGGGACCTAATAGCAGTCCACTTATAAAAGAGCTAATAATCATTGATATAATTTTAGGAATTCTTATAGGATCATCATTAAGACTTAAGAAGTCATCTCTTTGTCTATATAGCATCACTACAAGACAGTACATCTTCGTGGATCTGCAGAGATCTGCTCCAAAGGGGTGTGCTATTGCTTAGTGATTGTTATATTTGTTTAATAATAGTAGGAAAAGCATATTAATAGCAGGAATCTTTCCTAAAATGAGTCCCTTACAGCCTTCCTGAATAAGGGCTCACTTGTCGCAGATTACATAATAATCCAAGGCAGGTCATTTCAGGATGATCCCTGCTAGTTATTAGCTGTTTGTCTTATCATATAAAAATCCATCCTGTTTCAAGAGTTCCCAGTTGAACACTGTGCTGTTAAGGGACATAGCGACTTTCTGAATCCATTGCATCTATTGCTACGGCTCGATTCTGACCCGTTCTGGTGGTGAGGCTGTCCACAGGAGTCTGATATGCTTTCCACTTCCAACGTTTCGCCTTGGTTTTTTCCAGTATTTCTCTCTTACTGAATTCCTCCTTTGTGTCCTGTGTCTCCGTTCCTGTTGCATTCAGCTGTGTGTGTGGTCTCTTAGGATATTTTCAGTTTGTTTTATTCTTTGAGTTCTTTGAACACACTTCTTCTTTTAAGTTATTTTTGAGGTGGTTTCATCCGTTCATTTTCACTGGATGCCACTGCTGTAGAGTAATGATCTTGGAGCATTTAGGTCGCCTTGGTTTTTCATGTTACTTGTGTATTGTGTTGAGACATGCGCATCTGGACCTAGATGGTTGGTTGATTGTATTTCCTACCTTACCCTTATCGTTTTCTGGGTTAGCAGTCTCTTCACAGTCTTCACTGTGAAGGGATACTTGGTTGTTATCACCTAGTAGGACTGTGTGTGTGTGTATGTGTATCTGTTTGTGTGTATGTGTGTCTATGTGTGTGTGTATGTATGAGTGTGAGTGTGTGTGTTTGTGTGTGTGTATGTGCTTTTAGAGTTTGGGTAGGTGTGCTGACCTCACTTGGAGGAGGTTTGGGACAGTAGCATCTCAGGCACTGTGATTACCAGTGTGACGGGCAGGATTGAAGCTTCCTGACATGCTGAATTCACCATGACAACAGGCAAGGCTGAAACCTCGCTAGCACACTGTGCTCACTGGGGTAACAGGCAGCCTGGAGTCTCCCAGGTATGCTTGTTTGTCAGGTGTCAGTTTTCTTTATAGATGAACAAAATTCTTCTATATATACACACCACTGGCTTTGTTTTCTAGTAACTGGATATAAACGGACAGTATTGCTAATGTGACGTTTGCTTCATTTTGTTTAGAAAATCGGCAATGCTTTTTGTAATCTCATCTTTCTGAATTATATCTGAACAAGGCTTGTTATGTTTTTCCTACACCATTACAATGGATAACTTCAGGTTGAGTGCTGTGTATTGTTACAGGGACTAGTGACTTTCAAAGAGTGGCCATTGATTTCACTCCAGATGAATGGAAGCAGCTGGATCCTACTCAGCGGAACCTGTATCGGAATGTGATGCTAGAAAATTATAACAACTTAATCACAGTAGGTAAGATAATGAACTCTTCCTAAGATAGATGGAACTTTTCAGTGGTGATGAGCCTTGCCTTGAGATACTTTGAGATGTTGCTGTCTCTGCTGCAGCTTGCAGAGGAAAATCTTTGGTGGTATTTCAGGGTACAACATTCTCAGAAACCTGGCTTTCCCAGGCCCAACTCAGAAGCCTGGGTTGTTTTTGTTACTGGTGCGTATACCCAAACCAATGTCATTTCCCCCCAACAGGCCCACCACTCACCAAACCTGATGTGATTTTCAAGTTGGAGCAAGAGGAAGAGCCATGTGTAGCAGAGAAAGAAGTGTTAAGGAGGTGCTGTCCAGGTTAGTGGGCGGGACCAGCAGGTGAAGCAGAGGGCAGGACCAGCCAGGTGAAGCGAGAGGACCAATCAGTGATTGGGCTGAGATGTTTTGCAAGGTAGATTCCCAAATGTAGTAACTGTAGTAACAGTTAAGTGGAACTCTTTGAAACCAAGATGCCATTTCTCTTTAAAAACATTTTTAATTACATTTTTTATTTGTGTGACATCACATGTGTTGGTGCACATGTGGCAGTCAGAGGACAAGTTGTACAATCAAATTTGGGACATCAGGTTTTGTGGCAAAGTCTGTACTCTCTGATCCATTTCCTTAGCCCAAGGTGTTATTTTTCAATACTATTAAAGTGTGTGTGTGTGTGTGTGTGTGTGTGTGTGTGTGTGTAGACATGCATGTGGAAGCCAGAGGACAACCATATTATGAGATTCTGAGAGTTAGGAGTATTACTTCTTTTTGGCAGCACACAGTTGATCGTGTAACATCTTTCTTGTTGGCTGTTGAACTTTCTCTGCTGCTGACACTGGCCTTGGACCCCTCTACCCCACAAGGGTGAGATTAAGGCACAGCCTGCAGTGCTTAGCCATTTTTGAGTGTTTGGATATTGTTTATGATCTTTTCCTTAGTTTTTTTCCATAGTTTTTTAAATTTTTGAATGTAGTTTTCTTCTCTTATTACATTTCCCAAGTATCTATTTATGTATTTATAAAGGTTATTAAAATTAATATTACTTTCTTTTGCATAAAACAAAGGTAATTGAATTTCTAAATAGCTATGTCTTTTCCTGGAATTTCCTGATAAAAACTGAGAAGATAGAGACACGTGGGTCTAGAGGACAGCTCAGCAGTCGGGAGCACAGGCCGCTCCTCCGGAGGGCTCAGGTTAGATTCCCAGCCCACATGGCCGCTCACAACTGTCTGTGACTACAGTTCATGGGATCCAGTGCTCTCTCCGGCTTCAGCAGGCATCGTGCATGCCTGTGCTGCACTTCAGTGTATGCAGGAAAAACATGTGTGTGCGTGCGTTTGTGTGTGTGTATGAAAATTTTTTAATAATTCTCTTTAAGATTTATTTATTTTATGTGAGTACAGTGTAGCTGTCTTCAGACACACCAGAAGAGGGCATCAGATCCCATTACAGATGGTTGTGAGCCACCATGTGGTTGCTGGGAATTGAACTGAGGACCTCTGGAAGAGCTGCCAGTGCTCTTAACCACTGAACCATCATCTCTTCAGCCCAAGTGAAAGTATTTTTAAGATTACATTAAAATAGAAGATATGCACTTGAAATTTGTTTATTTGTGGGAACATTGCTTTTCAAGTATACTTGGTATTTCAATATTGGGACAGAAACCACCAGTGATATTTATTTGCTGTCTCTTTTAGGAGAGATCTGGGGAATTGATGAGCACCAGAAACCCCAGGACAGACTCTTGAGACAAGTTTTCCAGGGAACATTTATGACTAATGAAACTGATGAATGTCTTAAGAATTTGCAAATACATTTTCTCCAAACGCAGACCCCGTTCCTTCCAGACACAGTCTCTCTGATGGCGACAGTGTCGGAAAGTGCTTAGAACCCAGTCTTGGTGATGAGTTTGGTGATGAGGGTACTGTAAGACACCCGTTGCCAGAGGAACAGTTTGAATATGATGACGATATGCAGCCGTACACCAGCTCGCCGCATTTTGTACTGACCCCCTTTAAGTGTAACCATTGTGGAGAAGGCTTTAGTCAGACCTTGGACCTCATTAGACACCTGCGAGTTCACACGGGGGGGAAACTCTATGAGTGCCACCAGTGTGGGAAAGGCTTTAGCCTCAAGGAGAAACTTATCAACCATCATAAACTTCACAGTCGGGAACAGTGTTACGAGTGTAACGAATGCGGGAAAACTTTCATCAAGATGTCAAATCTCATTAGACATCAAAGAATTCACACCGGCGAGAAACCATACGTGTGCCAGGAATGTGGGAAATCCTTCAGCCAGAAATCTAATCTCATTGATCACGAAAAAATTCACACTGGCGAGAAGCCTTACGAGTGTAACGAATGTGGAAAATCCTTCAGCCAGAAACAAAGCCTTGTCGCACATCAGAAAGTTCACACCGGGGAAAACCTTACGCGTGTAACGAATGTGGTAAAGCCTTCCCTCGAATCGCTTCCCTTGCTCTTCATATGAGAAGTCACACAGGAGAAAAACCATATAAGTGTGATAAGTGTGGAAAAGCCTTTTCTCAGTTTTCCATGCTTATTATCCACGTGAGGATCCACACTGGTGAGAAGCCTTACGAGTGCGGCGAGTGTGGGAAAGCCTTCTCTCAGAGCTCAGCACTAACAGTGCATATTAGAAGCCACACGGGCGAGAAACCCTATGAATGTAAGGAATGCAGAAAATCCTTCAGCCATAAGAAAAACTTCATCACCCATCAGAAAATTCATACTCGAGAGAAGCCTTATGGATGCAATGAATGTGGGAAAGCTTTTATCCAGATGTCAAACCTTGTCAGGCACCAGAGGATCCACACTGGAGAGAAACCTTATCTATGTAAGGAATGTGGCAAAGCCTTCAGCCAGAAGTCCAATCTCATTGCTCATGAAAAAATTCACTCTGGGAGAAACCCTATGAATGTAACGAGTGTGGGAAAGCCTTCAGCCAGAAGCAAAACTTTATTACACATCAGAAAGTTCATACGGGAGAGAAACCTTACGATTGTAATAAGTGTGGGAAAGCCTTTTCTCAGATCGCTTCCCTTACCCTTCATCTGAGAAGTCACACGGGAGAAAAGCCTTACGAGTGTGATAAGTGTGGGAAAGCCTTTTCCCAGTGCTCACTGCTCAATTTACACATGAGAAGTCACACAGGTGAGAAGCCGTACATATGTAACGAGTGCGGGAAGGCCTTCTCTCAAAGAACCTCCCTCATCGTGCATATGAGAGGCCACACCGGTGAGAAGCCCTACGAATGTAACAAGTGTGGGAAAGCCTTCTCTCAGAGTTCATCCCTCACCATCCACATCCGAGGTCACACGGGCGAGAAACCCTTCGACTGCAGCAAGTGTGGGAAAGCCTTCTCTCAGATCTCGTCTCTTACGCTTCACATGAGGAAGCACACAGGAGAGAAGCCCTATAACTGTATCGAGTGCGGCAAGGCTTTCAGCCAGAAGTCGCACCTTGTCAGACACCAGAGAATCCACACTCACTAGAGACCCCGTGATCACTGTGAGGACTGCCCTTCCAATGAGCACCTCATAGCTCACGACATGATCAGCCTAGTACTGCTGTAGGAAAGCCTCGTGACGGACCATGGATTCGTTAGAGAATTCTCACTGCGGTGACCAACTGTATGAGAAAGCTGAGAAACCCTGAACAAACACCCATTGATGTCAGTATCCTCATCCAAATCTGAAAGAAAATATCTGCTGTGAATCAATGCACTTGAGCTCCCTGCCGATGTATTAATCAAGAGATGGAAATTGGAAAAAGCAAGAACAATAACTTCTATAGGCAATGTGAGACTATGGGGAAGTAGGTTTTGTATGATAATGTGTCAGGAAGAAAGTCTAAGGTAATTAGGTGACATGCGTACAAACTTACAAAATGTGCTGACGAATGCAGAAGACTACCTGACAAAGCAAGTTAGAAAGTTATAAAAGTTCACGTACCTTTCCATTTCTCTTCCTTTTCTATATTCCACTCAGAATTCACACGTCACTTGTAAAGGATTTCATGAACTGATTTCAAAGTAATATGGCAAGGGAAAGGACCACAAATGGCAAAAACAAAAAATACATCAAAAAACAAACAAAACAACAACAGAAAACATTTTTTTGACAAAACAACTAGGGAACATGCTCACTCACTACTAGATTTTAACTTAAAGTTTTTTTTTTTTTTTTTTTTTTTTTTTGGTTTTTTGAGACAAGGTTTCTCTGTGTAGCCTGGCTGTCCTGGAACTCACTCTGTAGACCAGGCTGGCCTCGAACTCAGAAATCCGCCTGCCTCTGCCTCCCAAGTGCTGGGATTAAAGGCATGCGGCACCACCGCCCGGCTTAAAGTTTTTCTTATTTAAACTCTTTTGAGTGAATAAACTCTTGGAAACAAATTGAAATCCAAGACTCAGCATTTTCTATGCGAGTAGTGCTATTGAAATCATTGGAATAAGTCCAGCCTGTTCAATATGTATACAAGTCATGTGACCCAAACAAGTTACTTCTTAAACATATACAGAATCCATCAGGCTAGTGAGATGGCCCCACTGATAGAGTGCTTGCTGCCAAGCCTGACGGCTGACGATAATCCCCAGAACCCACATGCAGATGAAGAGAACTGACTCCCACACTTGACCTCTGACCTCCAATGGCACACATGGCATACATGTTGAGACACACACACATAGACACACACGCACACTCCACATAGGAAAGGTAAAATTCTAAAATCATAAGGAAATGAAGTAGACCATGCTACTTTAGAATAAGCTTTTAAAAAACCCCACAAACAGGGAATAGTCTATTTTCTTTTAGCGTATCGGACTCAGAGGTATCCATGTATGTCTGCAGAGATTTATCTCTAAATGCTCCCGGATTCATGGTTTGGTTTGCTCTACATGATATGTAACATCATCAGCAATGTGGAGATAGATCAAGATGTTGACTTCTATGATAGGACACTGTTCTTTATTTAAAATACACAAAATTCACATGTAGTTACATGGCTAGATCACAATATTTTGAGAGGAAAACCCAAAATATTCAATTAACCATGGTATAATATTTGTAAGTTAATAAACCAGTTCAAAGAACAGTATTGAATATTGCTCATGGTCCATTTATGATATTAGTTGCCTTTGAGGATGTAGAAAGCGTTTATGGAAGTTGTTACATTGATCTGTAATGCTTCACTGAAAGAATAAAAGCAAATATTATAGTGCTAACAAGTCTGGTCATCAAATTAGTTCTGAGGCTTTAAAGGTCTTGTAGTTAGTTGCCTATTTTTACTGGAGTAAGTCAAATGGGTGTTGGGATCATGGGCTTACAGAATCCATTTTAAAATAGCATGTGTTATTTTATATTTAATCCTCTTTACACAAGCCTGATTTTAAGATGTTTCGTTTTTACTTTGTTATGGTTGGATCTGGGATGTTTCCCCCTAAAGATTTGTATGTTGAGAACTTGGTCCCCAAAACAACAGTGTTCAGAAGTGATTTGGTCATGAGGGTTCTGACCTCTTCAAAGTTGAATCTACTTACAGATTCCTAGCTGAAACCAAAAGGTGGGAGCTGTAAGAGGGGATACTTACTCAGAGGCAGCAGGCCCGAGGCATGCCTTCAAAGTACGACGTTTCTTCCTCATTTCAGTTGAGTTTTGTAGACATTCTCGTCACAGTCACAGGAAGCTGGCTAACTCGTCAGAACCTTCATCGGGATAACGCCAACCAACAGCATAAAGCATTTGAGGCTAGTTTAAAAACTTTGAAGCATTTATCATCAGCATAGCTTCTTTTCCAACTGAAAGCAGTAGGAAAGCAAAAGATATTACTAGTTGGAATAGTTGACTCTCAAGTTTAAACAGTAGGGTCCCATTGCATTTGGGTTGCAGTCGAAGAGAAAGCAAAGGAACTACGTACACAGCCTCTCAAGCCAGGGGCCAGCGCCAGCACCAGGGCAGGAGCAAAACACAGTGGATCTCAGCAAAGCTTTTTTGAGTGTCTAGATTCCTTGTTTTCTTTTTAAAAAAAAAAATTTTTTTTTGTAGGTGGTGTTGAAACACTTCTGTAGACCAGGCTGGCCTCAAACTTACGGCAATTCTACTGCATCTAACCTTCTAAGTGCAGACACGCACTCAGGTTTGCAGGCATGTGCTGCCATAGTGCCATGTGGTTTCTGAATTCTTACACAGAAAGGCACGTCTTGGAGATTTCCGTGTGCCAGGGGAAGACTGGGTGCAGGTGAAAAGCTCACTCGTTGCTGTTGGGTAAGTTTTGCACTGGTCCTGTAGAAGGAAGGCTGGGTATTCTAACCTGCCCGGTAATTCAGATGCTGCAGAATTGAGACTCTGGCTTTGGTTTTCATATATGTCAGCTCTGCAGCTATTAGTTTTTCAGAGGGGACACAGAAATGCCCGTGACATTAGCACTGTGCTTAGCCAGCAGTTCGAAGCACTAAGATCATGTTTTCTTTGCTGCTTTGTCCAGCACAGAGTGGAATTACCAGTCATTCTCACGATATTCTACTCACAGGTCTGACCAAAATGTGCTAAGATGTTAGATACATGGTCACCTAGAAACTTGCCTTAAAACAAGTCAAAACAGCCTTAATTAGGAATACCAATGGTGATGCTTGCGTGTCCTTTGACACATCATTCCATGGACTACCCATGTCCTCTGTGTCACTGGAAATAGTCATAGTGCCTTTAAAACACACCACACCAGAGACTTAAGAAAGCTTTTCTTTTTTTTCTTTTTTTTTTTTTTTTTTTTTTTTGGTTTTTCGAGACAGGGTTTCTCTGTGTAGCCCAGGCTGTCCTGGAACTCACTCTGTAGACCAGGCTGGCCTCAAACTCAGAAATCCGCCTGCCTCTGCCTCCCAAGTGCTGGGATTAAAGGTGTGCGCCACCACCGCCCGGCTAAGAAAGCTTTTCAAATGTTCTCTAGATCATTTTTGTTCCCAGAATATCAGTCAGAATTCTCCAATAGGACATTCATCCATATATGTATATTACATGTAACTTAGATGTTACATGTTATATGTTAAATGTATGTGTAATATATAATTACTTAGCAAGTATGAAAGGGAACATTTTTTTTTTTTTATGAGTTGAATATATAGTTTTATGCATTTCACAGAGCTGGCTCATGCAGTTGCAGGGCTGACAAGTCTGAAATCAAGGTAGACTGTGATACTGGAAACTCAGTCAGAAGCTAACGTTTAAGGGCCAGCAAGAGGGCCCAGGAGGTAAAGGGTGACCTGAGTTCATTCCCTAGAACCCACGCTGTGGAAAGGGAGAGCCAATTGCGCAAACTCTCCTCCATCCATGTGTGTTGTGGCATGCACATGTGAAGGCTTGTTCTGGTGATACGGGTGTGGGAAGCTGGAGGGCTGACCAGCCCAGCGGTCATTGAGGCCCAGATCCAGGGCTTTGCGTGGGCCCACCCCAACATCTACCCCATCTATCAACTGTGGGAGCAAGTGAAGGGTCCTGTCCTGTAGATCCAAAGCTGCAGGGTCTCCGTGACACAGGGCAACAACAGGATATCCCAGAGGAAAACCATTGAGGATCCAGTATTGATAGAGTAGCAGAAGCCAGAGACCTCAAACCAGACCAAGGACTCACGCAATGAACATTTGCAAGTGAAGCCGTGTGGGACAAAAGGGTGTGCTGTGTGGCACACAGTGACACACCACAGCTTCCACAGCAAGAGTTTTTCAGTGGGGGGGGGAAGGAAGGTGTATTAGGGTTCTCTAGAGTCACAGAACTAATGGAATGGATACACACACAACACACACACAAACTATGTATATATAAATATATAAATGGAATTTATTGGAATGACTTACAGGCTGCAGTCAACTTTCTTAGATAAGGTTTATGCTGAGAAGAGACACCATGACCAAGGCAACTCTTGTAAGAGACAACATTTAATTGGGGCTGGCTGACAGCTACAGAGGTTCAGTCCGTTATCATCATGATAGGAAGCATGGCAGCACGCAGGCAGACACAGTGCTGGAGAGGGAGCCACGAGTTCTATATCTTGACCTGAAGTCAGCCAGAAGACTGTCTCCAGGCAGCTAGGAGGAGGATCCCAAAGCCCACTCCCACAGTGACACACTTGATCCTACAACGCCACAGTGTTCCTAATAGCACCACTCCCTAGGCCAAGCATATCCAAACACATGAGTCTATGGGAGCCAAACCTATTCAAATGACTACATTCTACTCCTTGGCCCCCATAGGTTTTGTTCAAACACATGATTGTATGGGGACCATACTTAACCATAATGCAAAATACATTTACTTCAATTTCAAAAGTCTCCATAGTCTATAGAAGTCTCAACAATGCTAAAAGTTTTCTTTTTTCGAGACAGGGTTTCTCTGTGTAGCCCAGGCTGCCCTGGAACTCACTCTGTAGACCAGGCTGGCCTCAACTCAGAAATCCGCCTGCCTCTGCCTCCCAAGTGCTGGGATTAAAGGCGTGCGCCACCACTGCCTGGCTCAAAGTCTCTTCTAAGATTATCTAATCACTTAACTGTAATCCCCTATAAAATTAAAAGGCAGATCACATACATCCAACATTATGATATGCATTACCATTCCAAAATGACATAGTGAGGAAATACTGGACCAAAGCAGGACCAAAAAACTAGCTGGACAAACTCCAAACTCTGTATCTCCAAGTCTGATGTCAAAATATCTCAATCTCCAATTCTTTCATCTTGTGACTGCACACATTCTTCCTCTTGGATTGGTTCCACTCCTGTCAGCAGCTTTCCTCAGCATGTATCCCATGACTCTGGCATCTGTTCACATCTTGGGGTATCCAAGGCAATGTCTGGGATCCACACATGATCTTCTGTGCTCCTCCAAAGGACTTGGGCCACTTCTCCAGCCCTGCTATCTGTAGCAATCTAGACTCCGGCTGACTCCACTCCACCGCTGCTGCTGCTGCTACTCTTAGTGGTAATCCCATGGCGTCTCCAATAGGCTGTGCTTTTCCGCTGCAATTAGGCCTCACTAACAGCTTCTCATAGGGTGTCTTCATGGTTCTGAGCCTCACCTTCTTTGTATGATCCCTTCAGTCCTGGGCTGTCAACTGCAACTGAGGCTGCACCTTCACCAATGGCCTTCCCTGGCCTCTCACAGTGCTGAGCCTCAGCTGCTCTCCATGATCCCTTCATGCCTTCAAACCAGCACCACCTGGTGACTCCTACACATTACCAAGTCCAGCTGCAGCACGAGGTACAACCTTGGCTATCTCTGGAACACAGCTTCTCTGTGCTCTCAGAAAACATTTCCCGGAAGATTTCACCTCAGTGATGCTGGTTCTTCTTAATCACCACCGATTTCTTAGCTCCAGCTAAGCAGTATGAATTGTCCAGTAACCCCCTTCTATTATTCACTCTAAAACCAGAGCCACATGGCCGAAGCTGCTGAGTCCTGCTGCTTGCTGGGTCAGGAACATGGTGTCCTGAAATGGAAACTTCTAGTTTGTTTGGAAAGTCAGTCATGTCAAATGATGTTTTGCTGGGGACACATGAAAGAATGTTTTCCTGAAACGGACACAGGTGAAAGGATGTTTTGTGATAACAGACAACTCTAGCTGCTGACAAAGATCAAGCTCGCCTCCAAAGAGCTATTGCTGAACAGGTCCACTTCCCCTGTATCCTAATTTTCTCTTACACTACCTCTGCTGGGTGATGGAAAGAGGAGAGGTTGAACATTTATTAAAAGTAGGTTGCAAAAAAAAAAAAAAGTATGCCTGCAGATGTCAAATTCTGTATAGAAGCATTCTATGAGCAAAGAGTCCAAAGTTTTCCTCTGGACTGTGTGTGAATTTCCCTGTGCTCTCTAAGTCCTGAAAAACGAGGTCAAAATTCCAACAGCGTCATCTTATCTGGGACATGACTTCCAACAGCCCTGCCTCCTTCCTCCTTCAGGGAAGAATGAAGCTCTGTGAGGGACGATTATGCAGCACAAAGTGACATGCTAGCACTCTGTCCCACGGGAAAATCTCAAAGGCAGGTTCTACTTGTTCCTCTGTCATCCTCATATCCTCCCTGTGTGAGACAACTCACCTTTTCCACCATCTTTAGAAAGGCCATGCTGAAGCCAATCCAGAATTCCTGACTTATATTTATGTTTGCCAGAACCCAACAAAACTGAACCTTTCCTAGGGCCAACAAGGCCATCTCCGATCTGACCTTGGCTATCCTTCTGATCTCCTATGCTTCTGCCCTTTGTCCAGCCCTCTCCAGACTCACAGGTTTCCTTCCTGCACTGGCTGGTTTTGTGCCAACTTGACACAAGCTGGTGTTATCACAGAGAAAGGAGCCTCCCTTGAGGAAATGCCTCCATGAGATCCAGCTGTAAGGCATTTTCTCAATCAGTGATCAAGGGGAGGGCCCATTGTGGGTGGTGCCATTCCTGGCTGGTAGTCCTGGGTTCTATAAGAAAGCAAGCTAAGCAAGCCAGGGGGAGCAACCCAGTAAGTAACCTCCCTCCATGGCCCTGCATCAGCTCCTGCTTCCTGACTGCTTGAGTTCCAGTCCTGACTTCCTTTGGTGATGAACAGCAATGTGGAAGTGTAAGCTGAATAAACCCTTTCTTCCCCAGCTTGCTTCTTTGTCATGATGTTTGTGCAGGAATAGAAACCCTAAGACACTTACTGTTCCTCAGACACTATGGATACCATTTTCTGGTTGGTGCTTTTGCTTCTGTCTAGAACCTGTTCTCTCAGGAATCAACATGATTCACTCCTTTTCTTTACTCCTACCTGTACTGCTGTTGCAATGACTGCTGCAATTTTTTACTATACAGAGTTCTTCTGGCCACTACTCTTTTCGTTAGCCTGATACTTACTGTAGTTTAAAAGATTTTTATTAATGTGTATGATTTTACTAATTGTTAATTATTAATCAATCCATGTGTCTGTGGGCCTGGAACATGCGTGTGAGTGCCACAGACGCCATCAGTGGGTATCAGATTCTCTGGAGCTGGAGTTACAGGAGATTTGTGAGACACCTGATCTGGATATTGTGGAATGAACCCAGGTCCTCTGGAAAAGCAGTAAGGGCTCCTACACGGCGGAGGCCTGTCTCTAACCTTCGTCCGGATTCGTTTTTATTCTTACCATTTACCCCACGCATTTCATTCCTTGTCTTTCTACACAGGATGACAAGATCCAAGACAGCTAGGGTTTGTTTGGTTCGCCAGCATATGCCAATGCTAGAACAACGCCGGAACTGTAGCGAATGTTCAGAAATAAGTGTATAAATACAAGCCATGTACAACCTGTGATGTACACAGTGACACTATGCATGTTGTTCACATCGTTCATGTTACCACCTCATCTAACTGGAATGGGAGCTACAAATATGCTCTTTTTTTTTTTTTTTTTCCAAGACAGGGTTTCTCTGTGTAGCCCTGGTTGTCCTGGAACTCACTCTGTAGACCAGGCTGGCCTCGAACTCAGAAATCTGCCTACCTCTGCCTCCCAAGTGCTGGGATTAAAGGCGTGCGCCACCACCGCCTGGCTAATATTCTCATTTTACTGAGAAGTAAAACTGATGTTCCAGAAAAGTAATCAATTCTAATTGATGTTTTAAATTCTCTTTACATTGTGTGTGTATGTGTGTGTGTGTGTGTGTGTATGCTTTTGCCTGCAGGTATACCTGCAAAAATGGAAGAGTGCTGTCAGGCGCCCTGGGACTGGAGTTTAGGATGTGAGTTGCCATGGGGTTGCTGGGAATCAAACCTGGATCCTCTGCAAGAACAAGTGCTCTTCACCACCGAGCCAGCTCTCCAGCTGCCGGTTCTAACGTCTAATAATCCAAAGGAAGTATGATTGAAATGCTGGAGAGAGAGAGAGTAAGTTTTCTTCAGATATAAGACCCCTGACAGGTTATACAACTCAAAGGGGTCACCCTAAACATGTGTGCATCAGTAATACTAGCAGACTCATTCGGGTGTGTGTGTGGTATGTGTATGTGTGTGTGTGTGTCTATCAATAATAAGAAGTCATGATTCAAGAGTTGGGACCATGAGAGGAGTTGAAGGGGAGAGGGAAAAGTAGAAATTATGTAAACAGTTAGTCATGTATGAATAATTCAAAAATGCTACACAGGAGTGGTGGCACACGCCCTTTGATCCTAGCACTTGGGAGACAGAGCTAGGTGGATCTCTGTGAGTTCAAGGCCAGCAGACTGGTCTACAAAGCAAGTTCAAGAACAGCCTGTCTGGGGGGTGGGAGGTGGGGGGCTACAATGATGGTACACATTTTTTTTCCTTGGGTAGCAGAAGCACAGATGTTTGTTTGAGGCCAGCCTGTTCTACATAGTACAATGTGACCCTGTTTCAAATAAATAAATAAAAACATAAATAAATAGGCAGGCCGGAGAAATGGCTTGGCTGTTAAGAGCTCTTGCTGTTCTTTCAGAGGACCAGAGTTTGGTTCCCAGCAAGTGTGTCAGGCAGGCACCAACAGGCAAACATTACACATAAGTAAAAATAAACCTTAAAAAAATGAGCTACAATGTCTGAGCAATAAACATCTGTACAAGCCCAAGGACTGCCATGATAATATTCCTTAGGGCAGAATTTTCAGAAATGGCAACAGTCATCTTAATTCCGCTACAGAGAACCAGCCTAAATGGCACATTGCCACGGCAACCTATGCAGCCTTAAACACCCTGGGGCTCTCAAAGCTAACATGTCTTCATTCTGCAAATTCAGAGAGCCGTGTTTGACCTAAAAGTCCAGGATACCCAGCATCAGCGGGCTGCCTCAAGCAAACCCACCTCCTTAGTTGCAATACAACTCAAAACAGTTTTAAAAAGCCTGTTCTTTCTGAGAGGAAACTCACTGCATTCTTGTTGATGGCTAGAAGGAGCCCTACGTGGCCCCTGCCTGAAAAAGAACTTCTTTCAAGCTTCGGTCTATCCCGGTACCATGTATCCCTTTGGCAATGTTTCTAAATTTGAACTGAGCATCAGTCCGTACAAAGGTGTAGTGGAAGAGATGGGTTTATATACTTCTAGACACACACTGATTTTTCACTCCTTTTTTTTGTTTTTTGATTGGTTGGTTTTCGAGACAGGGTTTTCTGTGTGCCCTGGCTGTCCTGGAACTCACTCTGTAGACCAGGCTGGCCCAAACTCATGAAATCCACTGCTCTGCCTCCCAATGCTGGATTAAAGGCGTTGCCACCACTGCTGCATTTTTTCTTTTTCTAAAAGCTGACTTAGTACACCATTAGAAGGCTAAGTCTTTCTCAGTACCGAATGGCATATTTTTGGACACAGACAACTAAGATCCCAATTCAGTGGCCTTGCACTGTAAGGAATTCACAGCAGTTCTCAACCTGTGGGTTCATGACCCCTTTGGGGTTGCACATCAGATATTCTATATATCAGATATTTGCATTACAGTTCATAACAGTAGCACAATCACAGTTATGAAGTAGCAACACAATAATTTTATGGTTGGGTGCCACCACAGCATGAGGAACTGTATTAAAGAGTTTCAGAATTTGGAAGGTTGAGAACAACTGGCTTATGGGGGAGAAATGGGACTCAAAATGGACTTTCCTTCCCTGAAAGAAACCAGTTTCAGTATGTGCTAACTTGTAGGCAGCCAGTTTTCCAAGGCCAGCTCAGCTTTCTGAGTAAACAAGTCCGATGCGCATGGGTTGGCTTTGAGCCCCTCCCAAGCAGGCTTATGCTAATGAGGAATTGGCAGTTATGCTAATGAAGTATTGGCAGTCTAACCTATCCTGAGAGAACACGGACTTATGTTAATGAGGTGTTGGCAGCCTAACCTATCCTGCGCACCTAGCCCGCCTTGGGCGGATATATAAGCAGCTCGTTTCTGCTGCTTGGGGTCCCGTCCATAAGTCAAGTTTGTTCCTGTAATAAAGCTGATTGAGAAAGATCCGACCGTGTTGTGTCTTATTTGCTGGCCAAGGCAGACGCCACACTAACTACAATGTCTTTGAACTCCATTTTGTAACTCACAGACTGAAGAGAAATTATCTGTCCATATGAAACTTCCATGACCTAAAAGTCCCAGTTATCTAGAGATAATTCTCTCCAACATCCTCCTGTTTTTAACCCTCAAAAATGTGTGATGGGGGCAGGGACCAAAGCAATTTATTAACTAGAAATAGTAAGTAGGTGACTGGAGAGATGGCTCAACAGTTAAGAGCACTGGCTATTCTTCCCAAATACCTGGGCTCAGATCCCAGCACACACATTATAGCTCACAACCATCTGTAACTTCAATTCTAGGGGATCCAACACACTATTCTGGCTTCCAAGGGTACTAGGCATTCACTGGTGGACAAACATTCAGATAAATACTCATATGCATAAAAACAAAAATTTAATTAAAAACATTTTTTAAAGCAAGAAGTCTAGAGTCAAAAAGTGCGTGTGTTTAAGTACTGGTCTACCACTCATTAGCTGTGTGAACTTGGGCAAGTCATTTTAATATCCTCGAACCTCACAATCACAAAGTAGAGCCCAGCTCATCAACCCATGATCTCACCCATCAGAACTGCACAGGTCACACTCACAGCCACCATCTCTCAAACAATCATATGACCATATGAGTACAGAGTGTGTTGGGGGTGTTGGGGGAGAAGTCATACATAGCAGATAGACAGTTGACATGCAGTCACATACATAGTGCATAACTCCCAAGTTCATATATCTGTATCTTGTCACAATTATGCCTGAAGAAACAAGATGGTCATAAAAATCACAACTGCTGTTACACATTCCAACGCAGTTATAGCCACACAAACAGGCACACAGAATGTCACATTTTGCTCTTTTGAAAAATGTATGCACAGTAACACGTCACAAACGCATTTAGTTTTCCTGTCAGTCAAACACAAGCAGGAACACAGGCATGCACATCTACGGTGACACAAACGACACTCCGTCACAGCTGGACCTTGTCACATAGTTATTATACATAATAACACACTGACACCCTCCCTCACACGTACAACGTCTCGCGGTGTCCACCAGGTCCCCTTCGGCCTGCATCATCTCTATCTCCAGTCTGTCCCAGACCTACTCTCCACTGACCAGCCTAACTCATCACCGTCGGGTAAGTGCTTGTGACGTCACGTCCCATCAGTCTCCTTGCTCCGAGAGAGCAAACTGAGGCCAGCAAGGACTTCCTCTTGGGCTTCTGATCTAGCGGCTCATTCCGGTCCCTAAGAACTACCAGCCCCAGAGTCCTTTGCGGCACAACCCTTCCCACTTTGCGCCTGTGCCTCAAGATGCGTAGCAGTGCTAGTGGGGGGGCAGTTGTGGGGGGTGGGTTTGCTGAAGGTGGTGGTGAAACGCTTCAAGGGCGTGACCATGAGCGTAAGACCAGAAGAAAGAGCAAGTATTTGGGGTATACCAATGGGGAAGTAGCCAGGCAAGCAGTTAGAAAAATAAATTAGGGGTTACTCCCCAACCCTCAGTAATTGTCAGAGTCAAATAAAATAACCATAGTCTGAGTCTCATTCACTCCTAAGGATAAAATTTAAATGGTCACTACATGTGTGTATGCAATGTGTATTCAGGTACCTGAGAAGGCCAAGAGAGGGCGTCACATTACGGGCTGGGATACAGGCAGTTGTGAGCTGTCTGACATGGGTGCTAAAAGTTCAACAGGTCTCTGGTGAGAGCAGGTTTCTTCTCTGCTCTAGACCACCAATGCCTATTTCAGTGCGTGGAGTACTATAATGTCCTAAGTCCTGTCTTCCTCATTTCACAATCACACGTTACTAAATAGAGCTTTGTGGCAGCAGCTCATTTGTGAGTCACTCTCTTCAAGAATGAAGCACACCAAAAGTAGACCCAGGATAATTAATGAGACCTGAGAATTGTTCCTATTTCCCTCGATCAGATAGTGATGCGTTAGTTTATCACATGCACTGTCTAATATCTCACAGCTTTTATGTTGCCCTTTCTATTGTATTTATAATAGAAAATCAATCAAAAATAAAGAAAAGTGGAGAGTGGCGGCACGTGCTTTTAATTTCAGTACTTGGGAGGCAGAGGCAGGTGAATCTCTGTGGGTACGAGGCCAGCCTGGTGTGCATATTGTAGCTCTAGTTGATTAATCCGAGTTAATCTCCCTGGCAGTGTAGGCATGAGTTCCTTGTTACCTTCCCCCAATAGTGTGGATTCTCGAATGAAACACACACACACTCGCGCTCACACACACACACTCACACACTCCTTATATTTTAATATGCCTTTATCAGCTCAATGTCTGAGCCACTCCCAAACTTCCACTATGTTAACGCCTCCCCTCTGATACTCCTCAATTATTACTTACTAAAATCTATATTCCATCTTTGCTACCCCAGACCTATCAGGGGTGCCCTGGGGCCGCTATTCCCGGCTTGTACATAATTGTATGCTCTCCTTCTGCGGTTCTCCAGCCTAGTCCTTCTGCTTCCCAGCACAGCAGTTCTGCCTCTTTCCTCTCCCTCGAATCCTAAAGTCCTGCCTCTGTCCTCCTGCCCAGTCATGTAAAAAAAAAAAAACCACACCTTTTTTAGTCAATTTTTGCTATCCATTCAATTTTTCTATAAAAATTACATTTGTTCAGAATTTTCATATGTTTTTACAAAATTCCTTTTTTGTTTTGTTTGTTTGTTTGTTTGTTTGTTTTTCGAGACAGGGTTTCTCTGTATAGCCCTGGCTGTCCTGGAACTCACTCTGTAGACCAGGCTGGCCTTGAACTCAGAAATCTGCCTTGCCTCTGCCTCCCAAGTGCTAGGATTAAAGGCTGTGCCACCACCCCCGGCTACAAAATTACTAATTTTTAAGTTTTTATTTTGTTTAGACAGGGTCTTTCTGTATAGCTCTGGCAGGTCTGGAACTCACGATTACAGACCAGGTCTCAAACTCAAGAGATCCACCTGCCTCTGCAACCACGCGCTGGGATTTAAGGCGTGCTCCACCACTCCTGGCAATCTTTACTTTTGTTATTGTTTTGGGGAAAGGTTATTGAGGGGCTTGGAAACATCTGTATAGTATAAGGTTGTTGGCCTGCTTGCTGGGGCAGTCTCTCTGCTAGACCATCTAACTCAGCCAACTTCTCTGCCGCTGAGTCTCCCCGTGTGGCTCTACCTCCTCGTTGCCCTGCTCGGATCTGCTTCTGTTCTCTGTCATCTCCTCTTTGTTCCAGGTTCAGCAGATAGCACTGCCTTGTCCAAAATGCAGTTTGTTATACGAAAAGAGCTACTAGTACAGCGAGAGAAGCTCCTTTCCCCCCACCCCCCACCCCCACCCGTGGCAGCTTGCAGAGCTACTAG
Organism: Mastomys natalensis; assembly: GCA_021653895.1. Taxonomy (NCBI): domain Eukaryota; kingdom Metazoa; phylum Chordata; class Mammalia; order Rodentia; family Muridae; genus Mastomys; species Mastomys natalensis. Next base: position 544,583 of record JAJTUV010001598.1, on the reverse strand, counting down.
TACAGCGCGAGAGGTTCCTCCCTGGTGGCAGCTTGCCTTTCCTTTTGAACAGTTGTGGAAATGACAAACATTTACATACCCTGCCACCCTGGTGCCACTGGCACACAATCAACAATTGAGAATAGAGGGGCACACCTTCATAGCCAATTGATACCGTAAGTGGGGGCGGGGGGTGGGGGGTTACTTCAACACAGGGTCTCTCTGTGTAGCCCTGGCTGTGCTGGAACTTGTTCTATAGACCAATCTGGCCTCAAACACAGAGAGCCACTTGGCTCTGCTTCCCACGTGCTGGGATTAAATCCATATACCACCACTATGCAGTTTTGATTTGATAAAAAATGGCATCCCATCAGGCAGTGGTGGCACATGCCTTTAGTCCCAGCACTTGGGAGGCAGAGGCAGGTGGATTTCTGAGTTCGAGGCCAGCTGGTTACAGAGTGAATTCCAGGACAGCCAGGCTACACAGAGAAACCCTGTCTCGAAAAATCAAAAAACAAACAAACAAACAAAACAAACAAAAAACCGGCATCCTATCCTGATCACCCCCTTTAAATTGTTTTCTAAACTTCAGGATATTTACAAGGAGGTGCAATCTGTATCATTAATTCTACAGTTTCATTACTCCCAAAGAGGGGTTCTTTTTAAGTTCAAATGTTCACTTCAGTTTCTCATTCTGTGTTAGTCAACTTTAGTCCTATTTCACCACTAAAAACTTGGAGTATCTTTTTTGGTCTAGGTCACACCAACCCCAGTAGATTCTCTGTGACAAGTTCCACAGACTGAGGCAATAAACTTCAAACGAAGGAGGCCTCTGGAACCGATTGTAGAACTCTCGGGTGGAGGAAAATATTGAGCCGTAGTTCTCCTGGCAATTTGTCTGTTTTATCTTTTTCTATTTTTCTTCCTTATTCGTGAGATGTTCCTGATGGCCTAGACTGGGACTTTAGGACCTTATCTCCAGGGAAGTAGGTATTTTACTTCACAAATCATTTACAAAACTACATGACAGTGGTAGGACAGACAAAAACTTTCCAACAACAAATGATTTTGTATGGCTATGCTCGTGTTGTCGGAAGTGGGCTTTGGCACATTGGTAAAGAAAGCATTATTTTAAAAGAAGAATTAAAAATAGTTTTAAATTATATGTTGAAGATTTATAAAGGTAGGAATTAGACGTTACTAGTAAGTGCCCATAAAGGTCTTATGAACCTGCTCTTAGAAGTATGCCACCAACACTGATTGATCAACAGTCATTTGATTTTGTGTTTTATTAAGTGAAGATGTACCTGCTCCATCTGTGATTGCTTCATTGAACACATCTTTTAGAAGTTGTGATACTTGAATGATTTTGTATTTTCTTGTGCCAAATGATTATAATAATTATTCTATTTGATTGCTTCACAGAACACATCTTTTTAGAGTTGTAATACCTGTCTCTCTATGCATAAGAACCCTTACTTGAGGGCTGCAAAATACACTGATTCAAATTTCCCTGTGTTTGTTTCTTTTTGTCACAAACAAATCCTTACCCACCTAGTCTTCGAGGACCCTGAACCCAGGGACCCCCCCCCCCACCCAGCTGGGGTGGTCTGTGGCAGGTTTAAGTATTTTTATAGACTTAAAAAATCATTTATTGGAGACAGATTTGATATATAGCTCAACATGATATCAAGCTCTCAATCCTCCTACAATCCCCTTTATAATGGGATAAAATGTAGGATAGGGGTTTGTTCTCTTAACTCATGTACAAATAAGTATTGTTTTAATACTCAGGTATTTAATCCTATTGTTACTGTCTCCATGCTCTTCCTAGTCTTGTCAAAGAAACCTGTTGCTTCCTTTGAGATAAAACATTCCATCCTGGAGGACGTTCTGGTTCTCAGCCTTCCTAATTCGCCCCTTTAATACAGATTCTCATGTTGTGACAACCCTGACCATAAATTATTTTCATTGCTAATTCATAACTGTAACTTTGCTGTTATGATTCACAATGTAAATGTTTTTGGAGATAGAGGATTACTCGGGGGGGTGCGGGGGGGTTTGACTTCACAGAATGAGAACCATGTTCTATAGGGAAGTAAAAATATTGTACTGTGCAGGAACCTCCTTACAAATCAAGAAGGAAACAACTCAAAAGTTTTAGGAAATCCCTGAAACTGACTAGATTCATCTCATCTATTGTAAATATGTATTTTCTTTCCATATCTCTTTTTGCTACAAATAGCCAGCCCCTTGTTGGGTGCCACTTGCAAAATGTTCTTTCTTTTAAAATGTGTATTTTAATGTTTCCCTTTCTTACACAGTAACCAGTTCTCCCTGGCAGCCCTCTTAGCAGTTTCCAGCTCAGCCCCTTCCAATGTTTCTCCCAGCCGTTCCTCTCAGTCTCGGAACAGTGTGCTTCAACAGTCCCTTCTCCCCGCTCTCCCAATCCGTGCAGCTCCATACTGTAACAACTGCTCAATCTCATTTCTTCTCTTCAGCCCTACTCAGTCTTCCTGCACCATCTTCTCTAACCGTGCTCTGACCCTGTTCTTCTGCCACCTGGATCCTACTCTACTTCCTACTCTTTCAGCCTCTGCTGTCTTTATACAGCTTCTCTTGTTCCCATAAGTCCAAGGGGTCATTGAAACTGAAGGTCATAGGGTCAAGTAGTTCTCTTAAAGGGTCAGTTGATTATCAACTTGGCATCCTTAGAAGGTTTTGCATTCAAAATAAGTCACACTACATTCCCTCCTTTCCCAAGGTTTATAAGCAGTAAGGACAGAGCTTACAGAGCAGCCTAGATGAGCCAATCTCTAACTGGTTCAGCTGCCTGCAAGGTCTTCAGTGTGTTCCATGTTTTGGCTTTTGTGAATTGTGGCCCATCCTGAGATGATCTTTTGGTGACAGGCTGTCTCCAAGTCCTTTCTGCTCTTGTAACCTCTCACCCATGCTCTCACATGTGATTCCAATAAAACTCACTAGCTCACTGAGTCAAGCTTTGATGACATCCTTCCTTTGGTTTGTCACTGGGTCCCTATCCAAGGTGAACAGTACCTATTCACACCTCCCTGGGAATACTACCACACACTGCTTCTGTTTTCTGCTTTGGAGAAGGAATAAGGAAAATTAATTTCATCCCTTCCTGCTGTTTTGATAACTGTGACTTCAACTATCCACCAAAACGTTTCAGAATTTCAGACTGATGTTATTTGTGCAACATTAAAGATTAACTCTGAAGCTGGAGCTGGGTGTAGCAGCACACATTTTTTTTGTTTGTTTTTTGTTTTCTTTCTTTTTTTTCTTTCTTTTTTCTTTCTTTTTTTTTTTGGAGACAGGGTTTCTCTGTGTAGCCCAGGCTGTCCTGGAACTGACTCTGTAGACCAGGCTGGCCTCGAACTCAGAAATCCGCCTGCCTCTGCCTCCCAAGTGCTGGGATTAAAGGCGTGTGCCACCACCGCCCGGCGAATCCTTCAGTTTTGATAACGGTATGTGGCAGTTAAAAGTCATTTCCCTGAAGCTGGGAGAAGTGGGTTAGCAGTTCTAACACTAACAGTAGCTTAGAATTCACCAGTGAGCTCTTCACAGCTCAGCGAGTGCCTGTCCAGCAACACAAAGCCCTGGGTTCCAACCCTGGCAGCCCCACCCCAAAGACCCTTTCCACAAATCATAAAGAAAATCAGGAAACTTGGTATACAAACGACAACTAAGAAACCTTTAATTAAACCCACAGTGTGGGCGAGGACTAGGTCTGTAAGTTCTTAGTTCACTGAGTTCTCACAGCAAGCTAATACATACTTTTGAATATGTAAAAGAGGAAATAAACAACTACCGATAACATATAAGAAAAAAGTCTGGAAAAACAATACTTTGCAAACTGTAATTACCTTTCTGGCATGATGTTAGGATTAGGGTTAATGAAAAGGAACAAAATAGCATACAAGGAGAAAATAAATTCGGCATTAAATGTTCTCGTTTTTAGGAGAAACAAGACATCAGACGTACAAATGGAAGTTTGGAGTCATATTAATGGAGACAGCTTTTATAAATGCAGATTCAGAAGAAACCATAGCATGAACAACAGTCATTTAAGAGATGTCAAGAAAGTCTTTAAAATTAGAATCCGCATTTGCTGAAAAAGCTGACTTTTTAGCATGAGATGAAGGAGGAACAGAAAACCCTAACTACACATCTGCAGAACTGGTTCTACCGATTTGATAGTCGTCATCTATAATCAATACAATCGCAGTTCATCTTCATGTCTGAGCTTTGGACTTTCTAGTTCTCTTCTTTCTCATTTATAATAAAAAACTAAAAACAAGCTGAAGAGACACAGCAGCGCGGCCGCGCGGCGCCGCTGCAGACCCCACACTGGAGCGCCGCGAGGAACTTAGCTCACTAAAGCTCACACAAGTAAAACACCGTGCTGTTAGCCCAAGCATCAGAAACATAGTTTAAAAACAAAAGACAGACCTAAAAATATGAGCAAACATAAACAGTATGGCAAACCTCCAAGCAAGGGGAAGAAAACCTAAAAAGCAACGAGCATCGGTGTGGGAGAAAGACAATAGTGTAGGCTTGGAACTCATAACCTACAGTCAAATAATTCAGATGCAAATGTAAAATCTAGTCAAACAATGTCGGAGAGTAGCTCTCAAGCACGGATCGTTACTCGTTAGTATGAGTTTCCTGGTGGCGAGTGAGGTCTGACTCGTTACTGAACGCCTCCCCACACTCGGTACAGCTACAGGGCTTGTCATCGCGGTGAGTTCTCAGATGGCGGGTCAGGTTTGAGCACTTATTAAAGGCCTTTCCACACTTATTGCATTCATACGGTTTTTCATCTGAGTGGACTCTCTGATGTTGAAAGAGCTGTGAGTTCTGAGTGAAGGCCTTCCCACATTCAAGGCATTCGAAAGGTTTCTCGCCGGCATGGATTCTTTGATGCTGCCGAAGCTGTGAGCTCTGGGTGAAGGCCTTCCCACACTCCTTGCACTCATACGGCTTCTCCCCGGTGTGGATTCGCTGATGATTTGTAAGGGCTGAGCCGCTACTGAAAGGCTTTCCCACACTCCTTGCACTCATACGGCTTCTCCCCGGTGTGGATTCGCTGATGCTGAACTAGCTTTGAGCTCTGAGTGAAGGCTTTGCCGCACTCCTTGCATTCGTAAGGTTTCTCACCCGTATGAACTCGCACGTGTTGAAACAGTTGTGAGCTCTTGGTAAAAGCTTTCCCACACACTTTGCACGCATAAGGCTTCTCACCAGTGTGGATTCGCTGATGGTCGATGAGATTTGAGCAGTAGCTAAAGGCCTTCCCGCACTGCTTACACTCGTAAGGCTTCTTACCAGTGTGGATTCTCTGATGCTGAGAAAGGTATGAGCTACAACTAAAGGCCTTCCCACAGTCTTTGCATTCAAAGGGTTTTTCACCAGTGTGAATTTTCAGATGTCGAGTAACATGTGACCCACAGCTGAAGAACTTCCCACACTCCTTACATTCGTAAGACTTTTCACCAATATGAATTCTTTGATGCTGAATAAATTGTGAGTTCTGGGTAAAGACCTTTCTGCATTTCTTGCATTCATAGGGTTTCTCATCATTATTAATGATTTGATGTAGGGTAAAGAAAGTCTGCTGAACAAATGTGGGCACGTATTCACCAGTGAGTAACTCTTGGCTTCCATGTCCATTTTGAAATTGGCTTCCGCAGTCCAGAACATCTCTAAAACTGGAGTACTCGAGGCCTTGCTTTGAAAGTCTCATTAACTCCCTCTGGCAAGATTCTATCTCATAAACTTCCTTCTTTAGAGATAATAACTTGCTTTCACACATTGACTCCAGAGCTGAAAAAAAAAAGAAAAGTAGCAAATATTCTTTTCCTCTCTTGTTTGGAAAAACTTAAACTTTCATACTGGAAATGAAAAAGAGAAAGTGAATACACTGTCTAGTCAGTAAATGGCACAGGCTTACGGAGATCTAAACTGGAAACGACAAAGAGCACAGGAAGACTAACCATGAAGAGAGGAGACAACGGTGGAAATAAGTTACCAACAAGCATTGTCTTGTTTTGGAGACAGGGTTTCTCTGTGTAGTCCGGGCTGTCCTGGAACTCACTCTGTAGACCAGGCTGGCCTCGAACTCATAGGGATCAGCCTGCCTCCGCCTCCTCAGTACTGAGTTAAGGGCACGGGTCACCACTGCCCAGCTTCCAACAGTGATTTTTAAATATGGATGTAGGTCAGAATAATTCGGAGGGAAAAAAGCACTGGGCACAAGACATGAAAAAAAATTTAATAATACATTTGGTCTGCTCATTTTGTTTGTTTTGAGACAGGGTCTCACTATCGAGCCCTATTGGCCTTGAACTCAAGAGATCCTTTGCCTCCCACGTGGGAGGATTAAAAGAGTGTCTCCTGAGACAAAGTCTTATTTTGTAACTCTGCCTGGTTTTGAACTCTGGATTATCTTGCCCCAGTCTCTCTAGTTGCTAGGATTATAACACTGCCCCATTGTCCTGGTTTTCTGCCTCAGAACTTCAAAAACCCTTGAGATTCTCTGAATGACAGCAGTTATGTCTGTGTTGCCCTGAGCCAATTCATGATGGGCCATAAAGAGCCTCAGGACTGGTTCTGGAAAGATGGCCCAGAGGTTGAGAATGTGTGCTGCTACTGCAAAGGTCTGTGGTTAAGTTCCCAGTGCCAGACAGTGCTTACAAATACCTGTGACTCTACTTCCAGAGGATTTTAGGAAGTCTCCTGACAGTGGGCAGCAGTCCACAACTGGTGGCGCACACACACCGCACACACTCAGGCCCATGAGTATAAAATATCACATCTGGTGCACGCATACCACACACACCCAGCCCATACATATAAAATAATACATCTTTAGAAGAAAGAAAAAGGTTTTGGTATTGAGCCTAATCACCAGAGGGTGAATCAGGTTGTTAGGAGGTTGGGATTTTAGGTTGATTCTGGATGGAGGAAAGAAGGTAAAGACTGAGAAGCCAGTTAGATAATTGTACCTATGTAAAAACAAAACCAAACGATGACCTGAGTCTGATTCCTGGACCAACACCATGCACAGAGAGAACGAACTTTCACAGTTGTCCTTTGACCCATACACACTCACCCCATAGAATAAATAAATAAATAACTAAAAACAACAACAACAAAAAGAGCTTTTTTTTTTTTAAATGAACTTGCTTTTCTGACTTAGACCTAAGTTTTTGGCAGAAGCTTACAAAATAACAACCAAGGGGCTGGAGAGATGGCTCAGGTGTTAAGAGCATTGCTGCTCTTCCAGAGGTCAGTTCCCAAAACCACATGGTGACTCACAACCATCTTAATGGGATTTGATGCCCTCTTCTGGCACATGCAGGTGTACACGCAGACAGAGCATTTGCGCTACGTAAAATAAATAAATAATCTTTAAAACAAAGTAAGATGGGAAGGTGCAGCTTCCTGGGTCACCAGCGAGTTGTCCCTGTAGGGCAGCGCCTGCTCAGCGTTTCTCACTTACCTGAGCACAGGCCTCTCGTGAGCTCTTTACCAACCATCCAGGGCTCTTTGCCTTGCTCCAATAAAGAGATCACCTGAGGCTTGGGAATGTGAAGTCCTGCTTACAAGAAAAGATATGGAACATAGTTATGCCGTGGGAAACAGATGCAATCCCTCGATCACCAAGCAAGAGACGCCAAGACAGGAACAGCCAAGGACGAGGAAGCCGCTTCAGCCACAGCCCACCGGAGCAGCAGAGGCCTGTTTCCCACGGCTTCTTTTTCAGCCCAGCTGAAACCATTTATTTGCAAACAAGGAGCAGGAATTCAGGTGGCAAACTTGAAAGGCAGTTGAGAAATTCTTGAGAAGCAGCAGACGCTCCAGAGATGGCTGCACTGTAGGTGCAGGTGCCCTTACCCACTGACAGCAGGTGGCTGTAGTTCTCCAGCATCACATCTCTGTACAAGTCTCTCTGTGCGGGGCCCAGACACTCCCACTCCTCCTGAGAGAAGTCCAGGGACACGTCACTGAACGCCATCGGTTTCTGAAACAATAAACACACCCAGGTGTGTAACACAAAGAGCACGTCCAGAATGTCGGTGCTTGTGTTGTCAGGCTGAGCAAATGAGCCGCTACATGATGTCACCAAGACTCAGAACCTCTGGATTGTCTGTTCATTCAGAAACAGGACACAAAGCCAGGCACGGTGCTGCCCAACTATAATCCCAGCACCAGGGAGGGTAAGGCAAGAGGATTCAGTTGGAGCTGAGCTGTCAGCCCAGGTTTGCATAGTGAGTTCAAGACCAGCCTTACCTATGTAGTGTGATCAGCATATGGCCCTGGTTTCAAACACCAAAACAATAATTCATTTCTTATTAACACAAATTATTTTTCTGGTGCCAAATGTTTTGATTTTGACTGTTCAATCTCAACAGCTTATACACACTGGTCAGACTTAGAAATCACCCATTATCATCCTTGTCCTATATGAAATAAGTAAAATTTATTTTCTTATAGAAAATCAGCATCACCCATATCTCTTGTTGGACTTCAACTTGTTTCATAAATGCCACCAGAGTCTCGGAGATCTGTGCTTACGATTCTCAAAGCCTCATAAGCTAGCAAATCTTTCAACATTTGAAAATACCAACCCCATTTTCCCATCCTCTATCATTGGAAAATGCTAGTTTACAGACATGATTTTGGCTTCTCCACGTGTCTTTCCAGCTACGTGACTCATACTGACACCTCATCAGATCACAGCCCAGGCAGGACAAGTTTATTCTACAATTCTACGCTCACTTCCCTGAGCACACAATCTCCTGTCCATCACGGGCCTGGGAGAAGACCAAGAAAAGATTACATTGCTGAATGAAAATACTAATGTTGCTTGAGAATGAGGGGCACTGAGGGATGACGAGGTTAGCTAGTGCGACTCAATGGGGACCAAGATCCTGGCAGGAATCCTTATCACCCACAAATGCAGCAATGGAAAGCAAATGCAGCCTCCTGAATGGCTGGGCACACTATGCACACCATGCACCTGGACGAAGGAACGGAAGGCCAGGGAAGTAAGATGAGTCAGTTACCTCAGCCATGGTTTGAAGTACTGTAGGATATGGCCAATCTTACTCAAGGCTGTTCTCCTAGAGTGAGGGAAGGTTCTGAGAAAGGAAGACTGAGTAAGGAAGAAATACCCTAGAAACTACACTAGTCTTACCATGAATGCTTCCAGCAGTCAGATGAAAACCTACTACTTTCCTTGTTAGAATCTAGTGAGTGAGAATATGGAACAAATATTACCTATACTTTATGTGATACTTGAAGCAGGATCACACTGGAACTTGTTATGTATACCAGGCTGGCCTTGAACTCATAGAAATTGTCTGCCTCTGCATCCCAAGTGCTAGAATTAAGGCATGCAATCCTTGTCCAGCTATTTTGTTATAACCTATTTCCTTTATCTCTAGGGGAACTTCCTGTCTTGATGTGTACTCTCACACTCTGCAGCTGGAAATACAGATTAATAAAACCACATTGGGAGGTCGGCTTCAATTCAAGTGGAATGCATGTATAACTTACGGGCTAGCAATTTTACTACTAGGGAGTTACATAAAACAAAAGACACCTATTGCGTATGTGTACTGAAAGACACAAAATGTGCTGTTCATAATTACCTAACATTGAAAACAACTCAAATGACAATAAGGACATAAGCTGTGCCATCCTCCACAATTTTAAAAAATGTATTTTCTGATATGGGGTCTTGTAGACAGTGAACACTGGCTTGGAACTCACTCTGCAGCCCAGGTTGGCCTCAATCTCACACTCCTGTTGCCTCAGCCTCCTGAGTACTGAGATTACAGGTGCCACCTTATCTGACTTCTTACAATGAAAATGTAAAGGGCAATAGTAAATGAATAACTCTCAACTACAATAGCAACATGGGTGAATCTCATATCATTATAACATATACTATTAAATAACGCCTTCAAGAAAAGTAAAATATATACCCAGCTAAAGGAACCAACAAGGGCTGGAGAGATGGTTCAGCAGTTAAGAGCACTGACTGCTTTTCCAGAGGTCCTGAGTTCAATCCCAGCAACCACATGGTGGCTCACAACTATCTGTAATGAGATCTGATGCCCTCTTCTGGTGTGTCTGAAGACAACTACAGTGTACTCATATACATAAAATAAATAATAAAAATAAAAAAATAAAAGGAACCAACAAAAAGGATAACATTTTGTGATTCTGTTTATATAAATTATAATACAAGCAAAAATTAATCTATGGATACAGAAGACAAACATTATCCTTGAGAGAGAGAGAGAGAGAGAGAGAAGTAGAGAAGAACAGGAGGCCCAGAGTGCTGTCTCTGCTTAAACGAATGTGTGCATTCTTAAAATTAATCCCACGACAACCCACTTCTCAATATTTTAAAAATTCTGTTATACTGAAGAGGAAAATTCCACCAGACCCCTCCCCTCCTGGAAGAGAAATGCCATAGAACACTTAGGCACCCCTCCCTCCAGAAGGCAGAGGCTAATTAACATTCCTCAGACATCAGGGGGTGGGGAGTGACCTGTGGGGGGGGGGCCCAGAGCACATGGACAAGGCGACCGGACCCCAGCATGCTGGAACATTAAAATTCTTCTTGCTTTTTGTAGCGATTATCTCAATTCTCATCTCTTCGTGGTTCACTCAGGGGGTCTCCGGCTAAGGCTCTGTTCCCTAAAGTCTTACAATACTTCTTAAATTACATTTTTTAACTGTGCATGAAGGGAGGTCAGAAGACAACCTGCGAGGGTCCAGTTTTCTCATTCCAACATGCAGGTCACAGGGATTGAACCCACACCATCAGGCTTGGCAGCAGGCACAGTATTGTCATGAGACCTGTTTTTTAGACAGGATCTCATGTGTTGAGGGCCTTAAGTTCACTATGTAGCCAAGGATGACCTTTCTGTGACTCCCAAGCGCTGGAATTATAGGACTGCACCCGTGTGGAAGCTTTATGTGGTGCTGGGACGATCCCAGGCCTCATATAAACTAGGTAAGCACTCTGCCCTCCAAGTGCATCCTGTCCCTGCATGCTATTATTCTTAATCATCACTTATTATTAATATTGAATACCAAAGGGTTGAAAGTGACAAGACAGAATGTTGATATTTATGAACCACTGTGAAAATTTAACTTGTAAAACCACATTAAATTGTATGCGGTATGGTTTTACAGTGTGAGGTTTGTGCGCATGTTGTTTTATATAAGGCACCAGGTTTTTTGGGGGGGCAGAGGTCTCACTGATTTCTAATTAGCCAAGACTAGCTTCTCACAGAAATCGCTGATTCTCAGTAAATGTCTATTGTTGTTTGCTTTAAAACATGAATTCTAGCCCTATGTCCTAGAAAAAAAAAAAAAAAAAAAAAAAAACCATATTGTAAATTGGTACGTCTCAGAGTAATGGTTTTATACAATGTGAAGGGTTTTTGTCGTTGTTGTTGTTATTTGTAATAAGGCAACCCTAGTTTTTTTTGGGGGAGGGGGCAAAGAGTCTCACTATATAGTCCTCAATATATAGCCCAAGAGCTAGCCTCAAACTCACAGAAATCAGCCTGATTCTCATCTAGTAAATTCTGTTTTGTTGTTTGCTTTGAAACATGATTTTTCTGTGTAGCCCCAACTGTCCTAGACTTCACTATGTAGACCAGACTAACCTCAGACTCAGAGATCTGCCTGCCTCTGCCTCCGAGCGCTGGGGTTGAAAGTGTGTGCTACCATTGCCTGGCTTGGACTTTAAAAGAAAAGCAGGATCAAACCCTTTTATAGAACTTGGCTTGGTGGCTTATACCAGTAACACAGTACTTAGGAGGCTGAAGCAGGACAATCTAGAGCAGTGGTTCTAGATAATCAAGTGGTTCTGGATAAATCAGATATTTACATTATGATTCATAACAGTAGCAAAATTACATTCATGAAGGACCAACAAAATAATTTATGGTTGGGTCACCACAACATGAAGAACTGTATTAAAGGGTCTCAGCATTCGGAAGGTTGAGAACCGCTGATTAAAAGCTTGGAGTCAGCCTGGGTTATACAGTGGGACCCTGTCTCAGAGCTAAATACAACCAGCTAAACAAAAAACTCAAAATGGGGGCTGAGTGGCAGCTCAGTGATAAGAGTGCTTCCTGCTCTTGCAGTGGACTGGATTTGGTTCCCAGCCTCCACATGGTAGCTCACAACCTGTGTCTTCAGTTCCAGTGACTCTGGGCCCTCTTCTGGCCTCCACCAGCACTGCATGTATGTGGTGCTACACTTGTGTACGTGTGTGGTGTGGTTTTTATGCAGAAGTGTGGTGAGTCACACATGTAATTGCAGCTCAAAGTGGAGGCAGGAGAATTAGAAGTATAAGACCATCCTCGGCTACATGCAAGTTTGAGACCATCCTGCTCAAAAATCAAAAGAAAGCAAACAACAACCAAACCACACAACTGCGACACATAATTTTCAGTCCAAATATAGAAATAGTGAATGCTGCAAGATCCCACCCTTGAAATATCATGAAAAGGAAACTGATCAGAGGTTATCTTTGTGCAGCAAATATTTAACATGGCTGTTTCCCAAATTCTTTGAAATAACCATGTCACAGATATGTGTTTAGAAAGAAACAAGAACTGAAGAAGTTGTCTAATTCCTATATTAACATGTGACCATTAAACAGAAGGAAGTCAGGGCGAACACAGGCCGTGTGTCTGAGTTTTCCACCATTCTCAGGAATGGATAATTTGAAGAACCAGGTCATCTGTGGACACAGAGACGTCTATATAGTTTAAAGCAGTTAAAAGTTTTGCTGGGGCAGTCTCTCAGCTACTAACTTATCCTGACCTCTCCATCATTCGTCTCTCCATGTGGTTCTCACTACCTGCTTCTATCTGTCCTGGCAGCCTTCTGCCTCCATCTTTGTCTGCTGGCAACTCTGCCTGCCCGGAAGCCCCGCCCCTTACTTCCTGCTCCAGCGAGAGAGCGGTTTGCTCATTATTATGCAAAAAGTCACTTTCCTTACTCAACTGGTAGGTTGGGGAAGGTCACCTTACTTTTAAAGCCAAGTTTGGAAGTGACATTTACATATCCTGCTAGCTAGTAGTTGCCAGCTCCAAATAATAACTGAAAAACAAGTACATACTTTTTTATAGCCAGAAAGTACAATCTTTGTGGGTCATGCCAACAGATATCCCAGCGTACCTTATTTTTGGCGTGGTCCACAGCCATTCCTCTTTTCTCCACTGGGTACCTCTGGAGGAGCGGAGCTGGGAACAAGAAAGGAGTCATGAAGTCTCAAGTCTTTTAATAAAAGGCTACCCAAAGAGAAGTCTAGGTTCTCATGACAATGAGCCAGAGAAGCCAATGTTGTCCAAGACTGGAATTTCTTCTCAGCTCACTGGGGTCACGTGGGCAGTAGGCGGCACGGCAAATCTACAAACCTACAGCTTCGGTCAGTCACCCACCAAGGAGCCACAGATATCCTCACAAGCACACCACAGTCACACATGCATCCTGAGGATCCAACCACACCCACACTTACCCTTTAAATACAACACCACATAAAACCACAGTGCTACAAACGGTCCCAATAGCACACTCACTGCGGAGCTACACAGCAGTTATAATTACCTCCAGTTGCCCTCATGGAGTTATACACAATCAATACGCAATACACAATCACACATTCAACAGAACAGCCGCTAAGACTATACACAGTCAGCCTGGCAATTACAAGCATCTTGCGATTGTAGTGAGAATTCTGGAATTTTGGTCTCATTAAAAAAACGCGGACGGGGTGGCGCAGCTTATCCAGCATTGGAGCAGAGCAGGCGGATTTCTGTCGAGGCAGCCTAGTCTACCAGTTTTTCAGACACTGCACACAGGAACCTGTTCGAAAAAAAAAAAGAGAAAAAAAAAAAAAAAAAAAAAAAAAAAAAGGGAACTATTTGGGTGTTCGTTTGACCTGTGGACATGGGGTCTTCAAAGCAGCTGATTTGTCTTGTGCTCTAGGAGAGGCATGGTTTTGCCAGCTGCGGATAGTTTCTGCAATTGTGTGACATTTGAAATTCTGAGAGCTTTTCAGAAGGTACGTAAATGACAGGGTCCAGACAAGCAGGATTGGTGGTTGTTAGTTGTTCGGGGTTGGTTACGGTTTGTTAGAAGTCATGCTCAAAGACGAAACAAGAAATTAGATCAAGGATTTCTCTCTCTCTCTCTCCCCCGTCTATTTTTCTTTCTCTCCTATTTAGTGGGAGGGTGGTGTGTGTGGGAGGAGAGAGGTATACAGGGTGGAAGTGGGTGGGGGTAGGAACCCACAAAGTAGCAAAGAGCAGCTACATCCACAACCAATACAAAGTTACATAACACACTCAAACATCCTCACAGTCACAGGCATCCAATACACGGAGTATACAAACATACACACAGCCCCGTCAGATTAACAGTCATGGAAGCGTAATTACCGCTTATCTGATCTATCCCTCATACACGAGTTATACCGTTACACACAATAGGTCCAAACACACGGGGACGCAGCCACACTTACACACACAGCCACAAAGTTATTAATCACACATAGTAATAAAGAAAATGTGCATACGTACACACACAGCTCTGCGCATGTTCGCAGGTCATTGACACACCCACCAAAGAAACCTAAAAATCACAGCCACGCACTCGCGACGTCCTGGGGTCACTTAGGGTCACATTTACACACAGTCAAAGCCTCACTGCTGCTCACCCGGCCCGATCAGCTCCCACTGACCTGACATCTCAAATACTGACTGGTATTTCCTTCCAGACCCCAGGGCCGCACCTTTGGAGCCTTAACAAGGGCCTAGGCCGCTCGCCGTTCACTTTCCCGTCCCCGGACAACGAGGGTCCCGCAGGCAAAAGAAGGGGCTGCCTAGAATTCGCGGATGCTTCTGGGAAATGTAGTCGGCGATAGGAACTGGCGGGGAAAATGGCATCCATTCTCGGATTTCCCGCCAGGGCATGGCCTGAGGCGGGCCGAGGAACTCCCTCCGCATTTGGGATTTTGTGCGCAAAATTCCTAGACAAAGATAAAACTCGGACCGAAACTCTCAGAATACGTAGGGCTGAGATCCCGGGCCCGAGCCTTTCCATGATAGGGGCCAATCTCAAAGAATCGCTGTATGTTTTTGGAGTAGGTGTGCGCCGGAAGTTGTGTAGAGTCGCATGTGTTTCTGGGAAATGTAGTCTAGAAAAGGAACTGCGTGGCACTGGTCTCCTGGAACAAAGTTGGTGAAATGATTTATGAGATACCACACCCTGGGTCTGGATATTTCTGGGCCTTGTAACTCACTGTAGGAATGTTCAGGATGACGACTGATTCTCCGTTTTGCCTTTCGCTGTTGGCGAGGCGCAGTATAGGATTAATAGGATCCATTTATGTGGCATATATAAAAAAGAATGAATATATTTATTAAAATCTAATAGATTTAGGAAAAATTGAAACAGTGGTTGTTCCCGAGTAGTATAGGGTTCTGTTATAGCGTGATGAAAAAATTTCTCTTCGAATTTTTATTTATTTTGAGTCTGGGTCTCACTCTAGGCTGACGTGTCAAGTAACGGTGTAGACTTGGTTTGCAGTGATCTCACATAGATTAGTCTTACCTGTGTCGCAAATGCTTGGACTAAAGGCAAGTTTCATCACATACTAGGTACACTTTTTTACTTTGGTGTTTATGGCACTCATTACTACATAACTATTTTCTTTGTTAGCTGAATAATATTCTATTTTATGAGTTATGTGTATGAGTTTGTATATCCAGTCACATGTTTGTGGTTGTTACAGTAATCTCTAGATTAGTTGATTTTAATAAAGCAGATAAAGGCATTTGTTTACAATTCTTCTCTCTCTCTCTCTCTTCCTCTCTTTTTTTTGCTCTTGTTTTTGTTTTTTCTTTTTTTTGAACAAGGTTTCTCTGTGTAGCCTTGGCTGTCCTGGAACTCACTCTGTAGACCAGGCTGCCCTCGAATTCAGAGTTCTGCTTGCCTCTGCCTCTCTAGTGCTAGAATTAAAGGAGTGCGCCACCACCGCTGGCTTTTGTCAGTACTTTAAAAAGTTTTGTTTTACTGTTTTTCTGTATGTCTTTAACTCAACTCATACATCCGTGCCTGTAGAGGCCAGAAGGGGATGTCACATCACCTAAAGTTACAGACAGATTTGTGAGCTACCTTTGTGGGGACTGCTCCGGTCCTAGGCAAGAGCAGTCTGAGCGTCTAATGCTTGAGACACTGTTCGGCTTGTAACGTCAGTCTTTTGAGTTTAACTAGATATTTAGAGGGTAAGCCATGATATTAAATTAAGGCTTCATTTACACGCTAAAAGCATTGCTATCTATACTTTATATTTTAATTTTAGGTGCTTTTAGTCAAATTTTCGGTCCTAGTACGTTCTTTCTTTCTCTGTCTCCCTTTCCCTACCTCCTTTACATGTATCTCAGCCTGACCTATTGCTTCATCCTGCGGAGTCTTGAGCCATCATGCCTGGCAATGTAAACTATTCTTTTACTACTATTTCACTTGAGGTGGATTAAGTGGAGAATAACAGAAACGAACGCGCTTCACGCCTGCATTCTACTCTCTTTCCGAAGGACAGCCTGACCGCTCCCTTCCGGGTGGTATCTCCTACTAGGTATTTTCCCCAGCACCTATTTCCCAATGTGGTTTGTCCTATTAAAGATTTTGACGCTCTTCCAGTTGCCTCTGATACTGACTCTGATGCTCTTGGGGTTGCTGGTTTTTTTTTTTTTCCTCAGGAGCAGAGTTCCATCCTGAATTGTCTGCCTTTTTCATGAATGATTTTCTATAAAGCAGATCGTGCCACTTTCATGTCTCCCCTCATTTCCAAATGGTTTCTCCCGCAAGCCCTCTTCTCCTCTCCGGATCCCCTGTACCGCATGGTTTCTTCCGCAGCAGAGGTGGCAGCTAGGTTTCTAAGTGTAACGGAACCTCCTCGTATCCGATGATGCACAGACACGGGCCACAGGGCTTGGATCTACGTTCTCTAATCTCATTCGTGTAATCTGCCTGGATAGCTGTTCCTCTTCTGTACGGAATGGATAAGTTTCGAAGATGTCGGCCTACACAGCATCTACGGGCGCGACCATGTTCCTCTTAAGGAATTGTATACAAAGGCTCTTGAAGCTCTATATGCACGCTCTGCGCTGTTGGATTCCCCTGGCAAGGCAGGTAACGTTGAGCATGCGCAGTACTAATAGTCCGAGGACTTTTTTAAGGACCGGAAGTGAGGTCCTTGAAGGTGGTTCCCCCCCCAACCCCGCCCCCGCGCTGTTTCCATTGAGTCTTAAGAGCGAGAAGTCTTCGGAGATGATTCCGGTTGGTTTCAACTAGAATTCTGTGGAGTCAGTAGTGTGTGTGTGTGTGTATGTTGGGAGTTAGTGACGGGGTGCTGTCTGCTGCGTTGATGGTTGTCAGTGGCAAGGATTTCTCAGATCAAAATAACGGGACTCTGAATTTTGCAGGTGGGAGGTTGGCCGGGTGATGTGTGATTGTCATGACTTGTGAGTGATGTCAGGGAATGTGATGAGGGGCTGTAACACCGAGGGCCTGTGGGGTTTGTGATCAATTTGCTTTCTAACCCGAAAGTTTAGCTCATTAATTTTTAGCCTTGGTTAATGTAAGACTTTACAGTCTTATGTATTTATCTGTAGACTTTTTATTGTTGTTTAAATATAAATGGTTTTCTTTCTTAATGTTTTCTTTGATCCAGGCGTCATTTGGAAATGCGTTTTCTGTTTCAGATAATATCTCTGGGTAGTTGGTCTAGTTGAAAAACGCTTTATGGACGATACTATAATCACTTTATAAATGTCACATTACATAATCGTTCCCCAATTGTATTGTGATAGATATTTTAATATCTCTATCACTTGACCTTACAGTTTTGTTTTTGGGAGCCCTGGCTGCCTTGGAACTCACTCTGTAGATCAGGCTGGTCTCGAACTCACAGAGATCCACCTGTCTCTACCTCCGGAGTTCTGGGGTTAAGGGCCCCCACCACTACACCAGCAGACGTTACAGAATTTTTTTTGTCTGCTTAGTTGTGGTGGAGGTATATTGCTCACAACAGAAAGGTGATTTGTTCATCTCTCCTAGGTCCATTTCTGGTTTATATTTTGAAGTTATATTGTTATCAACACTTATGTGTATTTTTACAAAATATATTTATTCTTTGAAGATTCTATATATGTATACAATGTATTTTGATCTCACCAACCCTTATTACCTCCCTCCAGTTATTTTTAATACTAGGTATGACTAAGTCGTACAAGGGATATTATTAGCAATTCGAGTGCCCACCATCAGTTTGTAAAAGCTTATTTTCACAAATATCTTAACGTTTTGCAAGTTTTCTATCTTTTGTTCAGTTCTTACCCCTTGGCTTTTTAAAAGCAATTACTAGGTTTCTTTCTTTTTTTTTTTTTTTTTTTTAATAAAATATTAGAACCTATGGGTCTCATGATACAAATAATATTTATCATTATTTTGTTTTTTTTTTCTTTTCCTTTTTTTTTTTTTTTTAAACTCGAAATTGGACCCAGGATCTCAAGCATGCTAGGCAAATGCTCTAACCCTGAGTGATAGCCTCCACGCCAGCCCCACTACATATACATGCATTAAAGCTGTTTGTGTGTGTGTGTGTGGGGGGGGGGGCAGCAGACTTGCCTTGTCACAAGTCTGGAAGTCAGAGAATAACCCATGGGAGTTGGTTTTCTTTTTCTTCCCATGTGGGTCCCTGGGATCACACTTGGGTCCTTAGGCTTGGTGACAAGTGCCTTTACCAACTCAATCATCTTCCTGCACATGCCTATCATGGCATATTTTATCATATATTACGTTCTGCTCAGAAGTGTGTATTCTTTCTTTCATAGCTTCTAGGTTTCCTCTAATGTGTGCTGTGTATGGGAGCTTTTTCCTCTGGGCATAACTAGTCCAAGATGGTAATCTTGGACTTTGCTCCAGATTATGACAAGTGGAGCAGAACTATTAGTGATAGGCCGTGGTTCTGTCATGGAGCTGTTGATATTCCCTAGAACCTTTCCTCCCTCCTCTAGCTGCAGGGGTTCTTGGGAGATGCTACATATATGAGAAGTGGAGGATTATTTAAAAACAGGACTTGCTATAATGCTCAAGAGGTTGTCATCTATGAAGGGGTGAGACTTTTAATAGGATGTAACTGTTTTGGGGGTCACCCATGCTCCTTTCAATAACCCCTCACCTGTGCTTTGTAAGCAAGCCATAAACTCATTGGTCTCACAGTGTGGACTTGAAGTTCTGTTTCTGTCTGTCATGGGTGTAATCTGCATGATTAGACTTTAGCGTGTGTCTGCCTGTGTAACAGCACCATTCACAGCATTATACAAATACAGACTCCAAGAATATATTTTAATATTGGGAGGGGGTGTCTTGTGGTAAATCTCCAACCCAAATAAGACCGGTCAATGAAAACAAACTCCATAATTATGGATATAAACGGCCCGCCTAGATTGGGCAGATTCACCATTACACTACTCTATTCCCAGCTATGAGACCTTATAACTTGCGGTTTTTCCAGGCCACGTGCTTCTCCTCAGTTCTCCCGCAAGCCTTTTTGCTCCACCTCCCCTTCTACTGCCCAATCACTGGCTCTAGCCTTTATTTTATAAATTAAGGTGGACAGAAGGTTCACAGGAAGTCACCTGTGTACTGATTCACTCCTCAGCGGTGAATGTCTAATGACTAAGGATTTGACCATTCTGAGTGTCTTGGTATCTCTGTGTGGCTCGGCTCCTTATGAGATCTTCTCCGACATTCCACAGGACTTTCCTCACAGCTCTGACTGACCTCATTGAGGAGCGCTAAGCTTCTGGTTGCTGAGAGAACAGGACCCAGGGTGATCATGTCAACTGACTGGACTTCAACCCGGGGAAGCTACACCGTTGGCCCCAGAGGATACTGGGAGCTTTTGTGAGGTTAGGGGAGGAGTCTTGGGGGTGGGAGGTTCCTTCAAGGAGTAGATGCTCCTGATGTGTCACTGGAGTCTCAGAGGAGAAGCAGACAGGCTACAGGAACAACCAGACCCCTAAACCAATCCTGATCTATTTATCGAAAATCAAGAAATACCTGAGCAAATGTCCCACTCCGGAGGCAACGAGGGTGGACCATAATGAAAGACAGTTGTTTGTCATCCCATCGTGTTTATCTGTTGTCTGTGGATACTATTCCCAGTAGAAACTACTTCCTTATAGAGTTTTTGAAGGAATGGTGCCATTTCTTTTCAAATCGCCACACGGATCACAGATATTCTCTCGATTCAGTTCTTGACATTTCTGCTTAACAGTAGGTCTCCAATTTTCATTTTTCCTCCACGATTTTTGCCACTTTCCTTTTTGGGGAAACATTGTTAACTTTGTCTCCTCCCTCTCTGTTCAACTGCTGTTACCACTATCGACATTTAATTTCTTCCCCTCCTCCCCTCCCCGCAGGGGCCTCTACTTGTTAATTGTTTATTTGGTATACAATTTAACAAGGATTCTCTGGAATGACATTTAATTTCAAGGTTTGGTTTTAAACATTTTACTCAGTGAGATGGCTCACTACGTATGCTTACCCCATAAACTTGGAGACCTAAATTCAATCCTGAAGCCCATAAAAGTGGAAAGAGAACAGACCCCTCTGTCTCCATATGCCGTCACAGCACACACGAGCCTTTAGCTCGGGCTAAAGGCTGCCAAGCAGCACAATGCTAAGGTTTCTTCATCATATATATCCTGCACCTCTACATCAGCAAAACGACCTTCACCAAGCGGCTGATCTTTGGACACCTCCAGACCCCTGGCTCTATTTTGGCGCTATCTCCTTCACCTCTTCTCTCCACCATGAGAGCCATTGTAAATGTAACGCAGGTTCTAGTGTTGCTTTTGCTATATCCTTCCAGTCTTCGGGGATTATTCTATTTTTAATAGCCTAAGAAGTCAGGATTGGTTTGACAAATGGCAAATGCATTCCAAAATTAGTGACGTTTTTCCTTAAATTTTCTTAGATCTAACACATCCAATGGGTTGCCATTCAAATTCCTGATCTTTGTCTGGTGGTCTTTGTTGTGTACTAACCGGATAGACTAAGGTTTGTCTTCTAATAAGCTTTGGTTGGCTTTTTCTAATTTTATCTTCTGTCTCTACTTGAGTATTTTCCTTAGTTGAAATTTTAAATTCCTGAAACGGAAAACCTTAAAAAACGGCTCTCTAGCCGGGTGGTGGTGGTGCACGCCTTTAATCCTAGCACTTGGGAGGCAGAGGCAGGTGGATTTCTGAGTTTGTGGCCAGCCTGGTCTGCAGAGTGAGTTCCAGGACAGCCTGGGCTACACAGAGAAACCCTGTTTCGAAAAATCAAAAAAAAAAAACCAACCAAAAAAATAACAACAACAAAAAATAACAGTTCTCAGTCTGGCTTGTTCCTGGGCAGCTGCCATGTTCTTGATGTTCCCGCTCTGACCACAGCTCTGGCTAGCTAGAAGCACTGGCCCTGGCATCCACGAGATTAACGTGGCTGCTGTCTCTGGTAGTCAGCTCCATAGACACCATGGCCCAAAGCATAGATTTTGGGCCAACCTCGTCACCCTCATGGTTCTCTGCTAAGCCCCAGACGATATGCACCATGCTTGCAGTTCCTGGTGGAATGAAGACTCTTAATGCTTAAAGATTATCCAATGGATTTATATATTTGGAAATGCTCAATACACAAGATGCCAACCAATTAGAATTGTTACCCAATATCTAACCTTTTGATAGAAATTGCTAACCGCGACTGCTGGAGACCCATGGTTCTTCCTCTAAGTTGTTTCCTCTCTCTCCTTCTCCCTCCTCCTCTTCCTTTTCCTTCAAACTCCTCACCCGCCTACCTCTTCTACTGCCCAGTCACCGAGCTCCACTGCAAATACAATGTAACAGGGAAGTATCCTGCTACAAATTCCTCTCTTAAGGTCTGTGTCCATGCATCGGATCTCTCCTTTTGTTGTTCCTGTATTCTCTGCTCAAGGTTCTGCTTCCACTTTTTAATTTTTCCTTTATGTTGTAATTCTGATATTCTGCTGACTATTTTATTTTGATTGATTAATTTTAAAAGGTTGTCCTCTGAGCCTTGCTTCCAGTCTTCATTAGTTTCTGCAGCTCAGTCTGCTCTGTGAGTGGGTGTATCCTTTCTTTAGCATCCTTTCCAGCTCCTGTCTCCAACCTTCGTTTCCCTCTCTCTGTTGCTTATCAGGACCTAGAAATTCCTGTGCCTTTAGTTCTAGTGTTCCCTCTGGGCCACCTTGTTGCCAAGTCTTAGATTTCTCTTGATGTTGTTCAAGCTGCTCTATAATTTCCTGTATCTTCTGTTCTGGGCCCTGCTTCCATAATCTTAGCTTCAATTTATGTTGTAATTCTGATATTGCAGCATCTGCCTTATTTTGATTTATTAACTTTCCTAAATTATCCTCTAGACTCTGTTGCCAATTTTATCGCTATCTCTTTGCTGTTCAGTCTGATCTATGAAATTCTGCATCTTTTGTTCTAACATCCTTTCTAGCTCCTGTCTCCAACCTTCGTTTTCTTCTCTCTCTGTTGCGTATCTTGACCTGTACATTCCTGTACTTTTAGATCCAGCATTTCCTCTAATCCCTTTTCTAAGTCTTGTAATTTTTTTTATCTAGGGCCCTGTCTTTTAAGAAGACATATAAACCAAGATACTCAATATTATAATAACTGTAATTGACAAGATGTCAGTTTCCTTTAAATCCACCCCCGTTGAAACATTCAAAATATCATCCCATAAAACCCAAAAGGTATTTATTGTGTTTTGTATCTTTATGTATCAATCTATTTCTATATTATCAATTTATAATTCTTTTTACTTGATCTGGAGCCTTTTGTATCTTTGTCTCCCTCTGCCGTTTGGTTCAGGACACTGCAGTCCTCTGATTCTTTATAGGGGTGGCTTCTGTGCTTCTCTCTGTCTTTTGTTTGGGTCGCAGCTGGCAGCGTGTGCACTGATCTCAGACAGTCTGCAGTACAAGCAGTCAGAGAGTGGAGAGTGGGTCTGGCTGTCCCGTGTTTAGACGTGGGGGACATGGGGAAGCAAGCACAGATTGGTGGTCAGATCAGCCTGCTGTGTCTATGAAGACTATGGCCAGCCCCCAAGGTCCCTGTCCCTCCCTAAGATCAGGGAACCCCAACCGTGTTGCAAAACCAGCACTGCCCAAGTCCCAGCTCAGGTTGGGGTGCTGCCTCTGGCTGCCATGGTTTGCCTGGGGCTTGGGGTTCTCCACAGACCCCTCAGATCCACTCAGCGTTCAATCTACACATTGCTGCAGCCCTAGATCACAGCTCAGCTGTTTATTGGGTCTGGGGTTGGGGGAGAAACTTTTATCTCAGGTTAGTTGGTTCTGAGCGAGAGATATGTTGGTGGGCCAATTTGTTACAGTAATTTCCAGCCCCAGTAAGCCCATATAAAAACCACAAACCCAGTTATTATATTTATAAGCTATATACCTAGATGGGAGATCTATCGTTATCCCGACATTCCCCAGCTATGAGACCCTTTGCTACTTGCAGTGTTTCCTGGCTGCGTGGTTCTGTTCTTGTTGGCCTCTACCTCTTCTTTCTCCGTCTTCATATAGAAGTCTCAGTCATTATTTCAGGGAACTTGAGTACAGCTATGTTAAAAAAAAACACAGTTACAAGTGGGAATAAGAGGACGGTTAGCTTTTACAGTTAAACAGTACTCAGACATTACAGAGTGGGTTGGTCTTCTGCTGAGGTGGCCGCAGGGAGTCTTCTTTAATGTTTCCTGTCTGTGAGATCGTGTTGCATGTGTTAACACCATGGAGAATACCATGATTTAGATAATCCCATCAAACAGCTCCTAGCAACACTGAAACCCACATGATAGCAGCAGGCCCCACTGTCAGCGGCTGCTTTTCTTCTTACTCAGAAATAAAGGGGTGGAAAAAGATTGGCTCATAAGTAGGAACCCAAAGAAACCTGCAACTGCATATTTAGGAACAGGATCTTGAGATGGCAGCCACCTAAGACACCGAAGGGCTGTTTTTACTTATAATAGTAAGAGGTACAAAGAGTTACTATAGTGACAACTTTGGAATTTTGGTTTCTTTGAAAAACACAGAAATGTTGTAAGAATATGTTTTTGTTTTACTCCCAGGTGTGGGATATGGAGCTCCTTCAGATGTCCACAGCAGCTGATCATGATTTGCCTCGGGCTCTAGCAGGGGTGTGATTTTGCCAGCTGCAGATAGTTTCTGTGAGTGTGTAACATTTGGCATTCTGGGGACTTTTCAGAGGGTGTATAAATGGTAGGGCCCCAAAAAACAGGGTGGGTTGTAGCTTGTTGGTTGGTTGCAGTTTCTTAAGTAGTCATGCGAAAAGAAGAAAGATGGAGAAATTAGATATTCTGATTGTAAATATCAAACTCACCTCAAGAAACCCGATGCCCCCAATCATCAGAAAGTAGTCTAATGATAACGCCACCCTCCCTAACCTTCTCTCTTCATTTCTCTCTATCTAGTGTTAGGGGTTGAAAGGGTGGGGGAAAAAAAGAGGTGGAAAAAGATAGAAAAAAGAAGAACCCACAAAGTAGCAAAGGCCGGATACAAATTACAATATTTATCAGTGTATCTTTAAATAAAAATGAACAGAGATCACCACTGACCCATGTGTCTGCTGGCCCACTGTCCCCAAGATGGCTTCTGTTGTATCCTACCTATGGCACCAAGCTATTGTAAAGTCTTTCTGTCTACCCCTACAAGTTGCCTGTTATACCCTGTCCTTCAAGGGCTGAGCTGAAGTGGTGCCCAGGCCCCTGGAGCAAGCCATACCCAGCAAAATGGGGTGGCACCCTAGGATTGAAGATTTAGGTCTGCCCTTGTTTCGTTTCCTATTTCTGTGATAAAATACTCTCACTAAAGCAACAGAAAGGATTTATTTGGCTCCCAATCAAAAGTTACAGTCATCAAGTTGGGATGTCAACGTGTGAGGAGCTTGAAACAGCTAGTCACACTGCAGTCCAGAGCAAAGAGAATAAATGTATGCGTGCTTACTTTGCTCTGTCTCCCCACCCCCATCCACCACTTCTGTAGTCCAAGATGTCCTAGGGAACAAATCACAGTGGCTGCTGTCAACTAACCTAATCAAGACAGCTTCCCACAGACCAACTTGATCCAGACAATCCCTCACTGGTACTCTCTTCCCACGATTCTTTTTATTTATTTATTATTTATTTTTGGTTTTTTTGAGACAGGGTTCCTCTGTGTAGCCCTGGCTGTCCTGGCACTCACTCTGTAGACCAGTGTTCTCACGATTCTAAATAGTGTTTGGTTGACAAACATAACCATTACAGTGTCCAAGGTAATGATGGTAGCTGGGATCTTTTTACCCTCCTGGTTTGGAGCTGACAGCTACTAGGGGCTTGGACGGCAGTGGCAAGCCACTGGGTTTTGTTTTCTCATGTGGCCCTCCTGGGTTTCCATGATATCCTCTAGCCTTCATCTTCAGTTCTTTCCATGAAAACACAGCAGTTTCTTTGTTACTTTGCGGGATGTGTGTTACAGT
Organism: Mastomys natalensis; assembly: GCA_021653895.1. Classification (NCBI taxonomy): domain Eukaryota; kingdom Metazoa; phylum Chordata; class Mammalia; order Rodentia; family Muridae; genus Mastomys; species Mastomys natalensis. The sequence goes on along the minus strand of JAJTUV010001598.1, from coordinate 518,928 downwards.
TTCTACTTGGCCGTCTTGCTGGCTCTCACCCCAGGGGCTCTCATGAATGAACCGAAGACAAAACAAAACTCACACTCCTTATTTCTAAATATGTTTTTTCACCCTCACCCCCGCAGTGTGTTTACTCTGAAGGAATTTGCTCTTACAGGGATTTGTGTCCTTCATGGATGTGACTATAGATTTCAGCAGAGAGGAGTGGCAGCATCTAGACCCAGCTCAAAGAAGTCTCTACCGGGATGTGATGCAGGAGACCTACAGCCACCTGCACTCATTGGGTAAGCAGAGAGTCCCCTTCCATCCTTCCTTCCTTCCTTCTTTCCTTTCTTTCTTTCCTTCTTTCCTTCTTTTTTGGTTTTTCTTGGTTTTTCGAGACAGGGTTTCTCTGTATACCCCTGGCTGTCCTGGAACTCACTCTGTAGACCAGGGTGGCCTCAAACTCAGAAATCCTCCTGCCTCTGCCTCCCAAGTACTGGGATTAAAGGCGTGCACCGCCACTGCCTGGCTACTCTCGATTTATATACACAGGTATTTATGAATCTTCCTTCATAATTACTTTGTGACATATTCATACTCCTCTCTGCCCCTTCCTTCTTTCCCTGTGATATGCTGCATCTCTGCCCCAGCTAGCTCTCTTCCTGCTGTTTTCCTGCCACTGTGTAAGATTTCTCATTGCTTTCAGTTTACTATACCTTTCCTGACTTTGGGATCCTTGTCACTTAGCCTTTGGCAGTATCTGTCTGCTGTATTTGACACTTTTTTTTTTTGTAAGTTGTATGTATGTATGTATGTATGTGTGTATATATGTATGTATATGAGTACACTGTTGCTATCTTCAGACACACCAGAAGAGGACCATTACAGATGGTTGTGAGCCACCATGTGGTTGCTGGGAATTGAACTCAGGACCTCTGGAAGAGCAGTCAGTGCTCTTAACTGCCGAGCCATCTCTCCAAACCTGTGTTTGACATTCTTAATCACCTTTTATAAAACTTCATTTTAATCCTACCTGAGTGAGTCCACATTTGACAGGGTCTGTCTTCCTGTTTAGCTGAGTTTTGTTGTTGCTATTCTATTACTGTACTTCACTTATGAGGCCTGCATTTAATTATAATTACATTTATAACTATAAACGTATAGCTTATGTATATTATATAAATCAAAATGTATAAACTTTAATTCTAATTCTATCTTGGACTTATGATAGGCTGAACTCACATCATCATCTCCCCCTGCCATGGAGAGCCGTGTAACAGTTTATAGGCATGTCAGCTTCCTCTGTGTCCCTTGCTTTTTGCTTTACTTTGCTCACCTCTGCCTCACGTAACGCGCCTACCTGGCTGTTCCCTCTAACTGATGTATCGTATACCTGGATGTTTCTTGTCCTTCATAATCTTCTTCATCAAATTGCCACCCCTCCCCTCTTCTCTATGCTTGTCCTGGATGAGCCATGTGTGCCCTGCCATCTTGCTGCACTGTGGACTAAAATCACTTGTTTCTCCTTCAGAAAGGAACTTGGCTTTACAGCAGGGAATTCTTTTTTGTTTTGTTTTTGTTTTTTCTTTTTTTTTTTTTTTTTAGATTTTATTTATTTTATTTACATGAGAACACAGTAGTTGTCTTCAGACACACCAGAAGAGGGCATCGGATCCCATTACAGATGGTTGTGAGCCACCATGTGGTTGCTGGGAATTGAACTCAGGACCTCTGGGAGAACAGTCGGCACTCTTAACCACTGAGCCATCTCTCCAGCCCTTTTTTGGTTTTTTGAGACAGGGTTTCTACAGCAGGGAATTCAGAAAAAGCCTCTTTGCATATCAAGCAAGAAGGTAGGTTTTTTTTTTTTTTTGGTTGTTTGTTTTTTGTTTTTTTGTTTTTTTTACAAATGATGTTTTCCCGTATTTCATTCTAGAAGAACTGCAGCAGATTGGTGACCAGAAAAAAGCCCTATCAGCAAATAGAACGTAAATCAGCGAGCGATATGGTTTTCATCGAGAAGACGCTGGATGCAGAGAGTTGTTATGAGTACTCCGGCATTAGAAAGGTGGTCCACGTGAACTCATACGTTGTTCTCTCTCCCAGGAGGCCCCATCACTCTGACCCACTTGCGAATGAGCCGAAGCATAATTTAGATTTACAGACTCATAATGAAAATAGTGGTCTGAAGAGGAATTAAAAAGATTACCGAATATGGTAAAATTTCATCCTATACCAACAGCAAACATATGCTAACAGGAGAGAAATTAGGGCCCGTAATCAATGTGGAAAAGTCCTCAGTTACGGACGAGTACCTTGTCAGTATCAGAAAGTTCATATTGGGGACAAATCATATGAATGTGCTGAATTTGGAAAGATTTTTACCCAGAAGTCACAGCTCAGAGTACATGTGAACTCTCCTACAGGAGAAAAACTCTACGTGTGCGTTGAATGTGGGAAGGCATGTTCTCAGAAGTCAGAGCTCCTCACACATCAAAACACCCACACTAGAGAGAAAGCCCTATAAATGCAGTGACTGTGGAAAGTCCTTTTTCCAAGTGTCTTCTCTCTTCAGGCACCAGAGGATTCACACTGGGGAAAAGCTCTATGAATGTAGCAACTGGGGGAAAGGCTTCTCTTACAACTCAGACCTCAGGATACATCAGAAGATCCATACCGGAGAGAAATGTCACGGCTGTGTCGACTGTGGCAAAGCCTTCACGCAAAAGTCCACCCTCAAGATGCACCAGAAAATCCACACAGGAGAGAGGGCCTATGTCTGTATTGAATGCGGGCAGGCTTTTATCCAGAAGACACACCTGGTCGCACACCGGAGAATTCACACTGGAGAAAAGCCATTCGCGTGTGACAGCTGTGGCAAATCCTTCCTTTCCAAGTCCCAACTCCAGGTCCATCAACGAAGTCACTCGAGAGTGAGGCCCTGTGTATCTCCCGACCTCGGGGAAACCTTCAGCAGCAGTTCCAACCTCCTTACACGTAAGAAAGTTCAAATGAGAGAGAAATCGTCCGTCTGCACTGAATGCGGGAAGGCCTTTACCTACCGGTCAGAGCTAATCATTCATCAGAGAACTCACACCGGAGAGAAGCCTTATCAGTGCGGGGACTGTGGCAAAGCCTTCACCCAGAAGTCAGCCCTCACCGTGCACCGACGAATCCACACAGGAGAGAAGTCGTACGTGTGTGTGAAGTGTGGGCTGGCTTTCGTCCAGAAGGCACACTTGGTCGCACACCAGGTAATTCACACTGAGAGAAACCTTACAAATGCGGCCACTGTGGGAAACTCTTTACTTCCAAGTCGCAACTCCACGTACACAAGCGGGTTCCCATACAGGGGAAAAGCCGTACGTGTGTGGGAAATGCGGGAAGGCCTTTGCCAACAGGTCGAATCTCATCACACATCAGAAAACTCACACAGGGGAGAAGTCCTATGTCTGTTCCAGGTGTGGAAAAGCCTTCACTCAGAGGTCAGACCTGGTTACTCACCAGAGAATACATACTGGAGAGAAGCCATATGCATGCAGCACCTGCGGGAAAGCCTTTACGCAGAAATCACACCTCAATATACACCAGAAGATTCACACCGGAGAGAGACAGTACAAATGCCACGACTGCGGGAAAGCCTTCAACCAGAAATCGATACTCATCGTACACCAGAAAATCCACACGGGGGAGAAACCCTACGTGTGCGCCGAGTGCGGGCGAGCTTTCATCCGGAAGTCCAACTTCATCACCCATCAGCGAATCCATACCGGCGAGAAACCTTACGGATGCAGCGACTGCGGGAAGTCCTTTACCTCCAAGTCGCAGCTCCTGGTGCACCGGCCAATCCACACGGGCGAGAAACCTTACGTGTGTGCCGAGTGCGGGAAAGCCTTTAGTGGCAGGTCGAATCTCAGTAAGCACCAGAAAACTCACACCGGGGAGAAGCCATACGTGTGTTCTGAGTGCGGGAAGTCCTTCAGGCAGAAGTCAGAGTTGATTACACACCACAGAATCCATACTGGGGAAAAGCCTTATGATTGCAGTGACTGCGGGAAATCCTTCGCTAAGAAATCCCAGCTCCAAGTGCATCAGCGAATTCATACCGGAGAGAAGCCGTACCGGTGCGCCGAGTGTGGGAAGGCCTTCACCGATAGATCCAATTTGAATAAACACCAAACAACACACACCGGAGAGAAGCCCTATAAGTGTGTGGTCTGTGGGAAAGGCTTTGTCCAGAAGTCAGTGCTCAGCATGCATCAGAGTGTTCACACCTAAGCAGTATGAGCGAGAACTCACCGAGGACATGGCTTACTGTAATTCCTGTCTCTATGGACAGAATAGAATGTGTATTATTGTAAGTAAAAAATGCTACACATGACAGTGCCACACATCTCTGCTCAGAAAAGGATCTCAGAGAAGACACTGAATGGATGACAGGGAAGAACATTTCTATTTGCTGAGAGAAATTACATCAATTTGACACAATAGAAGAAGCTTTCTCATGGAAAAAAACCACAGCGGAACACTTATCAAGCTCTTCTCAAGAAAGATTGTGTCAGCTCATGTTGATGCAAAAACCCTGTTGGTGGACTATGTTTACTGCCAACTAATTAAATGGTAATATAATATACAAGGATCGTCTTCTCTCTGTCAGTGGTTTGCTGCAAACATTAAGAGACCCGTGGGTGTGTTTGCATTCTTGGTTGGATCTAACATATCCGGTCCTTCTGTTGAGAGAGATACACTACAGGCCTAGGTATGGCATTTCATGCCAGTAATTCCAGCCTTCGGGAAGAGCTGAGGCAGGAGGGTCACCATGAATTCAAAGCTAGTCTGAGCTACAGGGTAAGACACTGTCTCATAAAACAGGAGAAGAAGACCACAGTAAAGATATATCGTGACACAAACTTGAGAGTGTACATGGACTTCCTGTTGTCATTTACACCAGGATCTGTAACAGACTTTATAATCTATCAGAACTTTCTTTGTCAAAAACAACCAACCTGTTGTCTCCTACCTCAAGTAACATGTCTTTTGAATTTCCCTTACCCTCAGGAAGGCTTGAAGTAAAAATATTGAGATCACCTGGGTCAAATTGAGACCCTTGTCCCAGTTTTCTACACTCCCGTGTCCTCGGTGATCTCATAAATCAGCTCATTAGAACAGCCCGGGGTCGGGGAGTTAGCTAAATGCCTGCATGTACTGTTGAGTAGAGGCTGCCCTGCTCTCAGCAGCCATCATTGGCTAACGTTTCCTCAGCTAGATGTGGCAGCGTCTCAGTGAGAACCCCTCTTTAGAAATCACTTTGATGTACATTCATAGGTGTAGTAATGAGATGCTAAACTGGGCTGAGTCCCTGACTTGCTGAGGATGGGTGGAGGGAGAAACACCAAGCAGTGTTGCAGTGATTCGCTACCTCCCTAACGCTGCGACCCTTTAATACAGTTCCTCATGCTATGGTGACCCCCAATATTTCGTTGCTATTTTGTAACTGCAATGTTGCTACTGTAATTAATTGTACTGTATATATTTTTGGAGCTAGAGGGTTATCAAAGGGGCCGTGACCCACAGGTTGGGAACATTGGTTCACCATCCGCTCTGCCCACCTTCTTATGATACAATCCACAGCGCCCCTCTCTCCCATGTTCCTCAAACACAGCAGTTGGCTTCTGACTTCAGGGCCTTTTCATCTGTTGGGCCTCTGCAAAGAGCACAGTTTGTTTTATCTGGTAGCTTGCCCCTGCCTGCCCTTCTTCCATGACACCTCCGTGTAGATCCTCCCTGCTTGGCTTCAAATCCTAGCCTCTCCTTTGTTTTATCCTCGAGGCACTCCTGCCTTGTACATTTTACTTAATTGTCTTTTGTTCACTCTAGAATGTTTTCCCTCATAATTTACCATTATGAGTCTATGGAGCTTGACCCTGGCTTATCATACCAAGTCCCTCCAATGTTTTCTATTTGACTGCAGAGAGGATCCAACAGAAAGGATCAACTTTCATTATACCAAATTTTGCCTCAATCTTTTTTTTTTTTTTTTTGAGACAGGGTTTCTCTGTGTAGCCCTGGCTGTCCTGGAACTCTCTGTGACCGCTGGCCTCGAACTCAGAAATCTGCCTGCCTATGCCATCCCAAGTGCTGGGATTAAAGGTGTGTGCCACCACTGCCTGGCTTTTGCCTCCAGTCTTTACCTGATACTAATTTGCTTAATGAAAGGAAAACTGGGAAATATGTGGATGTTTCTTCCCAGAATTCACTGTCATGATTCTAAAACCTCAAAGTGATTGGAGAAAAATTTTAAAAGCCCCTTCATCCCTACCTCTACACATGCAGTTTTCTTCAACTCACCAAGAACCCAAATGGTAGACCTTTATCTCACTTCCCAGGGTACCTGAGTCAGTGCTATGGAGGGATCAAGAAAAGATGGGTGGATCTTTGAAAGTCAGGCGGTTAACCCAAGACAGGCAGTGGAAGGATTCAAGTAGAGCAGGCGTGAAAGCTGTGGGGATGGCCCAAGGTCTGATACGGTCATGGTGTCTAATGATTCTGGGCTTTCCTAGCAATGGCCTGCTCTCACCACACCTGGATAATGGAGTAACTGCTTAAGGAGTACAGACTAATTAATGATATTCACAAACCATATATATATACATTAGTTATGTTACTATTGTGTGTGTAGTCAAGTATGTGTGTGTGTTATGTATGTCACCCATGCCCAGCTCCCTTCCTTTACCCACTGAGAAGAGAGACACCTTCCCGCCAGCAGTGTCATCTGTCCTGGCTCCTAGCAAGGGGTGGCACTTCACAAACCCCTTCTAGGAGTCACTTTGATGTACACAATAAATCGTGAAGCAGATGAGTACATTTATCCACATTAAGCTGTCTCGTGGAAGAAGTTCAGTGCTCTAAAATTCCTCCACATCCTGTCCGTCAATCTCTTTCTTCTCTGATTACTGGAAACTCGACTGTGCCCGTAGTTTTGCCTTTTCCAAAATGGTACGTTGGGATCACAGAATGTAGACCTTTCAGATTGCTCTGTTTGACTAATATGCATTTAGGTTTCCTCTGTCTACATGAGTGGACCAAGCGCTCATGACTTTGTTGCTGAACAATCGTCCCATTGTGTGGCCATGCCATTTGCTCACCTAAAGGACAGGTGAAATTGGGAGAGACGAGTAGAGCCAGAGAGAGGGGAGGAATTGGCAAAGAAGAAATAGGAATTAGATTTAATCAGAACATAAGCATATATAAATTCTCAAGAAAAGTAGAATAAATTCTTAAAATTAAAATATCGCGGGCGGTGTGGCGCACGCCTTTAATCCAGCACTTGGGAGGCAGAGACAGGCGGATTTCTGAGTTCGAGGCCACTGGTCTACAGAGTGAGTTCCAGGACAGCCAAGGCTACACAGAGAAACCCGTTTCGAAAAACCAAAAAAAAAAAAAAAAAAAAAAAAAAAAAAAAAAAAATAATAATATAATAATTAAAATATCTTTAGACCAATATACAAAGGATTTTTTAGTCACCAAAAATGAGAGGATCAGGGCACAGGAAGGGGTTAGTGAATCAGAGCACTTGTTGCTCTTGCAGAAGACTCAGTTTGTTGTCAAATTCAGTTCTCAGCGTGCACACCAGGCAGCTTACAACCATCTATAATTCCAGTTTTAGAGACTCTCATGCCCTCTTCTCACCTCAGTCACTAAGCATGTACATACTATTCATAGACATGTGCAGGCAAAAATACACGTACAATACATCTTATATATATATAATATAAAATATATATTAAATAAGGGTTTTAAAACTATATATGTGTGTGTTATTTTTTATATATATATGCCTGAGAAGACCATAAAATTATAACTCAGGTTGATCTTTGGTACAGAGAAATCCTGAAACATTTTTAGATGCCAGTGAGCCCTGGAAAATGACAAAATTATTGTTTAGCATGGCATTATAAAATTTCATGCCAGGTGGTGGCGGCAATGCCTTTACTCCTAGCACTGGGGAGACGGATGCAGATGAATCTCTGAGTTCAAGGCCAGCCTGGCTGACAAAGTTTCAGGGTTAGAGTTATACTGTTCAACCATAGAAAAGAGACGCTGCAGGATGAATTTAGGCTTCTCAGCATCAGGATGGACCTCTGATGGGATGAACTCAGAATCACCTTGCAGAAAAGCCTCTTTTTTTTTTTTTTTCTTTCGGTTTTTTCGATACAGGGTTTCTCCGTGTAACCCTGGCTGTCCTGGAACTCACTCTGTAGACCAGGCTGGCCTCGAACTCAGAAATCCGCCTGCCTCTACCTAAGAAGTGCTGGGATTAAAGGTGTGCACCACCACTGCCCGGCTGAAAAGCCTCTTTATTGTTACTTAGAAAGCACTTTTAACAAGTCAGTTTCTGCATACCAAAACTTATCTGATCTAGGAGTTGTCTAAAGGAACCATTACCTAACCAGTTTCTCAGCCATACAAGACTTCCTGTTTGCCAGGTTTGTCCTGGAACTAAGTTATGCAGAGGTTCTGAGAATCCTTTGGAAGAGCAATTCTGCAAACCTCAGATAATCACTATTTACAAAAGGCTACTTCAAAGTCCAGGTGCCATCATTCATGCCAGATACAATGGCTCTGCTCAAATTCTGCTACAACGCAATGTGTTCCTGGACAGCCAAGATTACAAATAGAATCTCTGTCTCAAAAACAGAAGAAAAAAGAAACTGTATCAAAAACAAAACATAGCTCCTCAGTTAGGGGTGGGACTTCATGCTCAACTCTCCTCTCCACGCAAGAATTTAGTCTGGCTTTACTATACAGGTGTTTCCGTGGTGTCACAATCACTGCACCCCCCCCACCCAATTCAGAAAACACTGTTTCCTTAGGTCACCCATCACCTCTGACTCTTACCATTCTCTCTGCCCCTTCTTCCACAGTAACCCCTGAGCCTTGAGAGGACGGTGTGATACATATGTCCCATTTAGGGATGAGTATTTTCCCTTTTCTGTCCTTTCTGTTCTGTGTTTTATCCAGATGTGGATGTTTGTATCAGTTGCCCCACACTGCAAATAGAAGCTTCTTTGATGAGAGTTAAGTAAGAGATACATTAATCTATGGTTATAATGATAAGCTAGGAGTTCATTTAATACTGTGTTCATTTAGCAGAATAATTGTAGTAGGTTCTGTTGCGTCTAATAAGCCAGGCTAGCTGTTTCTTGAGAGCTCTGCTCGAGCTCCCTCAACCTCTTGCTGCTAGCTTCGCCAAACTTCCTGGTCTCACTGGTCTCACTGAGCTCTGCCAAACCGCCACCTCTGACGCTTTTCCCATGAATACTGGGAACAGTGCTCCCTCTCGGCTGGCCAACCACCCTGCAGTTAGGTCGGCCACTGTCCACCCCAGCTGTGCCTTTCCTCCTGCGCACCTGAGTTGCTGCAGATGGAAGCAACAGATAGCCTTAATATTTAAAACTAGCCAGATAACTCAATGGCTGGGCAAAGAATCCATTGCTCTAAACTCATCAGCTATTCTAGATCAGAATTCCATCAGTGGAATTCTTCTTTCTTTCGCCAGTGATTGGCTTCTGCCATCTTTATTGACACAATCAAGAACCAATTAAGGAAACGACATGTCTACCTACAAGGTTCTCCCCCGGGTCTATGACTTGTCCAGCCATAAATTCATGCCTTAGTCATGGCACCAGTTATGGGTTTCATCTCGTGGAGCTGGGCTTAAATCCAATCAGAAAGTAGTTGGTTACTCTTACAATGTTTGTACTATGCCAGTAGGCATGTCTTACCAGGCTAGTCATTATGTCATTATTATTGCCCACAGGTTCACAGTCAGGTAAGAGCTGATGATTCTATTTCTCTACCAATAGTACATAACGTCATCCAGCACCATGAAAGCCAGGCAGTAGGGATGAAGCTTCCAAGTGAGTATCAAAATGATTTCTCTATGACTTAGGTATGCTATGTCTTCAACGACAGGTCTTACCATCAAGTTCTAGACCAGCAGTTCCCTTTCAACCAGACCCTAGGTAAGAGCTGATATAGTCTATTCTACGTACATCATCTAATGTAGCAGTGAATACGCATTCACCACGCATGAAGGTCACAGCATTAGAAAGCTGTGAACACTGCTAGAGTTAACAAGCAGGCATAGCCTTAAGTTACTTAGAGAAATTAAAATCTATCCTGAATAGCTCCGTTGACAGTATACTTGTCTATACACTGCAAGTCAATCCAGTATCATACCTGATGTGAATTCCCTGAATCTCAGCCAGGTGGAGACAACTTAGGAGTTCAATTCACCCACTTGGGGAAGACCAGCCAAGGACATAGGATAGTGTCTTGAAAACAAACAAAAAATATATAATGCCACAAACTTAAGAAAATGAAGATCAGTGGTCAAATGAAAGTTAACAAATGCCGGCATATGGCACAAACTTTAATCCCAGCATTGGGAGGCAGAAGCAGGTGATTCTCTGTGGGTTTAAGGCCAGCTTGGTCTACACCGTGATTTCCAAGACAGCCAGGTCTCAAGCAAGGCAACCCAAGCAAGCAAGCAAGCAAGCAAGCAAGCAAGCAAGCAAATGGCCCAACAGATGCATTGTGGGAGACACTAGCTCCAAAAACAGTTAATAGATTGAATCGAAACCCCTATGAAAGACTAGTTTGTTTGTCTGTTTTTACAAAAATATAAAATTTCATCCTAACATTCATGTGAATTGTCAAGGAACCCTCCTGAGTTGTCAAAACTGCCTTGAAGATGAAGATGGGATGGTCAACAGTTCTTTGTTTCAGGCAGAGTGTACTTACTAGCCATCTAGAATGGCCTCAGCCTGCTATGTAGTTGCGGATGTCCTTGAACTCCTTCTTCCTGTTCCACTCTCAACTGCTGGGATTACAGGATATGCCACCATGCTAGGCTACAATCCCCTTGAGGGGACCTTCCAGATCCAAACTATAACAAGGATCCACATGCTAAAGTGGTGGCATTTCTCACCTAGTGCGTATCATGGGTTCCTTGCTTATTCTCCATGTAGGGAAGATTCCTCTGGGTTCAGAGGATGGACTGCCTATTGTTTCCAGTAGACTGCTCTTCTCTAAGGAGGGCATCAGAGCTTCGAGAAGAATCCACCACCTGAGGAACTGTCTATGTATGTGGAACATAAGCAGCCGACTGGAACAGGGCTCTTCCTCGGGTTGTCTTCCTCCTGGTACTTGTGGTATTGTTCGGTCTTTTGGCAGTTGTGATATTTTTTTCCGTTGTAATTTTGGGTTTTAGATTTGTGAGTTGGGAGTTTCAGCAAGATATGAAATCCCCTCATCTTGCCTGTGCCTGGACGCTCCGCCCGACCTACAATCCTTGGGGGTTAGGGTGAGTTGGCACAGAGTCAATGACACAGACTCCAGGAGCGGTAAGAAATGCCACAGCAAGCTCATCTGAGTACTGCTGCAAGCACCTTTGAACTTCCACCCATGCTCCCATTGGTCCCAAGAAAACATCTCTTCTAAACAGCAGTTGGCTGGCATTATCTGCCCTAGCAATCCTTGGTCTCTCAGGCAGTCCTCAATTAGGTCCTTCTGCAGAAGATACTTTGTGACTGCATGGCTCCCGATATTTACATAGAGGCAGCCCTGCTGTTTCTGCTATATATCCACCCTTTTGTTTTTAGATTTTGACAGCCTAGTAGGAGCCTTGGTGCCATTGCCTTGAAATTGTTGACTCGACCTCAGATGAGTCCCAGCATACTGAACTGTACCTGTCTTAGGTTGTCCTGTCTTACAGGATCTTACCTGTCATTGACTACCAGTCCTCAAAGAGATATCACTCTAGAGGCATGTCAAGAGGGAGATGAGGAACAGCCTACATGGTGGTCTCATGGATCTCTACTATCCATGCTTTGATCACTTCCTTAGTGGGGCCACAATCGGGATTTTCGAGAGCCATCAGCACCTGGAGGGTCGTCTTATTTATGGAACCCTGCCTGGAGATATGCTGTGTGAGACACTTAAACAAAATAATTATTAGTATTGAAGATCCCCACTCAGGGGAGACCCTCACTCAAGTCTCAGGATGACGCGACCACCCAGTAACTCTCTCAAGACTCCAAAACTAGATGCAAAAATCAGAGGTTTTCTCGGGAGAACAGCCAGCTGTTGGTTGATTCATTTGCTCATGCAGGAGTTGAATTAACCCCAACTGCTGGTCTGAGGGAGATTTTAAAGGAGAAAACCACAAACCAGGGGAGGGAGCGAGGGTTGCCAAGGAGACATAACAGAAAAATAGTGGAACATTCCAGAGGAACCCAACCTATATGAGTCAGGGTCATGTGGAAACACTCTGTACACCTGTTTTCCTCAAGAATGCAGTCCTGCCCTGCCATAGTGGTCACCAGTTTCCTGGTTCCACCTAGCTGACTCGAATTTCTTCTTTTGTGGTTAGCTTGTCCTTGGAACCCAGAGCCTAAGAACCAGATTACCTGCATTCTAGTTTCCGCCCTTTTGTGAAGTTCTGGAACGCAGATGGCCTGGCTTCAGCCTCTACATCCTAGGGGGTCTTGAAAAAGGTTTATTCTCTTCAGTATGACAATTTCTCCCAACATAGCGTAAGTGGCTCTCCACGAGCAACATATATCCATGAATAAACTTTCTCAAAAGAAGCCAATGATACTGTCCCCAACAACAGTAATCTCATGGGGAATTCAGTTTAGACTAAAGAACATGACTAGGAGTTGAAGGCATTCACTACATCGTTTCCCAGTTACCAGAATGCAGTGATGGAGAAAGAATACAGCATGGACACACTGTTGAGAACAAATACACAGGCCATAGTTGCCTGGCCCATTTTAGCACTATATTCTGAATCCACCTGACAGCTGGGATGATTTCCCTTGACTGAGCACTCTTCCTCTTCCTCCTCCTCCTCTTCCTCCCCCTTTTCCTCTCCTCCCCTTTTCCTCTTCCTTCTTTTTAGATTTATTTATTTTATGTATGTGAGTACACTGTCGCTCTCTTCAGACACACCAGAGTTGGGCATCAGATGCCATCACAGATGGTTGTGAACCACCATGTGGTTGCTGGGAATTGAACTGGGGACCTCTGGAAGAGCACTCAGTGCCCTTAACCACTGAGCCATCTCTCCAGCCCTCCACACTTCTTAGCGAGAGAGAATGTGACTGCCATAGACTCGAGTTTTCATTCCATCTTTACACAAGACAGCTCCAGTTTCGATAGCTGATCTGGTCATCGGTCTGGATGGGTCACGTGGGGTGGTATGTGTATGTCCTTGGACAGCCTTGATGTAGGAACAAACATGGTTTTCATTTCGTCTGAACATTCCCTTTTACTCTTCACATTTGGTTTCCATTTGCTGCTTGTGGCTGCCTTACAGAATCTAGTCTCCTGGCTTCCACATTTTTTGTTTGTTGTTTTCCTTTTTTCTGGTAAGGTCTTGGTCTGTTTTGGGGTGACCTTCCTTCACATTGTATTAAGGTATGATCCTGTATTTTTTTTCTTTTCATCTTATTTTTGTGATCCATCCCACCACCCCCACTAATCCTGAGATCAGGCATATTGAGAGAGGGGGTCAGCCCAAATAAACAGTTCTCTGAACATCCAGGAAATGACTGCTGAGGCGTTGAGTTTCAGGAACAACCCGGCCAGCTGAGCACATCCGTGCTGGCTCCTCCTCCTCCATCGCAGAGTCACTGCTAGTGCTTTTGCTTTGCTCATCCTCTGGACCTGCAGGCAGGATGCTAGGATGACCGTGTGCAGGAAGGCTTCAATCTGCTCCTCCGTGAGCCGCTCTTCGCTCTCTTCCACCATCAGCTGGATCTCAACAGCGGTCACTGGCCCGTTATTCAGCAGCTGAAGCTTCTTGGCTTTGGTCAGCTTGTGGCTTTTCATTGCTGTGAGGGATTCTTGGACAATCGCCGGACTCTGGTTCCGACATGGTGTTTTTGATATGTATTTTAATGTCTCGTAGGGGATGGCGTTCAAGTTCTGCTGCCCGCTGTGTTTGTTCTTCCTGCTCTCCTTCCGCTGCTCTTTGAGATCCGTTAGTAACCGGAACACCTCATAGTTACTGAGCAGTGCTGCGTTCGCATCCTTCACTTCCATGTTGCCTCCGCCTCGCTGTATGCAACCACTGGAAGTGAAGAACCTCACGTTGCGCTGATCCTGTATTTTCAATAGTTATTTCTGTACTGGCAGAGAGCTTAAGTGCTGGCAGGATTTTGGTATTGTCATTTCTATGGCCCATCACCAAGTTTTCTATTTGTAAATGTTTGTCCTTCAACACCTCCCCAAATGATGGTCAGGCAGCCCTCAATGCGTTAGGCAACCAAAAAGATGGACCAGGCATTGTTTTTTTGCTGACTGGTTATAATAAAAATCTGGTGGCCAATAGGTGAGATGGGAATTATGGGGGTGGAACTTCTGGGCACATGGAGCCACAGGAAGGATGCCAGCAGAGAGAAGAAAGGAACAGAGGGGAGACCCGAGCCGAGTATGGAGTTTAAAAGCTAGTCACATGGTCTGAAAGTCGGGTTAAGTTAGAAGCTAGCTGAGAGACTGTCCCAGAAAAAAGGCCCAAAGCTTTAAATTATATAGATGTCTCCACATCTATATTATTGAACTGCAAGTGAATCTGAGAAAGCCATGCAGTAATATGTAACTTTAGCTGGAACTTGCTAGCCTCAAACTCACAGATATCTCTCTCTCTCTCTCTCTCTCTCTCTCTCTCTCTCTCTCTCTCTCTCTCTCTCTCTTTTATTCTATCTCTCTTGGTTTTTCGAGACAGGGTTTCTCTGTGTAGCCCTGGCTGACCTGGAACTCACTCTGTAGTCCAGGCTGGCCTCGAACTCAGAAATCTGCCTGCCTCTGTCTCTCTGGTCCTGGGATAAAAGGCGTGTGCCACATGCCCAGCATGACTTCCACAGTTTTCCCTGAGAAAATAGGCCCTTGTGTGATGGGGGGTGGGGGGGTGGTCCAAGGTATGGCCTTGCTTATTTAAAAAAGTAAACACCTTAGCCTCTAGAATAGTCCTCTTATGGTCTAAATGTTCCCTTATTCTCCTTGGAACACTGGGTTCTTAGAGTCTTGGCCTCATCTGTCACTCTCTGAATACATGTTTAACATTCCCAAAATATGCTGTTACACTTTCTGTCTGGGATCCCAGTTCTGTATGTGATCCACAAGACACCTGCTATACCCTTGTAGCATTTAAGTCTGGGCTCTTCCTCCCAATCCCATGCTCCCAGATATAAGACTCGGATTCAAAATGTATTTACAAATATCTTGGCCATATTGCTAGGCTTTTCTTATTAGATAATAACTTAAATTATTCCACTTATTCTAATCTACATTCCATCACGTGGCTGGTTACCTCTGCTAAGGTACCACAAGTCCATCTCACCTCTTCCCTGGGCGAATCTCCCACCTGGCTCTATCCCAGAATTCTCTCTCCTCCCAGATGTCCCACCTCCTATTTCCTGCCTAAGCTGTAGTCCATCAGACTTATTGTTGACAGGTGCCAATCCATGCAGACATAAGCTATTCTTTCCACATAACCTCTATCCCAGTGATATTCATATTACCATTTCCTTGAAGGTTCTTAGCACCAGTGGCCCCTGGGAGTTGAGTACCAGCTCAGTCTGTGTTTTCGGCCAAGACAGAAGGGTCGACATGGGGTCGATGAGTTTCCAGATGACACAACACAACCAGGCATCTGCATGTCCTTCAGAAGGACCGTTACCTTCCTTACCTAATGCATCTCACTCCATGTGCTCCATTTCCATTGTCCCTTCTGAAACCTACCACTCAGAGGTGGGGTCCATAGAAGAGCCACTGTGCCCACCTTGGACCACGAAGTGTGACTACCACCAAAGTGACAGAAATGACCCAGTCAGGGTCATTCAGGTCTTAGGAAATTCCTGAGAACAGAGTATCCAGTCTTTGCCAGTTGCTTCCCTAGCTGGTACTGGTTTACAGCCTAGCTGTCAGAATTGCACATCCTGGAGTCTATATCACAATGACCGTCATGGTGGCTTAGGAACATTTTATGAGACTGTGTAGAACCAATACCCGACTTAGGAACAATGCAAGGATGGGGCAGCTGGTCGAGGTGGATGGTCTTGGAATCAGAGAAGTAGAGAAGGGTCAAGAAGGGATAGGGAGAGCTTAAGGCTTAAGTAGCACGGGAACACCATGGGAGTTGGGTCTACTTGGTGGGCTCTTGTGTACTTTCCCCCTAAGGAGTCCATACTATGAACCAGAACAGGGCTGCCTCTGTGTAGTGAGAATTTTGGTGCCCTAAAAAACCAGTTATGTTATGTGAATATGTTTTTGTCTTAATCCCAGATGTGGAATATGGGGCTGCTTCAGATTGTCCACAGCCACCAACTATGGTTGTCTTGTGCTGTAGGAGGGGTGTGATTTTTGCTAGCTGCAGATAGTTTATGTTTAGAACTGTGGGGACTCTTGAGAGGATATAAATGGAGAGCCCCAAGAGGCAGGTGGCAGCTGCTGCTGGTCCCTGCTGCTGCTGCTGCTGCTGCTGGGTCCCTGCTGCTGCTGCTGCTGCTGCTGGTCCCTGCTGCTGCTGCTGCTGTCCTGCTGCTGCACGCTGCTGCTGGTCCCTGCTGCTGCTGCTGCTAGTCCCTGCTGCTGCTGCTGCTGCTGTGCTGCTGGTCCCTGCTGCTGCTGCTGCTGCTGCTGCTGCTGCTGCTGGTCCCTGCTGCTGCTGCTGCTGCTGCTGCTGCTGCTGGTCCCTGCTGCTGCTGCTGCTGCTGCTGCTGCTGCTGGTCCCTGCTGCTGCTGCTGCTGCTGCTGCTGCTGCTGGTCCCTGCTGCTGCTGCTGCTGCTGCGCTGCTGCTGCTGCTGGTCCCTGCTGCTGCTGCTGCTGCTGGTCCCTGCTGCTGCTGCTGCTGCTGCTGCGCTGCTGGTCCCTGCTGCTGCTGTGCTGCTGCTGCTGCTGCTGCGCTGCTGCTGCTGGTCCCTGCTGCTGCTGCTGCTGCTGCTGCTGCTGGTCCCTGCTGCTGCTGCTGCTGCTGCTGCTGCTGCTGCTGGTCCCTGCTGCTGCTGCTGTCTGTGGCCTGCTGCTGCGCGCTGCTGTCCGCTCTGCTGCTGTGCCGTGCTGCTGCTGCGCTGCTGCTGCTGTCCGCTGCTGCTGCTGCTGCTGCTGTCTGCTGCTGCTGCTGCTGCTGTCCTGCTGCTGCTGCTGCTGCTGCTGCTGCTGGTCCTGCTGCTGCTGCTGCTGCTGCTGCTGCGCTGGTCCCTGCTGCTGCTGCTGCTGGTCCCTGCTGCTGCATTTGCTATTCCTGGATTGAACTGCTGTTTGGAGAAACCCTGACAACAGAGATTGGACTTTCCCCAAGGAACTCAATGCCCCTACTGACAAGAAGTAGTGTAAAGAGGTCTATACCCTCTCTCCTCTCTAACCTTTCTCTCCTACCTAGTGTTGGGGGATTGAAAGAGATTGGGGTGGAATAAGGGTTGGAAGGAGGTTAGATAATAAAATCCAATAAAGTAGCCCAAAATGTATGCCTACACCTGTGTGCTTGGAACTGCTCTCTTCTTCTGTGGGCTCATGTGTGAAAGCATAGGCTTATGGACTAAGGAACTACCTAGGTGGATAAACGGGGATTTTGTGATCAAGAGGTGCCCATGACAAATCATAGGTTGTCCTAGAGACACATATCTTTGCCTGAGTGGCCGGGTATGACTTTTGTTCTTTACAGTTAGGGGTTCCCATATGAGTGACTTTTTCAAGTAGACAGTAACTTTCTAAAGAGAGTCTTCTTATCCCCAAGAAAACCTCCCTCTAGAGGTTTAGACTTAGAGAAAAGGTACAAACAGAAGACAATTATTAAGTAAAAAGTGCTGACAAGTTTTGTAAGACAGTCCTTGGCTATTCCTCTGACCCTCTGTCCGATGACACCCCTGCACAGAGTTCCTAGACCCTCCGGTGTTTCACGACACACCCATGCCCTGGGAACATGGGACATATTTGTCTGATGAAGTTCAGCATTTGAGAATTTTGATGGTAAAACAGAAGTGTAAAAATATTATCCACATAGGAAGACCTTCCTGGGATGTTCTTTCCATAAGCTTAATTTTAGTCTTTCTGATCTTGGCCCTGATTCTTCTTCATGGATTCTATTCTTTTTTAGTGACCTTCTCACTCTCTTACCAGTTCCTGGAGACAGGGTTTCTCTATGTGGTTGAGAATTGTCCATAATGTACTATTTAGTCCAGTGTGACCCAGAATCTTAAATCCTCCTGCTTCGGCTCCCTACCTTCACCAGCAGGTGCTGGGATTGCGGCTGCACCACCATGCCTGCTACAATTGCATTTAACGTAGTCTATATTTATTTTGCCACCTCTTGCTAAGACCTCTTACAGATATACCTCAAATGCCAAGAATAATGATTGGATTCTAACAAGTACTCAAATAAATAAGAGTACTTTTAAAATAAGCTTGGATGGGGGGGGGAGAGGCATATAAAAAGGGTTGGGTTATTTTTTTTTTTTTTTTGGCAGACCTACTTACCTTTGCAGGCATGGGCTGTACTCTCCTTTTTCCAAGTTCCTCCTTTAAGTCAGTTAAGAAGACCAAACACGCCAGGTGTGGAGGGAGCACACCTTTAATCCCAGTGGTCAGGAAGCAGAGGCAGGCAGATCTCTGTGAGCTCGAAGGTAGCCTTGTCTACAAATGAATTCTAAGGCAGCCAGTGCTACACAAAGAAACTGTCTACAAACAAACAAACAAAAAGACCAAACCTTGTACACACAGTTAGCCTCACGCCCCCCCCCCCCAAGCCCCATCTCTGAGATACAATCTCATTATGTGGCCCTGGCTGGCCTCAAACTCACACAGATCCACCCGTGTGTCGCTCTTGAGTTCTGACATTAAAGACGTGGGCCATCCATCATCTGTGGTTGCGCGTCTTAACAAAGCGATGTAATGTCACCCTGGCTTGGTTACACCTGCTCTGAGTTAATGTCTTTTGTAGGACATTTCTTAAAGCAGTGAGAACTACTGAGCCGGTGTGGTCTGCATCACTCCTGCCACCTCCTCTACCATGGCAGCCTCAGGTTAACATTGCACCAGGTCTGCCGCAGGAGACACCGGGATGCAGGCTGATCCAATGTCCTGCCTGAAAAGTTAGACTACTCGGTTCTGTAGCTGGGGCTCAGTAGCCCCTCAGTCTCCACAGCCTTATATTAACGCCACAGTGAGACTGTTTATCCACAGCGTCCCATTTCCAGATAAGATATTAGTTCGGGCCTTAAGAGAAGTTGTATTATTCAGTGAATTAGGGGAGCATCAAAAAGTATGAGGGTCACTTTTACTTTAAATAAAACACATAGGCAGGGCACAGTTAGCATGACTGTTCACAAATCAACAGGCTTGCAGCCTCAGCCATCCATACCACCCGGACACCACTTCCAAGCCCTCACGAAGCTGTCTGGGCTCCACCTCACGTGTCTACAGTGTTAAGGAGGAATAGAAGCAGCGGATGGATTTCTTAACGTTCCATTCATACCGACACCGTTTTCATCTTGTCCATCTGCAAAGGGGACTGAGAAAGGGTTTTTTGAGGGTTAGGGGAAGGTTTTTGTTAATTTTGTTTTTGCCTAGGGTTTTATGATGAAAATTGGGTAGAACAGCAATCTCTGATACAAGATCATGTTTTCTTCTTCTTCTTTTTTTTATTGTAAGTAGTCTATGGGTGTAACTTTGTACTTTCAGGTTAATTCACGATACTACATATTTGTTGCGGGAAATATTAAAAAATGTGGCACCTCCTGTTTATACCCAGCTACTCCCTGCCCCAGCAGTCTCGCTGCCTCTAGGCTAGCCCCAGGTGGTAGTATTCCCAGATCCGGTTCCCCTGCCTCAGAGCTGCCTATAACTTCTCAGCCTTCTACCACTTGTAGCTAGGGGTCACAAATCCCCTTGACCCAGTAAATCAAAACTCTAGAAGCTTATAATTAATCAGTCAGATTTATATATCAATAAATTCTCAATTTACAAGATGCCCACACAAGAATTTCAGAGCCAACTGATAATGATACAAGCTGCCCACCTAGATTAGACACGTTATCCCAATTATTCTATCCTGTTATATTCATAGCTACCTGTGGCTATTCAAAGCCATGTGGAATCTGGATTGTCCTGTTCTTCCTCCATCTTCCTTACTTCCTTTCTCTCTTTTCTTTTCTCCAACTCTTAGCTCTGCCTCCCTTTTCCCTGTCCAATCACAGGCTTCTTGTTGTACTGATTGGACAGGGAAAATTCTGCTACATATATTCAAGATTTTTTTCATTTCCTAGATTTATCCTGAGTACTTAGTTCATCATGTATAAGTAATGTTCTTGAGTTGAAGTTAGAGATGGTGAAATGTGTAAGTTTTGGGACTCTGTGACAAATCAATTCTGTAATCGTGGTACTCAATAACCCAATACCAAGGGTTTCTGTATAGTATAAATTTCCTTTTATAATAAGTATATAAGATCTGAATGAAAGCTTTCTCACACTGATAACAGTATATAAAGCCTCCCAAATAAAGATTTCTTAATAACTACTCTCTTAAGTTCCCTCCTTTCATGCAAATAATGAAAATAGCAGCTAATATTTATGATATACTATGTGAAAGGCTCAGATCCGAGTGCTTTTACATGTTAAAACATGATCTTTAGAAGAATCTTATGAAAAAACTGGGTCTTAGAAGTGGTTAGATGAAAGTCAGTTTACTCGTACCAAGTGTCACAAAGGAAACCAACTGATGGGACCTGGATAATGTGACAGAGACATTTTCCATGTTGAAGACCTTCTACACCACAGCGGCAGAATCACTTTCTATTTTAATTTGCTGAAAGGTAATACGATGTAAACATATAAACAAACAGTTTCCTGTGTGAATTACACCAGCATTCCTATTCTCCCACATAAATTCTCAAATGCTGAATTCACGAATCCCATATTCACATTTGTAAGAATTCTTCACTGATAACGAATGACCGGGGAGAGCCACGTTAGTTCCAGAAAATAAATTAACTCATATAAAAATTTGTGAATGATGACTAAAGTCTATTCGGCATTCCTTACAGTCAAAAGATGTGTGGCTGATATGAAGTCTCTGATGTTGTATTAGTTGGGACCCACGTGTAAAGGCCTTTTCACATTCTTTACACTGATATGGTTTCTCGCCAGTGTGAACTCGTTGGTGCCTCGAAAGATGTGAGCTCTGAGCGAAGGCCTTTCTACACTCCTTACACTCATAGGGCCTCTCGCCTGTGTGGACCCTCTGATGCAGGGTGAGTTGAGAGCCATGACCAAAGGCCTTCCCACATTCCCGGCATTCATAAGGTTTCTCTCCAGTGTGAGTTCGCTGATGTTGAGTGAGCTGTGAACCACGAATGAAAGCCTTCCCACACTCCCTACACTGATACGGCTTCTCGCCGGTGTGAATTCTCTGATGCTGGATGAGCAGCAATCCCCGCGCAAAGGCCTTGCCACATTTGCTACACACGTAGGGTTTCTCCCCGGTGTGAAG
This sequence comes from Mastomys natalensis, assembly GCA_021653895.1. Classification (NCBI taxonomy): domain Eukaryota; kingdom Metazoa; phylum Chordata; class Mammalia; order Rodentia; family Muridae; genus Mastomys; species Mastomys natalensis. The sequence goes on along the minus strand of JAJTUV010001598.1, from coordinate 497,401 downwards.
TCTCTGATGTTGGGAAAGATGTGAGCTCTGAGTGAAGGCCATTCGGCATTCCTTACACTCGTACGGTTTTTCACCCGTGTGGATTCTCTGATGCTGGGTGAGCTGGGAGCCACGGATAAAGGACTTCCCACACTCCTTACACTCGTAGGGCTTCTCGCCCGTGTGGATCCTCTCGTGCTGAGTAAGTTCTGAGCCCCGGCTAAAATTTTTTCCACATTCTTTACATTTGTAGGGTTTTTCACCGGTGTGAATCCTCTGATGTCGCGTGAGGAGTGACCCGCGGTTAAAGGCTTTCCCACACTCCTTACACTGATAGGGTTTCTCACCGGTGTGGATTCTCTGATGCTGAGTTAGCTGTGAGCCATGACTGAAGGTCTTCCCACACTCTTTACATTCGTAAGGCTTCTCCTTAGTATGAATCCTCTGATGTTGCGTGAGCTGGGAACCACGGATAAAGGCCTTCCCACACTCGTCACATTTGTAGGGTTTTTCACCAGTGTGAATTCTTTGATGCTGCATAAGTAGTGACCCTCGAATAAAAGCCTTCCCACACTCCTTACACTCATACGGCTTTTCTCCATTGTGGATTTTCTGGTGCTGCGAAAGCTGCGAGCCACAAATGAAGGCTTTCCCACATTCGTCACATTCATAGGGCTTCTCGCCGGTGTGGACTCGTCTATGCAGAACAAGCTGTGAGAGTTGAGTGAAGGCCTTCCTACACTCTTCACAGTCGTAGAGCTTCTCGCCTGTGTGCAGTCTCCGGTGCAGAGTGAGCTGTGAGTTCTGGGTGAAGGCCTTCCCACATTCTTTACACGCAAAGGGTTTCTCTCCAGTGTGGACCTTTTGATGCCGGCTGAGCTGTGAGCTTCGAATAAAGGCTTTCCCACATGCCTCGCACTTGTATGGTTTCTCACCGGTATGAATTCTATGGTGCAAAATAAGTTGTGAGCTTTGAGTGAAGGCCTTCCCACATTCCTTGCACGTGTAGGGTTTCTCACCGGTGTGAAGTCTCTGGTGAAGGCTTAGCTGGGAATCACGGCTAAAGGCCTTCCCACACTGCTTACATTCATAGGGTTTCTCACCAGTGTGGATACTCTGATGCTGGGACAGGTGTGAGGCTCGCCTGAAGGCTTTCCCGCACTCCTCACATTTGTAGGGCTTCTCTGTAGAGCAGCCCGTGGATGCTGAGGTAGGCCCAGGCCCGGGCTGAAAATGGACATTTTGTCACGTGTCACCATCTCTCCCCTGTGATATTCCTTCTGGTTTTCTTGTTCCTTCTCTAACTCTGACTTCCAAAGGTTTTCTAGAGTCCGTCTTAGGCACACAGTGTCCGGATCTCTCACTCATTTCCCACCGAGACAATGCAGATCCCTTGGTGTGCTATTCTGAAGATAAGTCCTTGTTCAGAAGGCAAGCCTGGAAGAGAAAAGCAAAAAACTCCAGAGAAATAGAACTAATATGCCAGAAAAGAGAAGAAGAAAATAATGTCTATAAGAATACCAAGTATATATATGTGTTTTCTACATACTGCTTGCTAAGTCCCACCATACATTTTACAGCAGAATTCACTGTGTAGTTTCATTAAAATAATAATGTTTTCCATTCTATGTTATTCTATACTCCCCTGTAGTAAAAAACCAACTAAAGTGATTTTAATGCTGCTGTCCAAAATTAAAAAAAAAAAAAAAAAACAGCTTAGGCACCAGACATGGTGATAATTGCAACAATGATGACAACAACAATAATAGCAATCATTATTCTTATTGCAGATTCACTCACACATTAGCTTAGGGTGATTTCTCATATTAAGACATAAAATGGGTCCCTCAGGTCGGAGAATAATGAAAACTCCCCTAGGAGTGAAAAAGGATGGGATTTTTAAAAAGTTCCAAAATTAATGGTTCTTGTGTTCTCCAGGGAAACGCACGATCTCTTGGATGTGAGCCATCCACTTTCTGAGCATTTCTCTGTTAATCCCCATACTTAAATCTGTTACAAATATATTCCTAATAATTTCTGAGAAATAAAACCCCAATAGTTGTCCAACTCTAGTGGGGATAAATATCATGCCAAATATTTGTTAAAATTAAAGATTTCTAAGAATATACCAGATTAACTGACTCTGACTCTAATAAATCAGAAAATGAATATAATGGAGATCACAGTTTTGATGTTTTCATTACTTGATTAGAGTGTGATTTGCTATCCCTGTTTAAATTTTTGTTAGCTTTTAAATTAGAGCGAAAAACAAAGTCATAGTTCTATGATATTGATAAAGTTCTCCATGGTCTGGCTGAGCCTTCTTAGCTTTGATTACTGGGTGTCAATCTTGGTAGCTTCCTTTCTACTCTGAAAATGTCCCAAGGCCCTCCCCAGCTTCCATTTAACTATGTGGCCTGTAGCCTGGTCCATTTCCTTAGACCTCTCAGTAGGAAACTATGTAAACTAGGTCTTTTTTTTTTTTTTTTTTTTTTTTTTCTTTTTTTTTTTGGTTTTTCGAGACAGGGTTTCTCTGTATAGCCCTGGCTGTCCTGGAGCTCACTTGGTAGACCAGGCTGGCCTCGAACTCAGAAATCCGCCTGCCTCTGCCTCCCAAGTGCTGGGATTAAAGGCGTAAACTAGGTCTTATCTTCAGGTACCAACATAACTATTGTTGGTAAATAGTAACAATTCAGCCTGGTTTGGAGGGATGGAGAGATGGCTCAATACTGCTCTTCCAGAGGACCTCCAGTTAATTAATTAAGTTCTCTCTTTCTTTTCTTTCTTTCTTAAGATGTATTTATTTTATATATGTGAGTACACTGTTACTGTCTTCAGACACACCATTACACATGGCTGTGAGCCACCATGTAGGTGCTGGGACTGAACTCAGGACCTCTGGAAGAGCAGTCAGAGCTCTTGACTGCTGAGCCATCTCTCCAGCCCTACATAGCAGCTGACAATTGGCAGTGTTACACAAAAGTTTCCCTCCCTCCCTCCCTCCCTCCCTCCCTTCCTTTCTTTTGGTGTTTTTGAGACAGAGTTTCTCTGTATAATGCCCTGGCTGTCCTGGAACTTGTTTTGTAGACCAGGCTGGCCTCCTAAGTGCTGGAATTAAAGGTAAGTTTAATCCCAGAGAAAATAAAAATTAAAAAAACAAACTTAATTAAAAAATAAAAGAATCGCCGGGAGGTGGTGGCGCACGCCTTTAATCCCAGCACTTGGGAGGCAGAGGCAGGTGGATTTCTGAGTTCGAGGCCAGCCTGGTCTACAGAATGAGTTCCAGGACAGCCGGGCTATACAGAGAAACCCTGTCTTGAAAAACCAAAAAAAAAAAAAAAAAGAATCTTGGTGAGACATAGTGGCACATGATGGCATATCCTTTGATCCCAGCACTCAGAGGCAGAGGTAGGCAGATCTCTGTTAGACTGAGGCCAGCCTGCTCAACTTAGTAAGTTCTAGGCCAGTCAGTTATATAGTGAGACCCTATCTCAAAAAAAGAAAAATCTTAAGAATTCATTTCTGTTAATTCAGCATAAATCGTGAAAAAAAATATATATATAAAAAATGAAAGATACAAAGTATTTGTAGGCTAAGAGTTAAAAAAAAATGGCAACTCAGAGAGAGAGAGAGACAGAGAGAGAGAGACAGAGAGAGAGAGAGAAGAGAGAGAGAGACAGAGAGAGAGAGACAGAGAGAGACAGAGAGCACACAAAACACATGTTCTACTAAAGTAAGTCTTAACAATCTGAAAAGGCCATCGGAAAGGTTAAAAGTGGACTCTTTCATGCTGCGTGGTGTTTGGGTTAAGATTCTGAGGGCCACAGTGTAGGAACAAGAGACTGGCCAGTGCAGGTCTAACCCAGCCAGGCTGCTTCTCCATTCTCATTCTCTCAGCTTATGTAGCCCTGGCTGGTGTGGAGCTTGCAATCCTCCTGCCTCAACCTCTGGAGTACAAGACAGACACTGAGCCTAACTAACGCTTTTAAATAACGTAAACATAGAAATGTAAAGAGATAGTTCAGAGGTTAACGGCATTGGCTGCTCTTAACAGAGGACCTTGGTTCCATTCCCAGCACCCGCAGGGTGGTTCACAACCATCTGTAACTCCAGTTCCAGGGGATCTGATGCCCCTCTGGCCTCCACAGGCACTGCATGCATGCTGTACATATATACATAAGCGTAGGCGAAACACTCACACACATAAAATAAATCTTTTAAAAATTTAGGCAATGAAATACAAGGGCAGAAATTATTACCAACTGACATCAAGTTACTAAATTTTCCATAGTTAATATCTCTGTATAAATCCCTCTGAGCAGAGCCTCAGTATCTGCATTCCTCCTGAGAGAAGTCAAAGCAACATCATTAAACATCTCTGATTTCTGGAAAAAACAAACACAGTTATTAGCTGTAGAAATAAAAGACACGATTCTTTAAACAGAGAGATGAAGAGGAGTTCTCTGTAATGGGCACTGCCAAGCAAACAGGGTAAAGGCTCTGACACAGGACAGACAGACGGCAGAGAATTAAGCAATGAACTGAGAACACGGTTTTTCCTGTATCATCTTCTGCATACAAAACCTTACATTATACAGTTAAGTCTGAGAATCACTGAAGTCCATATAGTGTCCCAGTTTCTTTTACAAAACAACATATACAAAGACCCTGTAAAAACATGTAGGTTGGGTTATCATACAAATGTGGTTTCATCTCTGTTTAGGAATAAGAAAAATTGAATTTTGTTCTGTAAAATCTTTTTGTTATCATTTCTCATTTTTGACAGCTTCTTGTATATCCCAGGCTGGGCTCAGCCTTACTCTAGGACTAAGGATGACCTTGGCTTGGACTCCTCAACCTTCCGCCCCACCTTCATAGTGCTGGGATTGCAGGCACACGCTATCACACCTGGTTGCCAACAGCCTTGTCTGAGAAGGAAACATATTCTACATCTAGAGCACTCTGACCCGTAGCATGCTAAGGACAAAGAGAAATTACGTGTACAACAGACGCTTCCCTCAAGGAAGCTGCAGTGTGCTATTTCCTGACATGGATTTGTTATGTTCACATATGTCTTCCCTCCATACTTCCCTGTCTTTGTTATCCCTGGTGATTAAGCAAAACACTCTACTCCTTGTAAACGTGGCTTAATAGTATATTGTACTTTCAATATCATTGCTTCTAACAAAACTCAGGGCAAGAGGAGAGCTGGGTTCTCAGAGCCCCTGCATGCTCTCTGGGTCCCCACCCTCCCCTGCTAGAAATTCACATTTCAGATTCTGAGTCTTGTTTCAGGAACTGAGATCTTCAAACTGTGCAAATACACAGATGATACAATGTTATAAAATAAATTTATCATTATATCAGAATGTATTAGGGTTGTCTAGAGTAACAAAAATAAGGGGATCTATCTATGTCTCTATATATGTATGTATGTATGTATGTATCTATCTATCTATCTATCTATCTATCTACCTACCTACCTACCTACCTACCTACGGGAATTTATTAGGACGACTTCCAGGCTGTGGTTCAGTGAATCCAGTAGCTGCTCAGCCCACAAGGCTGGCCGTCTCAGTTCAGTGGCTTTCAACCTGTGGGCCACGACCCCAGGGCTGGAACAAACCTCTCCTGGGGTGGGGGACTGGCTACGACCATCAGAAAACAGGTATTTTGCATCAAAATAGCAACAAAATAATTTTATGAGGAACTGTATTAAAGGGTCACAGCATTATGAAGGCTGAGCACCACTGAGCCAGTTGGTCTTCAGTATATGAAGGAATCCTGAGGAGGTGGCTTCTAATGCCAGTGAAGAAATGGACTTGCTAGCAAGGTGAGAGCAAGCAGGCAAAGGGCAAAAACTTCCTTGTTCCACATCCTCATAGAGGCTTCTGGCAGACAGAATGGTCCAGATTAGATCTGGATGAAAGGAGTGTCTTCCTACCTCAAAGATCTGGGTGAGCAGATCTTCCCACTTCAAATTAAGCAAAAATCTCTCACAGGTATGTCCTCTATTTTGGGGTTTTAGTTAATTTCAGAATGTGGTCAAGTTGACAGCCAAGAATAGTTATCACGCAGAGTACTCTGTCATAACACACTTCCCATGTCACCAGTATTTAATCATTTTATACACTTCAGAAGAGCAATCACTTGTTACAGACTTTAGAAGAACCATCACGTGTTGCAGAATGTTTGATCACACTGTGAGCCCTGAGACTGGGTTATTTACTAAAAGTTAAACACAGACAAATAAACAAACAAACAACTATTTCTAACTGTTGTGTAGCTCAGCCCTTAGCACATGCCTTTAATCCCAAACAATGAAGGTAATATTCTTTTGCAGAAGGAAGCAACCATGTTTTAAAGTAATGTCTAATTGAGTAGCAGACAAAGTGATGAATCGGAGAAAGATCTGACAGAATAGGATATGGCCAACTCTCACAGGAAAGGAATGGGAAGCTACTTGGGGGCAGTGCAGAGAGAGGAAGGAGGCAGTTTTGCTGGGACAATTGTACAGAGACAGGTTACAGAGAGAGAAAAAGCTAGACACAGGCCAGAGAATAAGAAAGAGCCAGAAGATCAGAACAACTTGTTAGTATGAGGTCAAGCAGAGCAATTGAGGAAAGGCCAAGAGAAGCCAGATTGAATCAGTCAGCTTGGGAGGAGTTTTGAGCCAGAATAGTTGAGCTGAACTAGCCAGCCAGAGCTCAGGAAGAATTAGAAAGGGTGAGCTTACTCAGCAGTAAGTCTCAGAGGTTGGAAACATTCTAGACCTAAATAAGATTGCACATAGGCTAAAAGCTTCCAGGACTAGGCCAAGGTTACCAGACAGAGGCAGTAAGCCTCCAAGATGAGAATATTACAGAATAAAAATTACTGCTAAAATCATATAATAATAATAAGTAGACTGATCTTCATCTATGAAAATTTCAGGTTATTAGAACTGTGTTTCTTGCTTTAGAATTTATTACTATTTATTACTCTTAAAATCTCCTTTTCCGCCGGGCGGTGGTGGCGCACGCCTTTAATCCCAGCACTTGGGAGGCAGAGGCAGGCGGATTTCTGAGTTCGAGGCCAGCCTGGTCTACAGAGTGAGTTCCAGGACAGCCCGGGCTACACAGAGAAACCCTGTCTCGAAAAACCAAAAAAAAAAAAAAAAAAAAAGAAAAGAAAAAAAATCTCCTTTTCCTACCTAAACAATAGGAAGATGGAAATATATCTATCTCAAGTATACACATTCAGCCTCAGAACATAATATTAAGTTCCAAAATGATCCGATTATCAGCATGGATGAGTTGCGCATTGCTCATCTCTCCGTATCCAGCCCCTAGCCATGTTCTCACCTTAAGGTATATAAAGCACGAACTTTCTGTGATGTCAGCACAAGAGGCTGATGACGGAGGATGAGTGTGAGGCCAGCCTGGGATACACAGAGAGTTTGGGGGACAATGTAGTCTAAATAAGCAAGTTCAAGACCAGCATGTGCTCCATGGAAAGACCCTGTCTCAGACAAACAAGGCCACATACTGAGAAAATGAGAGATTTCTTTTTGTCATGCACCGTCTTCCTTATTTTATAAAATCAGAGGGATCTTTATCTTATAAAATCTCGTTAGATCAGTGAAAGATGCTGTTTGTGGGTTGGAGATATGGTTCATTGCTTAAGAGCACTTGCTTTCCTGAAGAGGACTGCAATTTAGTTCCCAGCACCTATGTGGTGGCTCACAACCTTCCCAAATCCACTTTCAGAGTTCCAATGCCTTCTGACTAGTGAGGGTACCAGGCATGCATACATACATGCAGGCAAAATATTCACACACACAAAATAAATCTTTTAAAAACAATTAAGAGCACTTGCTGCTCTTTCAGAGGACCTGGGTGTAGATCCCAGCACCACACAATGGCTCAGAACCATCTGAAACCCCAGCTCCAGAGTATCTGACGCCATCTCCTGGCTGCTAGAGTAGCTGCACTCATATGGTATATGGTATACTTACATACATGTAGGAAAACCATTCATACACCTAAAATAAATTCTTAATTTAATTTTTTAAATTCTTAATTTTTTAAAAGTTGCCAAATGTATTGTTGATTAGGCACAGAAATATAGGCTAGATTAGAAGAACATAAATACCATTATGAGAACGAGACAGCATGGGAGAACATTCTCGAGAGGTTACAACTAGGATGGGAGGGACTCCAGGAATATGCAGGTAACATAGCTGCCTAGTAAAGGAAATAACTGAACATGTGCAAAAATCCCACCAACCAACCAACCTGCCGTTAACCTGAGACAAGCCTTTTACAGCTGTAGAAATGACAGGCCCTCTTCTGGGTTTGCATCTTAGGGGAGCGTGGTGCCTAGAAAAGGCAGAGCTGGGGAGAAGAACCTGGGATCATGAGGCCAGGACTTTGCATGGCTCCAACTGAGTAAATCAGAATTATCTTTGTTGATCTCTTCATCATCGTTCTTGATGGCTCATTTTTATTATTTTACTTTTTTGAGACAGTCTACCTGCGTAGCCCTGGAACTCACTCTGTAGACCATGCTGAGCTCCAACTCACAGAGATCTGCCTGCCTCTGCCTCCCGAGTGCTGGGGTTAAAGGCATGTAGCTCCCACTGTCCTGCTCTTGCTGGCTCTTAACCTAGTCAAACTCAATGCTCTGCATATAGAAAGTATGATTTTTCTACCATTCCTAAAATGAAACTTACAGATGCTCTGACACGTCTAAATGCAGTATTTCAAAAAATAGAGACAACACAGCATCGTTCTGCTTCCTGACTGTAGATGTCACGTGACAAGCTGCCTCATGTTGCTGACGTTTAGCCTTCCCGAGCACAATGGAGTGACCTTCAAACCATGAAACTTTTCCTTTAAAAGGTAGAAATGACAACCCACTGTGAATAGTTCAATGTATCCTTAATCTTACGTAACTGCATCAGAAGGCAACAGTATCAGTTATATACCAACAAAACTCTATCACAAAAATAGACATACACATTCATTTGCCAGCTTCTGTCTAGATAGCCCCCAGTGTGCAACAAAGAATTGTTCGAGAGTTACAAAATTAGGACTGTACCTGGAAAAAACCATGGTTTTAAACATCTGGGTCTGGACCCTCTCACATGAAGTATTTTTGCATGGTTTTCTCTACTTGATGAATTTATCTGTTTCCTTATTACTGGATAGTCTTATTATCAGGTGAGTCCTCCGGGGTGCAAATGAGGTTGATTGAGGGACTGTTGGACCTTATTTTATGGAAATTTTACTGAGTTTGAAAAATCATTTCAAGCCGGGCGGTGGTGGCGCATGCCTTTAATCCCAGCACTTGGGAGGCAGGCGGCGGATTTCTGAGTTCGAGGCCAGCCTGGTCTACAGAGTGAGTTCCAGGACAGCCAGGACTACACAGAGAAACCCTGTCTCAAAAACTAAACCAAAACCAAAACAAAACAAAAAACAGAAACAAAAGCTAAATTCTCCTAAAAGTTACATAAATAGTACAAGAATGCTCTTACTTTTAATTTGACCATCAAATCCATTCTTTAGAAATGTACCCACTATTGGAAATCAACTATCACAAACTACACATCTTCATTACTCTCAAAATATAAAAGTCAAATGCCACTGGGTTAGTGCATGCCTTTAGTCCAGGACTTGGGAGGAAGAGAGATGGGTCTTTGATCTCAAGGCCAGTCTGCTCTTCAGAAAGAGGTTCAAACCAGGCAGGGACCCTGCTTCCGAAATAAGTAAGAAAGACAAAATTACCTTGTTCCTCCATGATAAGAGAAGCCTTGGGTACAGACATTCACGAAAACAACAATAAAGTAAAACAAAGATCATTTTCTGACGTGATAAAGGCTGTTAAGGGGACCAATATCTACTTACCTCAAACTTCCCTTCTATATAGACAACGGCCATTTTTTCTCTTCTGTGTTGTACCCTGAGAATACGAAAGTTAAATGAGATGCTATTTCGTTCTTGCCATATACTCTGAATTATAGACAACCTCTTCCTCCATCCACACAGTCCGTCCCTGTCTAAACTGAAACCTGCCCACTAGACGCAGAGCCTGCATGGCTGTGTCATAAGTTCTAGCCTCTAGAGCACTTCTTCTACAAGAGTGGTAGGGGTGCCATGGCATCGCAAAGTCTCATCTACATCCTAGGTCTATTGCTTTCTTCATGAGGGGTCTCCATTATCTGCCTTCCTTTCTGTCAGCTTCCTTGGTTATGAAGCACAGGGAACCAGCAGCAAAACTATTCCCAGGTGGAAAGAGGAGGGATGGTGGACTGAGTCAATACTGGCTATGGATGGATGGATGAGCTGCCACCGTGGTAAAAAGAGAGGTTAAGTCCTACACAAGAAACTCAGGATTCTTTGGTAGATCCTGCCCCCACCCCCCAAATGAATTCCAAACAAAATTTCACCGTTGTACCCTACTACATTAGGGAAGGATCACAGGTACAAAATATACTAATGACCACCCGAAGCTACAGGCAATAAAATTTCCAGTCACATTGCTAGTGTCACAGTTTACACCATCAGAGCTACACTGCTGGAGCACTAACTCTTATATAGGATCCAAGCATGTACGATAACCAGACATCCCGTCAGGGACAAATACTGTCAGCGACGTTCTTTCACAAGGGTGAGCTTCTACTTTCTTTACAATCATGAGAATAGCAAATATCATCTTACAGTCACACACATACACATGTACACACATAAACACACAGACATGCATATGCACACACACATGCATATGCATACACACATGCATATGCACACATACATGCATATGCACACACACATGCATATGCACACACATGCATATGCATACACACATATGCATACACACATGCATATGCACACACACGCATATGCATACACACACATACATATGCATACACACACACACATGCACTCACACAGTCACCCAGATGGGAAAACACAATAAAGTCACATGCGACGGAAACAAGCAGTCGCATTCGCAGTGACACTATCACTCTTCCCATCTTGTCTTCCCAGGCAAGCCATTTATGCACAGGATACCACGTACATCCACCAACCTCAGAGTGACATTAGCATCCAAACATCTCGCTGTCACAGCACCGTTTCTCCACGTGGGCCGACACCATCACGGTCCCAGAAACATCTCCAGTGAGATAAGCAACAATCACACCCACCCTTGGAGTCACAACTCATTCACACACATCACGCCAACCGCAAACAAGCGCACACGGGAGACACAGTCACCTAATGCCACAGACACGTCCTCTAGGCGTTCCCAACACTCACCTCCGCCGGGAAGCTCAGGGTCCCGCCTCCTGAGCCCGGCCCCACACTTGACTTCAGGCAACCTGCTCCGCCGGACGCTTCAGCGCTCCTCCAGACACAGCCCTCTAGCAACACAAGCACCCGAACTCTCGCGAGGAAACGGGAGCGGCGTTCTGCACCCAGTGACTCTGGGAAATGTAGTCCAATGGCAGGGGCCAATGCCTGCCCCTCCCTCTCTCCCTCCCTCCCATCTCAGTATTTGTGAGGTGATTTATACTTGTGGTAATGAGATTTTATACCACTGTGGGGTTGCTCAACAGAGACTTCAGCCATAGAGATTTGTTTGTGAAGGGTCACTACATATTTCTGGAATAACTGACTAATTGCTTATGATGATTTATGTCATATATACATACATGTGTATATATATATTTTCTTGAGCTTGTATTTCACAGTAGCTTCCAGGGTTTCCATTAGCAAAGGACAATGTGATCGTGTTGGCCGTGAAGAAAGATGGTCACATTATTTCTTCCTTGAATACTAATTGGATGATTGGGGAAATGTAAGCAATGCCATACTCTATTTTCTTTTGAAGAAAATAATTTCAAGCCTTTTAAATGATAACAAGTTTAAGAAGATACTTATGGTGTCTAATGTCAATGAACCATGTATTCTGTTAGGCATAGTTTTATAATACACATTACAAACAATTAAAGTGCTCCAATCATTTTCCTATAGCCATGATTATGCCATAAACATATACATATATTAATAAAAAATCTGGAAAATCATGTGTTGATTTGTTTGTTTGTTTTTCTCAAGACAGGGTTTCTCTGTATAGCCCTGGCTGTCCTGGAACTCACTCTGTAGACCAGGCTGGCCTCGAACTCAGAAATCCACCTGCCTCTGCCTCCCAAGTGCTGGGATTAAAGGCGTGCACCCCCACCGCCCGGTGCTATCCCACTATTGAATGCTTATTGCCTAGACCATCCCATTGTTGTAACCAGCTCCCAGGAAATGCCAGACCTTAATTTCCTGGACCTGAGACCCAAGAGTGTCTTTCTTAATCGTGTACTGACTAGGCTTTCCAGAACAGCAGGTAATTTCCTGAGTTCTCTTAGGACAGCAGGTAGTTTTCTGGGTTTGGCTCCGGCATCCACTAACTGGTGAGTGTTGGGCTAAAAGGAAGGTTAAAGCATTTAAGAACACTTAAGTTGGTTTTGAAAATAAAAGCTGGCAGGAAAGAATTATTTTTGTTCTCTCTCTCTCTCTCTCTCTCTCTCTCTCTCTCTCTCTCATATTATATATATATATATATATATATATAAATTTTTTTTTTTGAGACAAGGTCTTTCTGTGTAACCCTGAGTGTCCTGGACTTCCCTCTATAGACCAAGCTGGCCTCGAACTCAGAGATTCACTGCCTCTGCCTCTTGTAGGAAAAAAAATACTTTTGTTTTTTTCAAGACAGTCTCTTTGTGTGACCCTGGCTTTTCTAGAACTTGCTCTGTAGACCAGGCTAGCCTTGAACTTAGAGATCTGCCGGCCTCTGCCTCCCAAGTGTTAGGACCAAAGGAGTATGCCACCACTGACTGGTTGAAAAAAGGAAAAAAAAAAAACCACTTTTAATTAGGGACTTTTTACCCGGGCAGTGGTGGCACACGCCTTTAATCCAACATTTGGGAGGCAGAGGCAGGCGGATCTCTGAGTTCGAGGCCAGCCTGGTCTACAGAGTGAGTTCCAGGTCAGCCAGGGCTACACAGAGAAACCCTGTATCGAAAAACCAAAAAAAAAAAAAAAAAAAAAAAAATTAGGGGCTTGCTAACAGTTTCAGAGGGTGAGTCTATGGTCACCATGGTGGGGAATATGACATCAGGTAGGCATGGCCGTAGGTAGAGCAAGTAGGAGAGAGCTCACATCTAATTCACAAGTCTCACTTGGGGTTTTGAACCCTCAAAGCCCACCCACAGTAACACACCCCTCCAACAAAGCCACGCCTCCTAATCTTTCCTAACAGTTCATTAGCTGGGAACCAACATCCAAATATATGAGCCTCTGGGAGCTATTCTCGTTCAAACCAGTGAAGTGGAAACTTTAGGGTTCTTTGGAACGTCGGTTGGATGGCGTTTTGCTGGGGCAAACACGTGAAAGAACATTTAGCTGAAGCAGACACATGTGAAAGGATGCTCTGCTTAAGCAAGCATGTGAAAGGACACGTGATGAAGGATTCTTCAGTAACCAACGCACATGTATTGATCCACCTTACACTGCATAGTTGAGCTGCGTTTGTCAGGACTCCATAGAGAGAAACACCCCAAAAACCTTCCCGTGGTGTGCTGCAGTTTCTTGCCGCTTCAGTAGACTTGGGCGGATTGGCAGAGTGATGTCAGCTGAGATAGATGGATGCATGTGCTGAGGCAAGACCCGTGGAGGAGAGAGATGTTTGGAGAGAGTATAGAAAGGATTCCATGGACAGTGATGGGGAAAGCTTGGCTTGCTGGTACAGCTAGCTGTGCAACCCTTGTGGGTCTCCCGTCTTTACTGATCTTTGCTTTGCTGAGATTAGCACAGTTGAGAACTTCTCTGGGCATCCCTCTGGGTCCCTCCTGCTGACTTGTGCCAAGGCTGAGAGACCTGGCTGTCTCTGCTAAGTCGTGTCGCCGCTGTTGCTAACCGGACTCTACCACACTGGACTGCTGATGAATCTGTGAAGTGTTTGTGAGTGGATGGAGCTGCCGCTGCTAACCTGAGAACTGAGCTGCTGATTCCCAGACAACACAGACAGGAGTTACTCCAAAGAACCTTTCTAAACATGTCCACTTCCCCCATATCTGTTCTTTTTCCACTACCTCTGGTGGGTGGTAGGTTAAAAGGGAGTTTAAAGCATTTAAGAACCATCATTAAAAACAGGATTTGAAAAAATTAAAGTGACAAATCAACACATTAGCCGGGCAGTGGCGGGAGCACTGTCAACTCTGGAACCGAAACTTCTAGACCAGCAGAATTTAAGGTCACACGAACAGGAATTAAACATTTTCCTAGTGGGTCACTAGGGGTGACAGTGAATGGAACTATTTCCTTTTCCATCTGTTGATTCCTGGACGTTCAGATCCTATGGAAGAAACTGAGACATACATTGGATACTGATTCAAGGCATATGTCACCTTCTGGAGATCCCTGCTCTAGCCCTCCAGGGTGCTGCACCTAATTGTCACTGTAACTGTGTCTTCAAAAGGCCATTCCATCTTTCTGTCAGACCAGCTGCTTCGGAATGGTGGGGAACATGATAAGAGCACTGGACTCCATGATCGTGGGTTCACTGTCACACTTCTCTGGTTCTGAAGTGAGTTCCGTGGTCAGTAGCAAGAGATTAGTTGCCTGCAGATGATGGTAGAGCCTTGCTCCAAAATCTCAAAGATCTCTTCCGTGACTTGTCTACAGGGACCTGCCAAAGGCTTCAAACAGCATCTCTATTTGCTACTGACACCTCAGGTACCATTGGGGCTGCTGGATTGTATGGTGCAAGTGGTAGAGCAGCTTGCGTAGTGGCTTGGACCTTGTTGAAGGGCCTTATTCTGTCCCAGCCCCTACACAGAGCTTTCTGAGTCATTTGCTATATGGACCAGAGTAACACATTCAAGTGAAAGATGTGCTGTCTCCAGAACTTCCGGCCTAGCTAACTAAAAGAAAATTGTTTTTGGTGGTCCTTATGGACAGATATAGAGAAAAGGGCATTTGCTAGTTCAATAGTTGTAAACCAAGTATCAGGATATGAAGTGGAAATTTCTGTTTTTTTTTTTTCCCCAATCCAATTGTGTCAACTGATGTTTTTTCTGGAAGCTGTCTTGTGATTTTTGCTGAAAACAGACACTTGAGAGGGTGTGTGATGTTTAGAAGAATATAAACAGAACCCCACAAACAGAGGATGCTCTTGCATTGCTATGTTGTGCAATGTTTTACTGGTATTTACTGGTCTTCACTGGTCTCTGCTGGTTTTCGTTGGTCTTCACTTTGTAGAGAGAAACTTGCCAAAGCACTTCTTTGTGGTATTCTGGCTGATTCTGGCTGCTCCTGCTAACTTGTGTTGATTTTGCAGAGCTTTGCCACCACTACTGATTCACGTTTGGTGTTTGCTATTGAACTGGACTGCTGGTATCCTGACAATGAAGGGTGGAACTGTGATTACTTGATTGAGGTCTTGATAATCAAAGGTCATTCTCTAGGAACTGCCAGTCTTCTGCACTGGCCTGATAGAGAGTTAACGGGAGATGTGGTAGGTCTGCACAAGGACAAGAACAACACTCTACAAATGCTAGTGCTCCTCTCACCAGTTTGCAACTTGTGACGGCCATGTCTTCTGGGCCTCCCACTGTGAAGGATTAGGTTTACACAGCATATCCACTCTACCATTGCAACTTCCCTGAGCCTTCAAATCCCTTCATGGATGCCAAGTGAAGGGATAGCAGGCCTCTCTAACTTGCACAAATTCTTCAGCCAACATTCAAATAAACGTTTGACACCTTTTAAAAAAACTATGTGAGCTTCCATATTAATCGTAAAATCTCTGCTCAGAGGCCGAAACCAATAAACTGATCCACTTTCATGTTCCTACCACCACTTAATTTTTATAAATCCATACTTATGAATATGAGAGATAAAATATCGACTTTATATTTGACAATGAGAATTTCATTTTTGGGTTAATACCATATTTTATTTTTGAAATGATCACTCTGTGTTTATGATCTGTACTGGTTGGTTTTATGACAACTTGCTGCAAGCTAGAGACATCAGGAAAGAGGAAGCCTCAACTGAGAATATGCTTTCAGGAGACCTAGCTTTAGGCAACCCTGTAGGGAATTTTCTTAACTGATTCATTGGGGGAAGTCCCAGTATTGTGGATGGGGCCATCCCTGGGCTGGTGGTTCTGGGTTCTATAAGAAAGCAGGCAGAGAGGCAGCACCCTTTCATGGGCTCTGCATCAGCTCTTACCTCTGGGTTCCTGCCCTGTTTGAGTTCCTGTTCTGACTTCCTTCAGTGATGAACTTTAATATGGAAGCATAAGCTGAATAAATCCTTTCCTCCCCAAGTGCCTTTGGTCATGATGTTTCTTTTTTTTTTTTTTGGTTTTTCGAGACAGGATTTCTCTTTATAGCCCGGGCTGTCCTGAACTCACTCTGTAGACCAGGCTGGCCTCGAACTCAGAAATCCACCTGCCTCTGCCTCCCAAGTGCTGGGATTAAAGGCGTGCACCACCACTGCCCGGCTAGTCATGATGTTTCATTACACCAATAGTAACTGTTGGTATCAGGTCCGAACCCAGTGACATCACATCTAGGCGATCCCACATCGTTGCCAAGGCAACGGCCATACACTCCCAGAATCCACCTGGCTACATCACCGCCCATATAAAATAGGCAGAACTCCCTGACCTTGCACTCTTTCTCTGCCATCTTCTCCCGTTTCTCTGTCCACCTTTGCCCTCTGCCCTGAAAAATCACACACACAACCCGCCCCAACCGGTTGGTCTGGTGTGGTCTGTTCTAAGCTGCCCGCAGAAGTCTAGCAGTAACCCTAACTAAGACATAAACATAGTTACAGACCCATCTCAAAATTATCTTGTTTAATGAAAGTCTAAATATATTAAATCCTCCTTCTCCCGCTCTCCAATAACGTTTATTTAATAACTTTATCTTAATATTGTTTTTGACTTTGGATGGTAAGTTATGTTTTATTACTGTTAGATAACTATTGCTTAATATCTAACCAATCTGTACCTCATATTTTAGAAGACAATTTTTATTTTCTTTTTATAAAGTTTATTATCATTATTTTGGAGACCAACTTTTCCTTCAGACAATGTAAATAATAGAGTTAATAACTCTTGGTCGTTAACTTGGCTACATTTGGAGTTAACTAAAACCCAAAGATAGAGGGCACACCTCTGGGGGATTTCTGCTTATTCTGAAGTGGGAAGATCTACTTTGAATCTGGATCTTTGAATAAGGAAGACGCATCTTTAGTCCGGAACTTGAATTCAGTTCTAAACTGGGCCATGCTTTTTTCTGGAAGCCTATATAAGGACATGGAAGAATGAAACTTTCACTCTTTGCCTGCTCGTCACCTCATCTTGCCAGCAAGTCCTTCATTGACAAGTTTTCTTTCACACAACTCAGTCTAGGTTGGCTTCTGCATCCCTTCTGGTGACGTACAGAGTCGCTGGGCCTCCTGGGAAATGTAGTTCAAGACTTGGCCATCGACGGGTCTCGCGGTGGGCTCTAGGCTTGGGTTATCTTGTGTCTACACCTGAGAAGCGGGTTAGCAGCTGCATGCACGCCTGCTTGCTGGCTGGGAGCGCGCGAAGCTGTGGGGGAGGACAACCGAGCAGCGGCGCGCGTTCCTGAACCCCAGCGCGAATGTGAGACCTGAGTGTTTGAGACCAAACCAACCCGGGCAGTCTGATGAAAGAAAGCCGCCTGCCTCGTCCCGTGGGTCCCAGTGAGCAATGGCAATCCTAGTGTGTGATACCCTGGTGAGACCTGGTGTGTGGAAGGGAAGTGGATTGAGAGAAACTAGGCGCGGATAAGAATGATGGATTAATGGGGAGGCACCAAAGTGCTGGGTAGCCTAATGAAGGTGAGGGTAACACTGTAGTGTGCTTGATCTGTGAACGTGATGATTCTAAGTATGAGCCCCTGAATGTGGATCACCTGGGTGGCAGGGAATGGGACAGTCTGAGTCTTATTTCCTCTAAATCTTATTTCCTCTTCAAATTGTAATTAATAGCTGAAAAGGCTTGGGTTCAAGGCCGATTATCATCTTTTTGCTTAAGCGAGTAGAGGCGATTTCAACTCCAGAAAGATGGCATGGCCTGAGCAAAGGAGAGCTTTCGTGCAGAAGGTTGCTACATAGTTCACAGTACACACCTATAATCAGTCTGTTTTGATCCAAGGGTTGTAGACAGCGGGGTTGGAAGCAGAGAGGGTCTTACCTTTCTGGGAAGGAATGTGTGGCCTTGAGGATGGAGGGAGAGGGGAGCAGAAGGGAACCCTTTTATGTATGTCCATCACGTGGATGTGTTGCTACTGGTAGATACAGTTAATTTAGATTTTTTTTTCTTTTTCTTTCTTCCTTGTCCTCTTCCTCCTCTCTCCCCATCCTCTCTTCCTCCTCCTCTATTTTGAGACAGGCACTCACTACGTACCCCCAGGATTTCTTGGAATTCACTAAGTAGACCAGGCTGGCCCTGAAAGCACAGAAATATGCCTGCCTCTACCTCCCCATTGCTAGAATTCAAGGTGTTCAGTTTTGAGATGGTACTTGAATTAAAATTTAGGGCCTCACCGGGCAGTGGTGGCGCACGCCTTTAATCCCGGCACTTGGGAGGCAGAGGCAGGCGGATTTCTGAGTTCCAGGCCAGCCTGGTCTACAGAGTGAGTTCCAGGACAGCCAGGGCTACACAGAGAAACCCTACATTGAGAATTCTGGAATTTTGGGTTCTAAAAAAACCACAGAAATATTATAAGAATATGTTTTCATTTTAATCCCGGGCGTGGGGGGGTGCTGATTTGTTTCCTGCTCTATCAGAGGCGTGGTTTTACCAGCTGGAGACAGTTTCAGCAGTTGTGTGCTGTTTGGAATTCTGGGGTTTTTTTCAGAGGGTATATAAATGCTAGAGCCCCATAGGTGGGTGGTGTTTGGTCATTACCCCTTAAGTGACCAAGTGCCACCAATTCCCCTATTGGTTGCAGTTTGTCATGCTCAAAGAAGAAACGAGAGGAAGAAATTAAATTCAAAGATCTCTATCTCTCTCTTTCCCCTCTATCCTTCTTACTCCCCTATCTAGTGATGGGGGTGAAACAGAGGTGGGACATAGAGGGTCGGAAAAAGAAGGACCCACAAAGTAGCAAAGGCCAGCTACACAGGGTTATTGGCACACAGGGTACAGTGACACCACTAAAGTGTTTTTCAGGACTTCTGAATAGGTTTTGCTTTGAAGTTTTAGTTAATGTGAATTTTTAGTTGTAATTTTATTCTCTATTAGTACCTTGGGGTTTTTTTGTTTTGTTTTGTTTTTCGAGACAGGGTTTCTCTGTGTAGCCCTGGCTGTCCTGGAACTCACTCTGTAAACCAGGCTGACCTCGAACTCAGAAATCCGCCTGCCTCTGCCTCTTAAGTGGCAGGATTAAAGGTGTGAGCCACCACCGCCTGGCTGAGGTTTGTTTTTAATACATTTCAGTTTCCACCTATTGTTAAAAGACTCAAGGTTGGATTTTACATAAGCATTTTAATTGTCATGTAAACAGCGTTTCATAAATTGTGCCACTATATTTTAAGGAGCAAATTAGAAAAGTAACTAAGGCAAGCAGTGAACAGTTTCTAGTCTTTTAAATTAGGGAATAACTGGCTTTGACAGATAACTTGAAAGTATAGGTTAATATAGATTCTAAACATCAATTGATGATTCTCAGGGAAAAGAACACAGAATAATAATGCCATTGTGCCTACTTTTAGATGTCAATCTGTCTGCATCTCCCAGTAGAGCACACATATATGTATCTACACCAAGTACACAAACATAATTCTGCTGAGTATTTTAATTGCTATCATCTGAAGTGAAAACAGGGTTCTCTGGAAAGTCGGTTGGATGGCGTTTTGCTGGGGCAAACACGTGAGAGAAGCTTTAGCGGAAGAGGACACAGGTGAAAGGCTAAGGCAGGCCGGTCAAGGAACATTGAACTGAAGCAGACACAGGAGAGAAGATGTTCTTCTCCAGTAAGACCACACCTCCCAATCCTTCCCACAACAGTTCAGCAACCAGGCACCAAGCATTCAAATGTATGAGCCTGTGGAGGCCATCCTTATTTAAAAGCCACCATACAGTATGACATACTTTGAGTGCCTGGCCCTTTAAATGATCCTTTGCTCTTCAGTGACGGTTGGCTCTTGGACTTCTGGGAACAGGAGAGAATATAAAAGCCAGCAGAAGCTGAGAGGGTGAGTGGAGAGAGTGAGGAGCTGGAGGAAGTAGTAAGTAGGAGAGAGAGGGAGGGGGAGTGAGAGGGAGGGGGAGAGGGTGGGGGTGGGGAGAGCATAGGTAGGATTGGAGAGTAGGGTCAGAGAAGAGTAGGGTCAGAAAAGACAGTTGATGGAGGAAGAAAGAAGACTGTTTAGGGCTAGAGAGAAGACTGTGAAGCATGAGAACACGAGGCAGTTGAAAGTGAACTGGGCTAGCATACTAAGGCGGCAGTTGAGCCTTGAGAAGCTGAGGTGAGCCACGGAAGAAATTGTTCAGAGACAGATTAAAAACAAGAACCCACAAACAAAGTCATTAAAAATAAAAGAAAAAAAATTAAAGAACAAAAAAGAAACATTTACAAAAAGCTACACCACCACATCAGTCATCGCAGTAAATATCTGGTGAGTCTGTTCAGGGCGTATTTAGGCTTCAGACTTGTCTACTTTTGTGGCGTGCCTTATGATGCATGCTCTGAATGAGAACGACTCTGTGGGTATCAGGCTGCTGTTGGCCATGAAGAGGATGGAAGGCACTGGTTATACATGTAGACAGGAGAGCCCTGGGCAGGCGGAGTGGGCTGTCAGCTGGGAGAGTTCCACCGTCCTTGAGGTGACCATCCGGTAGCTAATTCAGAAATGGGATGGCTAGAGGGAACATGTATGGAAAGACAGAGTGATCCTATTTCATATTCTGGTCTTTGTGGTGGTTTGGGTATGACTAATTGAATTCAAATCATCTATCTTTAGTTGAGTAACTCTGGCTCTGCAAGGGAATAGAATTCCCTCAGAGTCCCTAAGCTCTTCCTCCAAGGAAGAAAAGAGCCGTTCACATGTTTCCATTTGAAAGCTTTGTGGTGGTCTGGATGAGAAAGGCCCTCATGCTCAACAGCAACAGTGAGAGACAGGTGGCAGAACCACGCTGGACCTGAGCCACCGGGTGCCGGCAGTAGCACAGGAAGCCTGCCAGTACCTTATCATTTTTTTATACTTCCTGTAACACCCAATTAGTAGAACCATTTGGGAAGGATTAGGAGGTGTGGCCTTGTTGGAGGAGGTGTGGCCTTGTTGGAGGAGGTGTGTCACTTGCAGATAAGCTCTGAGGTTTCAGGAGCCCATGACAGCTCCAGTGTCTGTCTGTCTCTGTGACTCTGCCTGCGGCCTTTGGATCAGGATATAAAGCTCTCAGCTACTGCTCCAGCGCCATGCCTGCCTTTTTCCTGCCGTGATGATTGTGGACTAATCCTCTAAAACTATAGTAAGGCCCCAATTAAATACGTCCTTTAAAAGAGTTGCCTTGGTCTTTCTTGATCATGGTGTCCATTCACAGAAGTAGAACAGTAACTGAGACAAACTTCAAAGAAACCCTAACCGCTCATGTTTCTTTCCCTCTAGCTTTCTCGGGCTCTACTTTGTTGATAGCAGAACCCAGAAGAGAACTAGTCAACTCCTGAAGTTTTAAGCCATGGCCCAGGTAAGTTGGAGTTGTCTTCCAAGATAGCATGCGAATATCTATTATCACTTGTTAAGCTGCTTCTCTGAGTTTCTTCCAGCTGTTGTGGGATGGTTGTGAGGCAATCTAGAGCTGGCGCCCATTGCTTTTGTGTTCTAGCCTTCTGACAAGTCACCAAAGGGGGAGAAGGTCATTTCTGTAAAGGGAATACTAGAGCTTCCTTCCCAAACCATAGTTCTACAAGGTGGAATTGTGTGACTGAAGGAATAGAGTAAAAGAATGTTTTTATTGACTTCATAGAATAGGACATTTCAGTTCATTAAGACGGGATGTGGCCCTGGCTGGAATTCCCGTTGTGGTGCAGGAGGAAGCGTCTCAGATGGTGGCTGAGCAAGAATAGCAGAATGTCAATAGGAGGCCTTTTGTTGCCCTTTTTTTTTTTTTGGAAGAAAGGTAATATTTGGTTTTACCCTAGGTTCCTGGGCTATCTCATCTGGTTTTTGGTCACCCTAGCAATGTTAAGTATTGATTCTATATTGTGGAGCGGGCCTTAAGTCAAAGCAGATATTGGTTGGTCGTTCCCACAGGCTATGTGCCATCATTGCTGTAGTGTATCTTGCAGGTAGGACACCACCGTAGATGAAAGGGTTTGAGACTGGCTCTGTGTTTATGTTTCTCTTTCGGTGGATACCGAGTACCTTCCTGTGCCAGCAGGACTGGAAGGTGAGAGCTCTGGGCGGCACCAGCTTGGTCAGTGAGTTGAGTAGGTGTGGTCTTCATCGGTGAGGCCAGTTTGTGGACAGCAACCTAGGGTTTTGACAAGTCTGGATTGATTGGAATGCCCATGGGGCCAACAACTCAATCAGATGTAATTCAATTCCAGTACTGGCAGCTTCATTTGGTGACTAGAGATGGCCAACTGGGACTCTGTCTCTGCCCCGTAATTTGGTGATTTCATTTAGATTGCCTACAAATATGTATGTATTTTAGGATATTTCTACTGTATAAGGGTTCCATACTACCCTTCAAATGGACCCTAATTTTACCCATCTCCCCGCTCCCCGCTCCCACTTGGTCTTTCCATGCCTGCACCCCTTCCCCCCCCCAATCATCCATGGCTGTGTATTCTGTTTCTCTATCCCAGTGAGATCTTTCTGTCCCCTCTAGTCCCTTACTCTACCCCTGACCTCTATGAGTCTATGAGTTGTAGCTTGACATAACAGCTAATATCCACATATAAGCAAATACATACCATATTGTCTTTCTAGGTCTGGTATACCTTAAAGATGATTTTTTTTTTTTTTTTAGTTTCATCCATTTACTTGCAAATTTCATGATATCATTTTAAAAAAAAATGGCTGAGTGTGGAGAGCCGTTTAGCCACGCCCCCAAGGTACTAGCCACGCCCCCAAGGAACTGGGGAGAGCCGTTTAGCCACGCCCCTAAGGCGGACGTGAGCCTTGGCTTATCCTTGCCAGTTACAACTCCTTATATGGTGTGGGGCTGTGCTGACAGTGATGTGAGGTTACATCTGACCACTCTGGACCTATGGGCTCAGACCATGCCACGACCCGTGATTGGCCAGGATGGAGTACCTTTTACTTCTGGACGCCATTCCAAGATGGCGCCGGCTTTCCAAGGTCAGCTCAGCTTCCTGAGTAAACAAGCCCATTGCGCATGCGTCGGCCTTGAGACCTCCCTGAGCAGGCTTATGCTAATGAGGTATTGTCAGCCTAACCTATCCTGAGAGAACACGCCACCTAGCCTGCCTAGGGTGGATATATAAGCAGCTGGCTTCTGCCGCTCGGGGTCCCCGTGGTCAAGATTCGTTCCTGGAATAAAGCTGTCTGAGAAGGATCCAACCGTGTCGTGTCTTACTTGCTGGTCGAGGCGGACGCGACATCTGGCGCCGAAACCCGGGACCCGAGGACAGCATCCTCGTGGATTCAGAACTCAACAGCTCAGGACGGAGGTACTGGCTAGAGCTAAGACTCTAGGCTAGAGGAAGGTAAGGCCCTAGGGTATAAATAGTAAAGAAAGAAAACGTTCACGAAAAGAGACGGAGGTACCGGCTAGAGCTAAGACTCTAGGCTAGAGCAAGGTAAGGCTCTAGGAATAAATAAAAGGCCTAGGTGTTTAAGTTCCCGGGGAAAATTGTAACATAATTTTGGTTAGAGTAGTATTATGTTAATTGCAGTCCCATTGTGGGTCGGCTTGTGTGTCGCTATTTTGTTTTGCTTGGGGACGATTCTAAGGTTCTCGGAGGGAGATAATTGTACCAAACGAAAGGTGAAAGTAAAGAAACAGAGACGTAAAATGGAAAATTCTCTATCTCACCAGCTTTTTAGCTCCGCTTCCCTTAAAGCCGGAGGGAGTCCCTCCTTCCGCACCACCGGCCTGGACTCCCTTGCTGAGGGAGGGTGCCGGGATGGTGGAGTGCAATGGACAAAGAAAATTTAATTTTAACAAAGATACAAAGTTGAACCTTGAACATAAAAGGAAGCAGGAGGGTATAAGGAAAGAAGTTGCCCGCTCTCTGGCGTGTTTACAAAAAGAAAAACAAACAAACAAGAAAGCTTATTACAGAGCCCTCCAGAGAAGCAAGAGATGATTGGGGGACGCCCTAATCTCTCTGACTATCTCAAGGAGAGATTCTCAATTTTGTTTTCTATGTTTATTGTCTAACATTGGTATACCAATTTGTCCATATATGTATCATATGTTTGTTTTGTCTGGCATGAATGGTTGTGTTCTATGTCTTATGTTTTGAAAACTGCCTGTTCAATTTACTTTCAAACTTGCTTGGGAAGCAGTCTCAATTTATAATTTACCCTGCTCTTTGGCTGGGAGATGAGCACTAGCCGATACAACCTTGAAAAGTATCAACTGTTTTCATAAGCGGCTTTGGAAAGGAGGCCAACAGTTTCTGCAAGGCCAACTGTTTCTGCAATAAGGGTGTCTCCCAGTTTGATAAGTACTTTTCTCTTAAATTACAGCTAAAAAGGTAAAAATAATTTGCTCAAATGTGTATTTATTTTTATTCTTGATTGATATTAAAAAATGCAAATTTGTTCTATATCATTGGGTATGTTTACAAATCTACAATTTTAGTAACAAAACTGAATTATAGCTGGTAATTCAAGTTGGAGTCATTCAGAACCAAATATTTAAAAGAGATCTCAATAAGAGTTTAATCTGGGATCAAACATGAACACCTTCTTTCGTTGCACAATTGGCTTATTAGTTGATCCCTCTAAGAGACTTTTAATACAAGCCTTTGCTCTCATACAACGAGCTTTAACATATTAGTCTTTGTTGATCCTATAAACATCTAAAGATAATATTTTTCAATGCCTGATACATCAGCTGTATTCCTAAATATATTGTGACACAGAAAGTTCAGATAGGAGAAGATGGTTTACTTATTTTAAATTATTTTCAAAGGTTTCTAGGGATGCTAATTGGCTAAGATCTTATTTTAAGCTCTCCACCAAAGAATTTAGTCTCTCTTTAATGTTCTCAAGAAAGATACAAACCCTAATTTCTTTCCATAATTGGCTGATAAAGGAAAAAATAATTTTACAGAAAATAGAAAAAACTGTTATTAATAGATATATAAATTAGTTATTGGCTGTTTTATAACAGTCCTTTAATACAAGAGATTATTAATATAGATTTATATTTCTTTACTTCCATAAAAAGTTTTACCATCTTGTTTTAAAGCTATTTGCTATATTAATATAATATTATATTAGTATAATATTAATATATTAATAAGTTAAGATCACAAAGGTATCTTAAAGAAAAACTTAAAGAAATATTTCTTATTCCAAATAATAATATAATTAATTATTACAAATACTGGTATTTGGCCTGATACATGATCAGCTTGTTACAGCTTTTTTCTATGCATGCTCTTGTATTTCTTATGCATGTATATATATAGCCCAATGCCTTTGGGAAATCAGTTAGCTGATGATTTAACTAAAATTCGAATATATAATGTTCATAAGGCACAGGAGCTTCATGCTTTGCACCATGTGTCTACAAAGACTCTCCAAAAAATGTTCCATATAACTAGAAAACAGGCTAGAGCAATAATTACAGACTGTTCAGCCTGTGCTCCCTTAGCTTCTGTTCCTCATTATGGCATAAATCCAAGAGGACTGGTAACTAATGATTTATGGCATACGGATGTTACACACATTCCTCAATTTAGAAAGTTATCTTATGTTCCTATAATAGTAGATGCTTTTTTCCTCTATGTTACTACATCTGCTTTATGCGGGGAGAAATTATCTCATATATGTTCTCATCTATTAAAAATTCAAATTAATAAAATAAAAAGGTGGGATATGGGGAATAAAAGATACCCCTTCCTTTATATTTTCACATTCTCTATTTGTTTTGAATTTTCTCACATTGGATAATGCTGGTCTGTCTGCTGCAGACCGTCAGCGGAGTGTAGGAAGTGTTAACAAATCCTTAGTGTATTGGAAAGATCCTGTGGATGTCACTATGCATGGCCCTGATCCAGTGTTGGTCTGGGGTCGTGGTTATGTTTGTGTCTTTCTACAGGAAAGGGACAATCCAATTTGGGTTCCAGAACGACTGACACGGAGGATCTTAACAGTGGATGATGATCCTTCGACGGACTCCCCGGATGATAATTCCAGTCCTCGCCCTTCTCCTTCAGGCTTGGGTTCCTAGTATACAGGGAGATTTACGATGGGCTATACTATCTGCCTATCCTAAGCCTATGCCAATTAGATACAATTCGGTTGTTTTCCCTAAGTTTTTCATTACTAACAAGACTATAGATTTGCCTTATCTCCCGTATGACCCCATATGGGCACCTTTAGGGAGTCTCGCTCCTTGTTAGAGCGAGGCTCTCTCTGTTTTCAGCTAGAGGAAGAAGGAAATTGTATTCAGTTGACAACTCAGGCCTTTGGGAGGTTTGATGAGGATAAAGGCGGTTGGTGGCCTTGGACCCAGGACAACGGCAACCCAAAAATTATTGTTACTCGCCAAAACTTTTGGCGAGAGGTACTCTGGACCAATGTACCTTTATTTCGCCTACAGTTGCTCCTCTAGACCGTCCTTTTCAACCTCGAGTAGCTCCCCATTGTAATTTAGATGATGTAGAAAGCATTCCTCCTTGGTCGGATTGTCAATCGTCTCTTGCTGGTTGGGCGAACCAGGATAGGACTTTCTCTTATTCCCCTAATATGAGGCCTAACCCTGGAGGAATACTAGACATGGCCCAGGGTATGTTCATACAAAATCTCGGGCTGCATCCTTTTTATAAATGGCTACTGTGTGGAGTTAATGGTAGTTGTACAGATCTCAGTCCGTTGATTTTCATTCAAGGTGGATCTGCAGGTAAAACCGTCTTTAATGGCATTACCACCTTGTCTGTACCCCGTTATATACCGGGACGCAAATTTTACAGCAATTCCACTATGGAAATTACGGGAGTTAATACGACCCTAAAACAAATTACATATTCGCCTACCCCAGTGTGTGTCTTTTTTCCTTTTCTGTTTATTCTTTCTAATTCTTCCTTCGGATCTTGTACAACTGATTCTTGTATGTTGTCTCAGTGTTGGGCTGCCGACCGAGCACGGCGTGCCATGATTACTAGAGTGCCAAGATGGATTCCCGTTCCCGTGGACACTCCATCTACGTTGTCTTTATTCAGACAACAACGAGATTTTGGGATAACCGCAGCTATTATAACAGCAATATCACTTAGTGCGGTTGTGGCTACTGCTGCCGGGGTTGCTTTAGCAACCACAGTCCCATCCAGTGTTACTCTTAACCGGTTGTCAGCTACTGTGTCAGATGCAATTGATCGACAAACTTTTGCTAATTCTCAAATAAAAGGCGGTTTAATAATTCTAAATCAGCGCCTGGATTTGATGGAAGAACAGATTGACATCCTTTTCGGCTTGGCACAATTAGGGTGTGAGAGAAAAACTGGAGCGCTTTGCATCACTAGTATTCAATATAAGAATTTTACTCGTGCGGCTAATTTGTCTAGGCAATTATCTCAATATCTTATAGGTAACTGGTCTGAAGGATTCGAAGAAACGCTGGAGAAGCTGAGGGCAGCAGTGGTGGCTATCAATTCGACCCGTGTGGACCTTTCGCTGACGGAGGGGCTCACTTCCTGGATTACGAATGCACTTGGTTTCTTCAAAGAATGGGCAGGAATATTTGTCTGGGGTGCTGCTGTTCTCTTAGAATTGGTTTCTGCTTTTGGTTCCTCTGTCGCTTGCGTCGTGACCATGCGAGGCATAAGGCTGTGGTTTACCAGGCGCTGACAGCCATGGACGAAGGTACTTCCCCAGCCGTTTGGCTGGCCTCCCTTAAGGAGATGTAGTAGAGTACCTTCTGGACCCGATGATGACCATCTAGACATTATTTCCTACATTCTGACTGTTTTGAACGGCATCACCTTAATTTTTGTAGCGGAGAGTCTTGACTGGAGATGTTCTCGATTTTTGAGATAGATTCTCTGAAAGTATGTCTGGGGACATGGAGGTTTTGTGCCTTTTTCCTCTCCCTGAAAAAAAAATAGGCGCGACGACAAGTATGAGGTAGCGCGCACCTCTTTACTTCGTCGTCTTCCCTTGCACAAGGGCTCGGACCTCTACTTTCCTTGCCCTGCTACCTGGTGTTTTCCGTTCGAATCTGTTTGAATGGTGGGACCCTCTGTCACCGCTCTAAGGGTCCATGGTCGCCTGTTGGCTTTCATGGTTCGTGTGTGTTTTCTCTGCCCTATGGTCTAGTAGTGTAAGAAACGCCTTGCCCTGCTAGCGCATGCTGTCCACACCGTGGAGACTGGCCAGTCCCTCTGCCCTGGCCTGCCATGACACCGCAGGCTTTTTAGCGTGCTTTTGCTTCCTGGAGTCTGCAATGCAGGTGATTACATCGTCTGTAGGGCCCAGCCAGAGTGTCGCCTAAGACAGGGGCCACGCCTACAGGAGATTGCCAGCTTCTCCTGGGCCTTAGTTGGCTTTTGCTGCGTGTGCGTCCAGACGGGCTTGACTCTCTGGCCTAGGGATTGTTCTGCCTCCCTGTGTCTGCTCCTTTGGAAGAGCTGGTTGCCGCTATTTAAATTAAAAAGGGGGAACTGTGGAGAGCCGTTTAGCCACGCCCCTAAGGCGGACGTGAGCCTTGGCTTATCCTTGCCAGTTACAACTCCTTATATGGTGTGGGGCTGTGCTGACAGTGATGTGAGGTTACATCTGACCACTCTGGACCTATGGGCTCAGACCATGCCACGACCCGTGATTGGCCAGGATGGAGTACCTTTTACTTCTGGACGCCATTCCAAGATGGCGCCGGCCTTTCCAAGGTCAGCTCAGCTTCCTGAGTAAACAAGCCCATTGCGCATGCGTCGGCCTTGAGACCTCCCTGAGCAGGCTTATGCTAATGAGGTATTGTCAGCCTAACCTATCCTGAGAGAACACGCCACCTAGCCTGCCTAGGGTGGATATATAAGCAGCTGGCTTCTGCCGCTCGGGGTCCCCGTGGTCAAGATTCGTTCCTGGAATAAAGCTGTCTGAGAAGGATCCAACCGTGTCGTGTCTTACTTGCTGGTCGAGGCGGACGCGACAGCTGAGTAATACTCCATTGTGTAAATGTACCACATTTTCTTTATCCATTCTTCTGCTGAGGGACATCTAGGTTGTTTCCAGTTTCTGGCTATTATGAATAGGGCAGCAATGAATATGTTTGAGCGAGCGTCTTTGTGGTAGAATGGAGCGTCTTTGGGGATATGCCCAGGAGTGAGTGGTACAGCTGCGTCTCGAGGTAGATGGATGCCCGTCTTCCTGCAGAACCGCCTCACCGATCTCCACAGTGGCTGGGCGGGTTTTCAGCAGTGGTGAGTGTCCCCACACTCCACGTCCTCACCAGCACGGACTGTCACTGTTCTATTGATCTTAGCCCTTCTTACGGGAGGAAAGTGAATCTCACAGTAGTTTCTGTTTGCATTATCACAACAACTAAGGATGTTGGACATTTAAGTGTTTCCTAGCCATTTGGATTTGCTCCTGAGAATTCTGTTTAGGTCCTTGTCCTGTTTTTAACTGGGTTGTTTTTCTTGATTCCTAGTTTCTTGAGTTCTTGATACAGTTTCATATCAGCCCTCTATGAGAGTACAGTTTGTAAAATCTTTCCCCGTTCTTTAGGCGTGACTTTGAATAACAGTGTCCTTTTCAGTTTTCTTTCTTTCTTTCTTTTTTGGTTTTTCGAGACAGGGTTTCTCTGTGTAGCCCTGGCTGTCCTGGAACTCACTCTGTAGACCAGGCTGGCCTTGAACTCAGAAATCCGCCCTGCCTCTGCTCCCCAAGTGCTGGGATTTAAGGGTGTGTGTCTACCAGTGCCTGGCCCTTTTCAGTTTTTCTTAAGTCCCGTTTATTAACAGTTGATCTCCGCGCTCGTGTTAACAGTGTTCTGTTCAGAGAGTCTTTCCCTGTGCTGATAAAGGCATTTCCCACTGTCCCTTCTGTTAGGTTCAGTGATTCTGGCTTTATGTTGAGGTCTTTGATCCATTTGGAGTTGCGTTTGTCCAGGGTAATAAGGATGGATCTGTTTGGATTCTTTTACATGCAGCCACCAGTTTGATCAGCACCATTTATTGAAGATGCTGTCTTCCTTTTCACTGTGTGTTTCTGGCTTCTTTACTGAAAAGTCAGGTGTCCATAGGTACATGAGTTTATATCTGGGTCATCAGTTCAGTTCTCATGATCAACATGTCTGTTTTTGTGCCAATACCACACTGTTTTGATTATTGTAGATTTGTTGTATACTTTCGATTAGGGATTCACGTCCATGTCTCTTCCTGCTCTATGCTGGACTACCAGCTCTGGGTGCTCATTCATTTTTCTGCTCACTTCTTTTTTCAGGGTTTTCCCTTCCATCCAAACATTTTCTTTAAGTTCACCTCTGATATTTTGTGTGTCCTTTTAGGGACTGATGACGTTCAGAGACGTGGCCGTGGACTTCTCTCCGGAGGAGTGGGAGTGTCTGAGCCCGGAACAGAGGCGTTTATACAGAGACGTGATGCTGGAGAACTACCGCCACCTCGTCTCCGTGGGTGAGATTCAGAGCTCAGCCCTAGATGTTCTTGCAGCAGCAACGGGGTCTTTTTCACAGTCGTAGAGGGGTTCCTTTGAAGTTGGTTTGTCCTTTACAGAATTAGCAATAGTCACTCCCGGTGGGATCCTCCGCCTCCCTCTCCCCTCAGAAATATTTTTTGACTTTCTCTTGTCGTTCTTACCATTGTCTCTCTCATAATAACCAAGGAACCAGATGACAAACGTACAACTCTTACCCATGTGCTCATTCCCTCTTTAAAACAATCTCCTGGGCAGGACTGTGTGTTTATCGGCCACATCTGTTCTCCTTGTTGGAAAAAGGACAAGACCCCTGGATGATTCTGAGGGATGAGACGAGAGGACATTATCCAGGTGAGTGGCACTGGGGGAGAACGAGTCATCAGGAGTCATCAGTGAGGGGGACGGCTGTCTTAGCTAGGGTGCTGGTTACTGTGATGAGACACCATGACCAAAAAGCAAGCTGGGGAGGAAAGGGTTTACCAGGCTTATACTCCCACATCATAGTCCGTCATTGGAGGAAGTCAGGAAACTCAAGCAGGGCAGGAACCTGGAGGCAGGAGCTGGTGCAGAGGCCGTGGAGGGGGCTGCTTACTGACTTGCTCCTCATGGCTCGCCCAACCTGCAGTCTTATAGACCCCAGGACCACCAGCCCAGGGATAATATAAATGTTTCTGAGGTTGTGGTTTTTTTTTTCCTCAAAAGGGGAAAAGATATGTACAAAGACTGGCACAAGCATACTATACTTACATACTTACATAGAAAAAGATAAGAAAAAAAAAATCAAGGAAAGAAAAGGTAATGTGAGGAAAAATTAACATGGCCGTGCATAGTGGAGGAAACGAGAGAGTGGGGAACTTCATAATGCTGGGGGGTGGAGCCACAGGGAAGGACAGCCATGTCTGCATTTGTTTCTGACTAAGCTCATCCAGCTGTGCTGGCTTTCTTCAGTTTGTACAGAAAGTCACGTGGATCATGTATGTAGTCATTCCCACGCAGATGGAAAGGATCAGACAGCGTAGCATGTTTCACTGCTATTACAGGATCAGTCTCTCCATCCATGCTTGCCGGGCCCTGGTGTGTGTGACGTCATTGGTTTCGTGTTAAACACTCCTCCCTCTGTTGTCCTGCATCCGTCCCTGAACTCTTGTTGTGCTATTAGTGGACTTGAGTCGCTCACACTGAGTGAAAAACCTAATGTCTGTTTTTTCTTCTTGATCAATTACCTGGCAATCATTTTTTTTTCTTTGATTCCTTAGATGAATGTGGTCAAGGAGAACTTATGCCTTTCTTTCCCGATTCAGTTTTATTGGCTCTTTTAATTTTGTATTTATTCTTGCTCTCTTTTCATATTCATAATTTTGCCATTTTTAAAGCCATTCATCTCTTTGTGTTATACTCTAGTATTTACTCTATTCATATTGGATGCTTTATCTGGTTTTGGATAAAACATTATGGATTTATCTTTCAGACATAGATTTCAATTCTCAGAACAAGAGGTTACCCGGGGAAAACCTAGCACATATGAAGAATTATCTCAATGGGAAATGAAGGAATATTTTAGAAAGCACAGTCTTGAAGATTTCTGCTTTGGAGATGGCTGGGAAGGCAAAAATCAGTTTCAAACGCATCAAAATCAGGAATGTTTTAAGCAGCCAGAAAGTCGCCAATGAAAGAATGCTCCCTGCGAACCAGGGTGTAGTTAATGCAGGAGAGAAACAATTGAAATTCAAGGTGAAAAAGCCCTCAGTGTGGGGTCTGACCATACCCTTCATCAGCCGGCTTGCCCTGCTAACAAATCCCCAAAGACAAGGAGTGTGGGGAAACCTTGTTCCTGAATGGGAGCGTCCTCACTGTCCTAAGACACCTCAGCAAGGGAAGGGATCAAGGGAGCCGTTTGGTTTGCCTTCAGGAATACCACCGGCCCTCAGCGAGTTCACACTGGTGAGAAGTCCTATGACT
Source organism: Mastomys natalensis (assembly GCA_021653895.1). NCBI lineage: Eukaryota > Metazoa > Chordata > Mammalia > Rodentia > Muridae > Mastomys > Mastomys natalensis. The sequence continues at coordinate 464,585 of JAJTUV010001598.1, read as the reverse complement.
GTAAGGAGTGCGGGAAGTCCTTTACTTTGAAGTCAAACCTAACGAGACATTGCAGAATTCACACTGGCAGAGGCCATACACGTGTCACGGATGTGGAAAAGCGTTTACACAGAGATCCCATCTCATGTCCATCAGAAAATTCACACGGGAAAAAAGCTTACGTGTGTGGAGTCTGTGGTAAAGCTTTTCACTGTGACTCGAGCCTGACAGATCACCAGAGTATTCACTATCATGGGTGTGAGGCAAGAAAGCATACGAATGTAAAAAATGTGGCAAGGATTTTGGTTGCTATTCAGGTCTCAGCATCACCAGAAAATCCACGCTGGAGACAAACCTTTCAAGTGTAAGCACTGTGGAAGGCTCTTTAGGTTTCGCTCACATCTTAGGGCACACATACGGATTCACACTGGTGTGAAGTCCTATGACTGTAAGGAGTGTGGAAAATCCTTTACTCTGAGGTCAAACTTGATGCGACATCACAGAGTCCACACCGGCGAGAGGCCATACGCGTGTCACGGCTGTGGAAAAGCGTTTACACAGAAGTCACATCTCACGTCGCATCAGAAAATCCACACTGGAGAAAAAGCTTACGTGTGTGGAGTCTGCGGAAAGGCTTTCAGCCGCGGCTCGAGCCTGACCAGTCACCAGAATATTCACTATTATGTTGTTAACGCTGGCAAGAAAGTGTACGAATGTAAAGAGTGTGGCAAGGGTTTCGGTTGCCATTCAAATCTTAGTCGCCATCAGAAAATCCACGCTGGAGAGAAACCTTTTAAATGTAGGGCCTGTGGGAAGGCCTTTGGTCAAAGAGCACATCTTACGAAACATCAGAGAGTTCACACTGGCGGAGGCCCTTACGAATGTCAGAATGTGGTGAAGTGTTTCCTTGAGGACCACAACTATGTCGACATCAGAAAATCCATATTGGTGTGAGATGACAGGATGTATGCGAGCATAGAAAAGCCCTTACTTCCGGTTTATGTTGTACCCACAGTAGAACATTCACGTTAGTGGGAAGCCCCGGGTCCGAGGGCTGTGGGAAAGCTTAATCGGAGGTGCACCAGAACGTTCATACTGCGGAAACAAATAATCCAAGGAATATGGAGAGACTGTTCATGCACGGTTCAAAGCTTAAGTCACCATCAGAAAATGTGTGCTGTGGAGGAGGGTTAGCGACCAGGCGTCTCTAACACCGACCTCAGGGACGCCGTGACCGCAGGATATGTTGTCACCGGCTGCCGAGATGCAGCACGCTCGCACCACCACGCTCGCACCGGGGCCATGGCCCCGCATCCTCCCCACGTACACGCATCCTCTTGTAAAAGCGGGTGCTTCCTTGTAGGGAGAACCCCGTGTGCACTGTGTGGGATCATCACCTGTCAATAGAAAGCTCATGGCCTATTAGCTGAAATAGAAGGGAATTAGCAAGAAATAGAAAGTGGGACATCTGGCAGGGTAGGGAGTTAGGCTGAGGCAGGAGATTCCCCCGAACTCTGGAGGAGACAGAAGCATGAAACTGAGGACAGGTAACTAACCCCGAGGACAGAATAGTTTAACAGTTAAGTAAGTGACAGGCTAGTCAAGGAACAAGCCCATTTATTCATAAAAAATTAAGTCTTGGATCATTATTCTAGAAACAAAGAGGCCAGGTAGAAAAGCTGGAGGCCACACCCCCTCCCCCTGTTCTCTTTTTCCCTCCACCCTTGCCCAGAGGCAGCCTCTGTATGCTCCCTCCCCAGTAAACCTCCCAGGTGAGCCCTGTCACACGGTGTGACTTGCGGTGTCCCTTGCTTAAATCATGACAAGGAACCTTAAGTATGTAATGGATATGGGAAATTCTCTATCTGCCGTTCACGGCTTACAGCTGCAGTTCCCACCCTGTGGGCCACAACCACTGGCAAATACGTGTTTCTGATGGTGTTAAGAACTGAGGCACCGCTCCGTAGGAAAGGCACACCCATCAAGCAGCAGCAAGAATGAACGAACTTCTGGCTGGGGTCCTAAGGCCGTTGGAAATGTGTTTTCTGATGGCCGCTACCCACAGGTTGAGAACTGATGGCTTATAACATTTCTTTGTTTGAGAAAAATCAGAGGTATAATAATAAAAGACTTTTAAAGCAAGAAAGTACTAATTGGTCATCAGTTGTGCGCTATTAAAGAGGCAATAGTGTATATTTAGAAGGTACGTTTTAAGGCAATATAAGTGCAAAAAATTATATTTTGACAAGTGATGATGGCTTAATTTCTAGGCGAGCATTAATGAGTTTTTTTTTTCCTAGTAAAACCCAAAAGTCCAAAGAAAATGGCAAAGCATTTTAAAATGCAATTGAAATCATGTCCAAGTAAATCAGGCTATACTAAAAGGAGCGGAGAGCCATGTGCGAAATTTGCCATATGTGCTAACATAATTCAGACAACACAATTAAATGAGGATAGCATTGGACAGGAAATTCCAGGAAAAAATATAAATTTGTGTGTCTGTCTATGTATGCATGCATCTGTTGTGTGGTGTGTTTGCACGAATCTGTGTGTATGCGTGCATCTGTATGCGTGTGTTTCACATGGTACATGTGAAGTAAGTTCTCTGCTCCCATGGGGGTCTCAGGGATCAAATTTAAGTTGTCAGACTAGAAGCCTTCAAGGCTTTGGGCTCCAACTTCTTGTAGTTTCTTTTTCTGGGCACATGATCCCAGTATTTAACGGAATGAAAATACTAGATTTGAAATTTATCTGGAATGTTAAAGCTTTTCTTTAAGTAAATTTTACATGGTTAATTTTTAGTTCAGCCGCAATTTTTTTCATTATCTTTAATGGTGCCATGGTTGTTGTTTCCTATGTGTGTGTATGTATGTATGTGTGTGCACCACGTGTGCCTCTGCATGTGGGTATCTAATGCCCATGGACACTGGGAAAGGATATCGCATCCCCTGTAACTGGATTCCAGATGACTGGTAGCTATTTTGTGGTTGCTGGGAACTGATCCAGGATCATCTGGAAGAGCAGCCTGTGTTCTTAGCCACTGCTCCCCCATCATGATTTATCCTTCAGTTCCTGGTACCTTTCAGTTTATATGATTTAAGGAAATGAGTACATGTATATGTGTGTTGTACATAGTCATATTTGGACTCAGGCATTTGAATACTTGGACCCCAGTTGGTGCTGCTTTTAGGTGTGGCCTTGCTGGCTAAAGTATGTCACTGGAGCAGGCTTCGCAAGTTCGGAATCCTACCATTTCCGATTTGCCCTGGCTTCCTGCTTGCACTTTAAGATGTGAGCCCTCAGCTCTCAGCTGCTCCAGACACTATGCTTGGTCTTGATGAAACTCTTAACCGTCTGGAACCAGAAGCCCCACATACACTGCTCCTCTAATACATTTCCTTGGACATGGTGTTTTATCACAGCCCTGGAAATGTAGCTAATACAGGACTCAGTACCAGGGAGTGGGCCATTACTGACAGACCAGCTATGCAGTTTTTTTGAGGAATGTGGAAAACTTTGGAACTTTGGACTAGAAAAAGCTGAATGCTATCCTCAGTGCTTGATGTGTCATCCTAGCAGGAGCTGGGTGATAGTTTATTTGTTGTTGTTTTGTTTTGTGTGAGCCGATTCAAGCCAGATTAGATTGTATTAAATGCAGGTTTATTGGATAGCTGCTTGGGTGGGTTCCCTGGCTCCAAAGACCGAGGCCAAGGATGGCACCATGGGGAGAGAAAAGGGGGAGAGAAAGAGAGAAAGGGTATGAGCATAGAGAGAAGAGAAAGAAGGAGAAAGAGAGAGTGGGAGAGACCAAAACGTCTGTATTATATAGGGAAGAGCCTCTGGGGGAAGGGCAGCCCAGCCCCTGGGCAGGAAAGTTCAGGGCTGGGGGCAGGGAATGCCAAGTGGGGACTGAGGGATGCTGGGAGAGGCTGGAGGCCAGGTCTGCTTTGATACGTAAAACATGCACCTCAGTCCCTTGTCCAATGGTCCAAAACCAAACATCCCAACCTTTTGTTGATTGTAAATGAATAAAGGGTGACATAGTAATCATCTAAGTCTACTTCCTGCTGACTTTGGGGCACAGTCTTAGGGTGTGGGCAAAAAGGTGGAATGTTGGCCCAGTCCAGGAAGGCTGATTGTGTCACTGCTGTCCAGGTTGTGGGGCCATCTTGGAGTAGGAATGTATAACCCCAGTTGAAGCAGTCTGTAAGGCTGGGCCAGAGCACCTGTGGGTAACTGTTTTGGAGTTTTCCTGGATGCAGGTTCTGAGGGAACACCTGGATGTTAGGGGTAGAAGATACAAGTTAAGGAGTTTAGGAAGAAAGCCTTTTTCTTGGGTGTACATTTGAAACTCTTTTTTTTTTTGTTTTTTTTCGAGACAGGGTTTCTCTGTGTAGCCCTGGCTGTCCTGGAACTCACTCTGTAGACCAGGCTAGCCTCGAACTCAGAAATCCGCCTGCCTCTGCCTCCCAAGTGCTGGGATTAAAGGCGTGCGCCACCACCGCCCGGCACATTTGAAACTCTTAGGCCCATGGTCTTGGGAGCTGGAGGAGGGGAGGGCTGGTCCCAGGACCAGGGAAAGAGAAATAGAGCCCACCCTCAGCAGTAGGCTGGGGAGGGGGCTGTTGGGAGGTGGGGAGGATATGCTATTAATTGATAGTACTTTTCTTGAGTCCAGTTGACCTGTGAGAGGTGGATTTCCTGAAGTTTATAAGAATCTTTTAAAGTTTACAAAGAGATAAATCACTTTCCTTTAACTTTACTTTTTTTTTTCAACCCTTATTTTTAATAATAGTTCTTAAATGCTTTAACCTCCCTTTTAGCCCTCCATCCACCAGAAGTGGTGGGAAAGAAAGGATACGAGAGAAGTGAACCGGTTTAAAAATGGTTCTTTAGAGCAACTCCCGTCTGCATTGTCAGGAAATCAGCGGTTCAGTTCACAGGTCAGCAGCGGCAGCTCAATCCACTCGCAAACACTTCATGGATACACCAACCAGTTTGGTAGCAATATTGGTGACACGACGATGTAGCAGAGACAGCCAGGCCTCAACCTTGGCATGAGTTAGCAGGAGGGACCAACAGGAGTTCTTGGCTGTGTCCTTCTCAGTGAAGCAAAAGTCAGTGAAGACTCTAGACCTGCAAGCATTGCACAGCTAGCTGTATCGCCAAGCCAAGCTCTGTCACTCTCTGGACATTAAAGACTTTAGAAGCCATTTCCACCAACTCCTATATGGGGATTTGAGGACCATCTCTCTACAGTATATTTGAATAGACAAACTTAGCTTGATTTCAGTTACCCATCTTAGGCTTAACCTTGAAAGCATGTACTTTAATTATTAAATAGACCTTATTTTTATTTTGGCATGAATGCATGGAATTGCGGTGAAAGTATGAATTTCCCCATAACAAAGATGGCTGCAATCCATGTGACTGCCTTGTCCAAGGTGGAAGTGAAGCCATAACTCCACCCTCTGTCTCCCAAAGTCACCTGCGGTTTACTCATCCTGTATACTTTCCTGAGGCCAGTGTGGCATCATTAAAATGAACAGGCTAGTCTTCTAGTAACACCATCGCAATCGGTGCCACAGTCAGCGCTGCACCTGGATTGGCCCAAATTCAAATCCTATTGCCCCCTTCTCCCGGTTCTGGGATTACAGATAGTCACCACCACATTCACCAATAATTCCATTTTTGGAAAGGACAGAATACATATAGAGTATGGTGGTTCGCATGAGATTGGTCCTCATAGGCTCATAAGTCAGGGAAGATTAGGTGTGGCCGTGCTGGAGGAGACGTGTCACTAGGGGTGGACTTTGAGATTTAAAAAACCCACACCAGGCCCAGTCTGTCTGTCTGTCTCCCAACACGCAGTGTATGTCTGTCCCTGTCCCTGCTGTCTACAGATCAGGATATGGCTCTCAGCTTCTCCCACACCTTGCCTGGCTTTGTGCCATCATGTTCCTCAACATAATGGTAATTGTAAGTAAGCCCCCCAGCTAAATGCTTGGTTTGATGAGTTACCATGGTCACAGTGTCTCTGCGCAGCAATAGGAAACGAAACTCCCCAGAACTCTTGTTCCCAGTCCCCTCCCCACCACAGCACTGGAAACAGGTAGACAGACAACTAGCTTCTTACATGGATTCCAGTGATTTGAACCTCATGCTTACACGACTAGCAATGTTAGCCGCTGAGCCGTCTCCCCAGCCCGTCTGTGATTTATACCAAAAGACTTCACAACACTGGAAGTGAGTATAAGAAATCTTGTCTCAGGCATCCTTATGTCTACGGAATACCTCAAAAATGTAAATATTCCAGGAGGTGAGGATATAGCTTAGGAGGAGAGGGTGAGTTTAGTGGGTGTAACACGCTAGATTGCGTACGTACTCAGTACCACTCACCCAGGCGAGTGTAAACGCTTGAGCAAAACATGAGGAATGATTAATAGCATTCCCATACCCTAATGAAAATATGGATGGCATCAAAAGAGATGACCATTCTCTGACATTCACCAAGCGTGAGATGGGTCACTATGGGCTGTTCTATGCTATGTAAGCTGTGCATTTCAGACAAAGGACTTCCCGTCCTTTGGTAATTTCCTCACTATTGAGCATCTTCTAATGTCAAGGAAGTTGTGAGCTATAGAAACATTTTCCCACAATCTTCACATTCATAGGGACTCCTCCTAATGTGCATTTTTCCAATACTAAATTCTGAATCACGATAACAAGTCTCTCTGCAATCCTTGCCCTGACTTTCCTTCACCAGTCAATCAACCTCTGATCCATGAAGGAAGGTCTTACCACATTCTTTACATTTACGGAGTTTCCTTTAATGGCTTTTCTCATGTTGAGCAAGTCGTAAAGTCCAAATGAAAGGTCTGTAGTGGAAACATCTGGTTTCTTTGGAAAGTCAGCTATGGTTAAATGCTGTTTTGCTGGAGCACACAGGTGAGAGATGTTCTGCTGTGGTGGACATGTGAAAGGACTCTTGATGGAATTTAACTATGACTCCACAGTCAGGTGGAGCTCGAGCATTTCTCTGCCTTGTTCTTCTTTACCTCTCTCTTCTGTCTTCCCAGTCCTGCCCTACTCGTCTCTCTCCCCCTGGAACCCCGAGCTGGGATTGGAAGTCCAGCCTTTCTATCTCCTCTACCCAGTCAAAGGCTGAATCAACTCTTTATTGGCCAATCAGAGATGATGAGAAATAATTTTCACATAACATTGAGACCAGAAATGCTTGACCATGCCAACATTCAGATTGTAGACAGATATCTGGCATAGAAAGTAGATCTTGGGGACACAGAAATCTGTATCTGAATGCACAGTGTATGAGACCAAGTCCCAACATACTGTTTCCCAATGATCATTTATATTTGTAGAGATTTAGGACAGTAGTTCAGGAACAAGTAAAAACAAAACCTTCATGTAGGTGGTTTTGTGTTGGAGATAACTCTAACTCACATGGGCCGTGATCCAGAGTTGGAAGAGATCACTGGCCCTCCTTTAGAGTCCTCTCCTGAGAAAGCAAAGCAAGAAACGTAAAGAATCTTAGCAGGACAAGCTTTCCACAGATCTTTAGAGCGGACAAATGAGAGGGATATTTTCTTCCTCAAAGGAAGTCAGAGGAAGTAAGGATATTGTTGGAGTTCAGGAACTGCCACTCAAGCCAAACAAACATTGATTTCAGTTAAACAAGAATAGTTTATTGAACAGACATCTTAATATTAGACGTCCAGGACCAAAAAAGAACTGAGGTCCTAGTCTGCTCTCGGTGTAGACTTTTCACAGGAAAAACCAGGTTCGAAAGTTTAAAGGGCAAGGAGAGGAACAGTTGGCTTACTAGGCAAAGCATTATCAGCTAGCCTTTAAGCTGATTGGTCCTGAGTAAGGTAAGCGGGTGGTGCATGGGCGGAGAACAGGGGCATTTCCAAACATTGAGATAATAGAGTTATCTACCTACCTACCTACCTACCTACCTACCTACCTATCTATCCATCTACCTACCTATCTACCTACCTATCTATCCATCTACCTACCTATCTACCTACCTACCTATTTACTTAAGATTCTTTGGGGGGGGAAACCCTTATAGTCAACCAGCCCAAGCCACCTAGCCAGTGAGACGTTTTCTTTCAAGGGATCTTGACTAACCTTGGCCCCTCATCATACTGACCACAGCAGGACCTGAAATGCTCTTGTCCATCATCTTAATGTTTCTGAACATATGCTGTATGGCAAGAAAGTTGAACGTTGTCAGAAAAATACCCTTCTTTTCTTGAACTATAAACTTTATGCTGGGCAGACCTACAAACGTACACCTTAAACTCACCATGCTGAAAACTATGATCCATACAAAGTGCTCTCCAGCAGGAATACTCAGGTTCTAGACTAAAATCCCCGTGCCTTCAGGGAGATGGCTGCTTTGCAAACAGTCACAGTGGCTTTCCTTGCCTGTTGGAGGCAATAATTCTTCCTCTGCTCCTTCCTTTGCACTCACCAAGGCCAGAACCCATCACCTTTAACTATATCCTCATTCCTACAAATGACCTAACAACAGCAATTAGACACAACATTCATTTCCTTCCGGCCACAGGGTCCCTGCCACCATTGTGTTTCCACAAATAGTAACCTGGTATCAAATGCATACCTATATCACACTTAAATTATCTACTATAGGGTCGACCAGATGGCTCAGCAGCAAAGGCACTTGCCATCAAGCCTGAGGACATGAGTTTGATGTTTTAATAAACACGGTAGAAGGTGAGAATTGACCCAAAGTTATCCTCATTCCCATATGCATGTATTCGCCCCATACATGCAACACACAAAAAGTAATTTAAAAAATACAATCATCACACTCAGCTTTCACACAGGCGCACGCGCGAGCCACACACACACACACACACACACCACACACGCCTTCTGAGCTTATCACTCCTCCATGATGGCTGGACTGTGGCAAGGACACTTCATCAGAATGCTCCTCCCTCTACCAGCCCCCACTCTACCCATCTGAGTCTAAATTGAACTTAAGAATTTCTTAGCTCTTAATATAGGAGGTTTTTACAACCTTTATTGTGTTTACGGTGTATGTGTATGTGTGAGCATGTAGATCAGAAGATAACCTCAAGTGCTGCTCTTCCCCCCTTTTTGAGACATGTACAGACACACAAATATCCACACAAATAATCTTTAAAAGAAAAATCTGGTCAGCATGAATGACTATGGCTTTATTACAGTAAAGACATACGACAAAATTCTCCGAGTGGTAAAGTCCATAGCTAGCAGTAATTTCTGAATGACATGCACATGTCAATGTCCTGTGTCACACCTACTCACAACTGTGTGACGCACAGTACTAAGAGGGACCAGAAACTGCATTTGTATGACACACAGGACTGCACTAAACATACATACATCTGCGTCATTCAGAACTGTCAACACCCACAAAAAAACGCTCACACAAGAAGCCAGCATCACCATCCCTTTCAATGTTAGGTTCACCTCTTCTGTGACTTTTCATTTACCTTTATAACTGAAACTTTTCAAACATAAGAATTATGCTAAATAAGCCTACAGATTCTCCACAGGATCTTCTTTTCTTCTACGGTAAATATGTTATATAAATACATACTATGGATCTCCAGTAACCTTAGTAGGTCATGACTTTCTTTTTCCTTTGAGACCTTATCACAAACTCCTGGTTGGCTTTGCATTCACTCTGTAGTCCAGCATGACCTTGAACTTCTGAGTACTAGAATCATGGGCACAATGCCTGGTTATAGAGCTGGAGAACAGACCTAGGGCTTCGTGTATGCCAGGCAAACGCTCTACCAACTGAATTACCTCTCCAGCCCTCACAGAACTTTTAAAATGCAATTCTGAATTTTTTTAAAAAATTCTTTTGGACTTTCTATGTTGTATTAAAAAACAAGCACTTCAAATTTTCCCTAGAAATTAAATAATACACATATGAAAATCATGTCTCACATATGTTACACGTTTATATGTCACTGCAAATACTTTACAATAGAGCTATATGCCCTTTCTCTTATAAGGCATCCTCACAGTACATAAATAACCCACCTGTACAGTCGTCCCTAAATTAACAGCAATCACATCATGACTTTGAATGACAGACATGTTATTTTGCCAAAAGCTCTTTAAAAAAAAAAAAAAAAGAAATTCAACATTAGAGATAAGTTAGCTTTCCTTAATTTTTGTGTCACAAGATACCATAGTAGTGAAAAGTGTAAGCTCTTAGAAAGACATCTCAACATATTTATCTTCATGGGTTTCCTCAAAAGTGAGGGCCGGGGCTGCAGCAGAGAAACAGGAGAGCTCACACACACAGGCTCTGGGTTTCACACCACAGGAGAAAGTATGAACGTCCAAGTGTGGACCCATGTTGACATAATGACTAAAATCACTTTTCATACATTTTGGGGCTCTGCGACACTATGAATTTTCTGTCGTATGAGAGGTGAGTCCAAGAGAAAAAACGGTTTTCCACCTTTCTCAGATAGCCAGGGTTGCTTGCCAGTCTCCACTCGCTAAAGCTGTGACTCTGAAATGCATTTCCACATCTCTTATGTATCTTCTGAGTATTGACTTGCTATCAGCTCAGGATCATGAATAAATGTTTCCAAATTCCTTGAATTCAGTTCTCTTAGTCAGCATGATTTTATAGCCGTCTATTAAATTTTGAACCAGGAAGGTCTTTCCATATTCCTTATATCCAGTTTCCTCTCATGAATTTTCTCCCTTTGAGCAAGACATGAACCCACGAAAAGTCTCCACACTGCTTACACTGTAGGATTCTCTACCCCAGGGACTGACATGGACAGAGACTTGAGTTACAGCTGAAGGCTTCCCCAGATCTGTCTTAGATTCCCCACCGATGTGGACATTCTAGTGCTGGGTAAGATTGGAGACCTAGAAATAGGCTTTTCCAACTTCCCCACCTTAACTTAATTTCTCATCAGTATAAATCTTCTGACACTGACTGAGCTGAGCCATGAGCAGAATCTTCCCAACACTCCTTAAATTTATAAGATTGTTGACCAGCGTGAACTCTCTCATGCTTAACAGCATCTGACTGCCAAGCAACGGCTTCTCTGCTTTCAGCACGTCCTTGGGCTGCTCCACACTGTGAACTCTCTGATGTTTAATGAGATGTGACTGCTGAATAAAGGCTTTGCCACATTCATTACACTCGTAGGGCCGCTCCCCAGTGTGGATCCTCTGGTGGCGGGCGAGGTCTGACGCGGAAGCGAAGGCTTTCCAGCACTCCTGACATTTATACGGCTTTTCTCCAGTATGCAGTCTCTGATGCCGGGTCAGTTCTGAGCTGTATCTGAAGGCCTTCGGGCATTCCTTGCATTGAAAACGTTTCTCGCGAATATGAATTGTCTGGAGATCCGTATCACGTGAACGCCAACGAAAGTCCTTGCCCTTCTCCTTACAGTCATACGTGGTCTTGGCAGTCTGGAGTTGAGTACGTTCTGGATCACGAAGGACGGTCTCGCCATATTCCTTACCTACCCAGAATTTCTCGCCCGTATGAATCAAGGAACGCGGGGCGGGTTCTAAACCAGAACCAAACGCCTTCTCTCCTTCGTCGAATTCGTCTGATTTCTTCCTATGAATTTTCTGATGTTGAGTCAGGTGTGCTCCGCGAGTGAAAGCTTTCCCACACTCCTTACACACATAAGGCTTCACACCGGTGTGAACTCTCTGGTGCCGGCCAAGGTCGGATCTGCAAATGAAGCCCTTCCCACATTCCTTACACTTGTAGGGCTTTTCTCCAGTGTGAATCTTCTGATGTCGGGAGAGGTCTGAGGGGCAACGGAAGGCCTTCTCGCAGTCCTTACATTTGAAAAGTTTCTCCCTGTTATGGATTTTTTTAAGACTACTAACAATGGAGCGCAGACTAAAGGCCTTGCCGCATTCTTTACACTCGTACAGTTTCTTACCGGTGTGAACTGTGTCACACCGAGGAAATTCTGGGTCTGGAAAGAACGCCTTCCCGTTTTCCTTATCTTCAAAGAACTTCTCACCGATGTAAATTAGCTGCCGCTGGGTATGATCTAAGGCAAAACTAAAGGAGTTCTTACATTCTTTACATTTATGCAATCTGTCGCCAGTGTGAATCTTCCTATGTTGACTTAACTGGGACCCACACGTGAAGGCTTTCCCACACTCCTTGCAGACGTAAGGTTTTTCACCCGTGTGGATTCTCTGATGTTTAATGAGATGAGACTGCTGGATAAAAGCCTTCCCACACTCACTACACTCGTAGGGCTTCTCGCCGGTGTGGATCCTCTCGTGACGCGTGAGGTCTGAGCCACAGCTGAAGGCTTTCCCACATTCCCTACACTGATAGGGCTTCTCGCCGGTGTGAATCCGGTGATGCCGGGTCAGGTCGGAGCTGTAATTGAAGTACTTCCCACACTCCTTACACTCGTAAGACTTCTCGCCAGTGTGGGTCCGAACGTGCACGCTGAGCAGGGAATGAAACCTAAAGGCTTTCCCGCACTCCTTACATTTGAAAGGCTTTTCCCCAGTGTGAATTCTCTTGTGACCAGTGAGGCTAGACCGGAAGCTAAAAGCCTTGCCACACTCGTCACACTGAAACGCCTTCTTGCCAGCAGGAACCTCACGGTGGTATCGAGTAAGTCTAGGGCCAGGAGGAAAGGTCTTTCCGCATTTTTTATCTTCCCCGAATTTCTCACCTTTGTGGACGAACTGAAGTTGAGTGGGCTCTGGTGTAAAACTAAAGGGTTGTTCAGATTTGAGTTCCTTTGCTTTCTCTGCTATATTCAGTCTTGGACACTGGTTAAAAGCTGTGAGCAGATTCAGAAGGGGCAATTTGTCATAAGTGAGTGTCGTTTGCTTGAGGTTTTCTTCTTGATTCTCATTTTGTGATGGGTCCTGACCTTTGTCTTCCCAATCCGCTGCAGGACACGGGCCTTCACGCCCGGGATTTGGCTCTATTCCCCTTACCTCCCAGTGGGACAACCGACTTGCACATGTGATGGGTTTTGGTAGGATTTTCTTCATCTGCCACCCGGAATCTGTATCTGAAAGACGAGAATGTACAGGTGTGCTGTTTTATTAGAAAGAAAAAAAAAATGCCATCAAAAGCTAAGGTTAAAGTAAATTGCACGAGAAGTGAATGTCTTAACAAACAAAACAACTAACAACAAAGCCCCAAATTTGGACAATATTAAAAAGGACAAAAAATAAACAGAAATTTCAGAGAGCTAATTTTAAAAGGTGTCAAGGTGGGGAGGGGTAGGGTAGGGGGTGCAGTTTGCTTAGAACAGACTAGCATTTTATAAACCCAGGTAATCCAAAAGCACAAATAGTCTAATCCAGTAACAACAATGTAACACAGCTCATGGTCGGTCTCTTCCACGGCCATGTCAACGATTACACAGGCTGCTTCCTTCACGGATTTTAAAAATGTATGCATCTATTTTATGTGACTGGGTGCTTGCCTGCATGTAATGTATGTCTGTGTACTGTGTGTGCTCGTACCCATGGATATCAGAAGTGCCAGAAACCCCCTAGGATTGGAGTTAGGCAGCTGTGAGCCACCACATGGGTGCTGGAAAGCAAAGCAAGGTCCTCCTTACGAGCAGCCAGTGCTCTTAACCACTGAGCCATCTCTTCAGCCTCTATATGGCTTTTTGTACCATAGAAGACAAAAGCATATCCAGGTCGGTGGTTCAGTCAAAGATTAATTTATTATATTATGATGATGATGATTATGGTGGTGATGGAGAGAGAGAGAAAGAGAGAGAAAGAGAGAGAGGGAGAGAGAGAACGAGACAAACAGTGAGCGTGTACATGCCACAGTAGACATACGGAAGTCATTGTGTGTGTGTGTGTGCTGCATGAGCGTGCAGAAGTCATACTGCAACTTTCAGAAGCCAGTTCTGCCACCATGGGACTGGACTCAGGGCCTCGGAAGAACAAAGTGAGAAACACTTCCACCTGCTGAGCCATCTTGCTTGTCCCTAGTACATAATTCCTCCAGAGCACCTGGCAGTCCATGCTGAAAGACTGACAAAGGCCAGCCTCTCCCGCAGAGGAGACAATGGAATACAGGGAAGTGGACAAGCCGGGCTGGTTCCTGCCGTGTCCCCTAGTCGCCCCTCTTTGGCCCTGACCTCTTTGCAGGTAGTTTCTCCTAAGTGTCCCAAACTGGTTTTACTTGGTATTTTTAACAGATGACCTTTTATACAAACATTTCTGGGCACATTCCTACCACAGAAAAGAATAGGTTTCTTAATACATTCTTTCTTTTTTTTTTTTTGGTTTTTCGAGACAGGGTTTCTCTGTGTAGCCCGGGCTGTCCTGGAACTCACTCTGTAGACCAGGCTGGCCTCGAACAACACTAGCAAGTCAAAATGAAATTAGAAAGCTGGAAACTGTGGGTAAAAAAAATGCCTCGTGAACTCGGGAAACAAGGAGGGAGCGAGAAGCGGGTAATCCAAGAAGGCTGCGTGTGCCGGCCCACGGGAGGAAGGAAAAGTTTAAAGGCAGCTAAAGTGAATGACGTGTTCACAATTTTTAGGAAACTTTATAAACATCCAAATGGAAAATGGTAAGAAGACAGCAAGGGAGGGCAGGCATTTGACCTCCTTCATTCATAAAATCATGACTTTGTTAGCCAGGAATCCCTACACACCCCTGCACCAGCTGGGAAACCCTGTCTGCCCTCCTTCCCCCAAGCCCCGCCCCCTGTACATCTTTCCAGCCTGGCCCAAGAGTGGGCCCCTCAGGGGCTCAGTTTTTGACCATGACAGGACACCATCCCAGGTCTTAGCTGACATATCATCACCCTGAGCCCAAGACACACAAAACCCCATTGATTTAGCCTGGATGTGTGACTTCACCGACCACTTGTGAGATTGGTGAATCCACTGAGAGCTGCCTCTTAATAAACCTGCCTTCATCTACTTTTAATCTGGTCTGATCTGGCCTATATCGCCAAGGGAGAAAGAGCCTATCATGACCACTGGAGAGAGAACTGCACTTCACTTTTTGTCTCATGGAGGACAAACAGGATGACAGAGGTTACGGGCGGACTGCGGAGTGAAGGCGGTGCAGGAAAGGCCAGCCGCGCGTTAGCCTTGGCCGCAGACCATTCTTGGGAGAGGTGCTGCCGACTCACTGAATGGCCAGACTAGGGGATGACCGCCCCGGCGGTCTTCACTCACCCGGGCAAAATCTGCTCTCATTGCCCAAATCCATGCAGGCATCTTGCTCTTTTTCCGACACAGGGAACACATGTGGTTGATAAATGCAAAGTCCTACGTGAGAGATAAAACACAGGCAGTGACCATATGGAAAAGTAGCCAGAAAGGTTGACCTGGTGCCCTGGTAACAAAGCAAGAGTAACAACGACAGGAAGGACAAAGAAAAAGCACAACAGGCTTTGGGAGGACAGTATCTCTGCAAAAACCAGCCATTTTCCAGAAGAAACATAGGTCAGAAATCCCCGAAATTTCTTAAAAAAAAAAAGTCAGTAGTTGCCAATAAGGAACCCAGGAATGTCTAGGGTTGAGTCTCACCCACGGAGACGAGGTGGCGGTAGTTCTCCAGCATCACGTCTCTGTATAAACGCCTCTGTTCCGGGCTCAGACACTCCCACTCCTCCGGAGAGAAGTCCACGGCCACGTCTCTGAACGTCATCACCTGTCATGGCACAAACCCAATCCATGTTCATGGTCAAAGCTGAAGAAACGATTCAGCTGGAAGGAAAAAAAGGTGACAAACGGCAGAGCCGGGAACGGTCCTCGGAGCTGGCAGTTCGTGGCTCTGGGGAAAGGGTCAAGGGACCAAGTGTGACAAACCGAGTCCAGTGCCCACAGGCTCTTAAAACTGCTGTTCTGGGGACTGGGGCTCGGCGGTAGTGTACTTGCTGCTCTTCTAGGACCTGAATTGAGTTCCAAGTATCATCCTGGGCACCCATCCTGGCCGCCCATAGCTCCAGGGGATCGACACCCCCTTCTAGCCTCGCCGGTTCCTCCCCACATATTATGTTATTTATAGAAGCAGACACACATACACACTAAAAATATATATATAAAAATATGAAAACAAACTATTGCTTGGTCACAATATCCTCATCGGCTTCACAGAAGGAACATCGTCAAGACACAAGGAGGGAGAAAAGACATCCTGGAGAGACGACACCTGTTTGAAGTCACTAACTCCAGATGTCTATAAACCACGAGTAAATCTGGTCATTTTGTGGATGTTTGTTCTTGAAGTGGTGGGTACTTTCTGTCCAATTTTCCATCAGTTTAAATTCAAAGAATTCTTTAGTGATGTATTTCCAAAATAAATACTAGATTTTTTGTTTTGTTTTGTTTTATTTGTTTCTGAGCAAACGTGTTGCTCTCTGTAAGCAACTGTCAACCAGCTGACCTCTTGCTAATTCCCAGGTCTCTGTACACTTAGGGTTTCCGTCATGACCTCTAAATGCACCAGGAGAGTCACACGCTGAAACAGGCCCTGAACTGCATCAAGTCTCCTCCTGGCTGACTGAAACGCTCCAGTCTGCACACAGTACATGAAAACATTTTGTCATCTGCCACCATCATCCCACCTATGGATCTGATGTGACAGTCCAGGATGCCCTCCACAGACACGCTTTCTTCCTGATTAGATAGGGACTCCACAGGAAGACCAACAGAGTCAACTAACCTGGACCCTTGGGGCTCTCAGAGTCTGAACCACCAACCAAAGAACATACACAGGCTGGACCTAAGCCTCCCTGCACATATGTAACATGTGCAGCTTGTCCTTCATGTGGGTCCTGAACAACCGCAGCAGGGGCTATCCCTAAAGCTGTTGCTTGTACGTGGGATACGCTCTTCTAGGTGGCTGCCTTATCTGGCGTCAGTGGGAGAGGAAGCACCTAGCCTTGCAGACACTTTAAGTGCCAGGGTTGGGGAGATACCCAGAGGGTTCCACCTGCTCAAAGGAGAAGGGGATAGGGGTGGAGGAAGGATTGTGGGAAGGGGTGACGATGAGGGGGGCACTGAGCGGGATGTAAAATGAATAAGTAAATAAAAAAAAGAAAGAAAGAAAAACAAAACAAAACTAAAAAAAACAAAACAAACCACAGCACTGCCAAGTGGGAGAGTTTAGGGTCTATTAACAGAAGAAAGAATGCCATACACAGAAAGTCCTAGGCTCCTGCCCATGGCATCACTGACCGTGCAGAACGAGAGACAAGCACATTCTTATGAGGAGAAATAGTTATTGTTGAGATAATATGAACTCACATGGGCCATGATTTGAAACTCCTAAAAGCGACCAGTCGGTCCTCTTCTTGATTCCTATGTTGATGAGGCCAGCTCCTGAGAAGAGAGTGCACAGGGAAGAGAACCATGAGACAGCTGGCTTTCCACAGACCATTCAGAGAGCGCATGAGAAATGACAGCCCCGCCAAAAGTCAAGAGAACCCCAAGTAAAGCAGGATGACGTTGTAATCTAGTAAACTGTGGCCAACATCATTCTATAGGTCGTGGTGGTGGCACACATGTTTAATCCCAGCACTCAGGAAGGCAGAGGCAGGTGGATCTCTGAGTTCGAGGCCAGCCTGCTCTACGGGGTGAGTTCCGGGACAGCCAGGGCTACTCGGATAAGCCCTGTCTTGAAAAATAAAACAAAATAAATAAAATCATTCCAGAGATCAGGATATGAGACAAGGTTATTCTGAGTTAATCTAAATGCCTCCAAAAACTCTACGAAGCTGGAAATGGAACTCTCTTTTTGGGTGTCCACCGGAGCTGTTGGGACTCCCTGTACGTCCAGGACAGGGGCTCCTACTTTCCCCGTGTCTAACAAACTCTACAGCACCTACTGAGCCACTTCCATCTACAATATCTAAGAAGGGTCACGCTAGAAAACTGAAGACAGTTTTGAGGCTATAACAAGTCTGAAGAAAGTCACCAGGCAATCGGTGAGACAAGCACACACACAGGCTCCAGAGTTCACAGGGCACCTGCAGAAGCCGCACATAGTCCTATCCACCTCCACTGCCAGTTCCCATTAACCCCCAACCCCGGCACAGTCCTAGCAAGTGTGCCTCGCAGTCAGGGCGTCGGGCCTTGCCTCCGCAGAGAGAAATAACTGCACTTTAAAATCTTTACTTTTACTTTATGTGAATGAATATTCGTCTCCTGTGTATCCGTGCACCACATGTGTCCCTGGTGCTCTCCGAGGACAGGAGAGGATGTCAGACTCCTTGGAACTGGAGTCAGAAATGGTTGTGAGCTGCCACGTGGGTGCTGGGAACGAAACGCAGGTCCTCTGCAAGAACAGCGGGTGCTCCTAACTGTGGAGTCGTCTCTCCAGTCTCTAACTCTACATAGTTTTAAACTTAGAGATGTGGAAAGGTCTAGAGAGATGACTCAGTAGTTAAGAGCACTGGCTGTCTTTCTAGAGGACCTGGGTTCAATTCCCAGCACCCACGTGCTGGCTCACAAGTATCTGTGACTCCAGCTTCAGGGGATCAGCCACCCTTTCCACGGGCAATGCCTGCACAGGATACAGAGACATCCAGATGGAACACCTACATACATATAATTAAAACAAAGAAACAAACAGAACAAAAAACCAACCAGCCAAACATACAAACAAACAGGACAGACATAGTGGTCAATGCCTTTAATCTCAGCGCTGAGGAATGAGAGGCAGGAAGATCTTTGAGTGTGAGGCTAGCCTGGTCCACATCTCAAGTTCCTGGCCAGCTGGAGCTACATAGTAAGACCCTGTTTCAAAAAAACATAAGTGTGTGTGGGTGGGGGTGGCGTGGGAGGGGAAGCTGTCACAGAGAGCAGAGCAGGGCGCAGTGAGGCTCATGAAAATTCCATGTAAAGTTATATCTCCATTTCCCTAGGACACGAAGAGCTCCGTGGTCATGATGGGTCTTTGCAAGTCAAGTGAAGGCTACTGAACAACCGTGAAGTGAAACACACTTTGTGTTTTGGGAGGAGACGGGGAGGACTATGCGAGTAACTATTACACAGTTTGAAAGAAGAACCATTCTAATCCCGCATCCCTCCTGAAGCCATGTAGAGGAATCAGCGATAAACAGAACCTGGATAGTCCGGCAACGAGAAATACTCCCTCTGTAAGAAGTGGGCAAACACTGAACACACTGACAGACAAGACAGGAAAAGCAGCAGGGAATTCACAGGTTCTCAGTGAATTCTAGGCCAGCCGGGCTAGAGAGACTGTGTCTCCCCAGACCCCAAAAAAGAGCCAGTGGGTGGTGGCACACACCTTTAATCCCACTTGCCAGCGTGGTGGCGACGCTTACCGCACTGGAGGCAGAGGCAGGCGGATTCTGAGTGGGGCCCAGCCTGTCTACAGAGTGAGTTCCAGGACAGCCAGGGCTACACAGAGAAACCCTGTCTCGGGGGTGAGAGGCAGGGGGAGAAGAAGTGATTGTTGCTAAAAGGAGACAGTAAGGGGGACTTGGATTCAAGGTGACTAAACAATGCTGTGACGCCGTGAGTGGATACTAACACCTACCTGCCTAAATAACTGTAATGGAAGGACACGATGGTACAGGGGAAATAGCACACAACGTCACCTATAAAAATTTAGATAAAAAACCCCGAAGAGAGGATAGGCTGAGGAGATGCCCCGGGTTCCGAGCACTGTTGCTCTTGCAGAAGAGCCTGGCTTCATTCCAACACCCACATGAGGTGCAGGAGCATCAGCATTCCAGTTCCAGGGGATTCGACGTTCTCTTCTGACCTCTCCAGCGAATCAGGCATGCACTTGGTATACATACATATATACACAGGCGAACACTCGGGCACATTAAAAAGTATAAAAATTTAAAACTCGCAAAGAGCTATGCTAAAAAGGTCAACTACCTCTAACGGAGACGAAGTTCAAGTTTTTATTAGACTTTTCCACCCTGAAAATTTATGGCTTGTATATTGGTGGGAAAAGAGATGAGAGAATCAATGACTGTATATATAGCCAAGTTATCATTCAATGTATAAATTAACTTATTTTGGGTTTTTGAGACAAGGTTTCATTATGTAACCCTGGCTGGCTGGGAACTTACTAAGTAGACCAGGCTAGCCCTAAACAGAGATAGCCTGTTTCTGCCTTCAAATTGTTGGGATTAAAGACTTGCACTAGCATGCTTTCTTCTTGCACATGAAAGCAAGGTCAGGAGGGTCCTATGACTGGTAGAAGCGAGAGCGGCAGAAGTCGGGCTGAGTCCAGACCCTCCGCCAAGGCACTATGCACTCTTTAACACCTGAGCCTCTCCTGTCCCTTTCTCTACTCTTTTATCTCCCAGTTATGTTTCTGCCATCCCACTCACCAAGAAAGCTCTTCCTTCAGCTCCACGCCCACTTTCAGAAAGTACAGTGTCTATTATTAAACACAATACTCTCTCTTTGTGTGCCAGGGCAGCAGCTCTATCGTGCTTACATACACGATCATGTACATCCAGGCATACGTAAACTGTCCACTGAATGTGACCATCGCTTTCTCGAACACACACAGGCAAGGCAATTGCTCACGGCTCACACATTCATCCCAAGTGTGTGTACCCCATCTCCAAGCTCCCATACTGACTCCAACCCTGCCAGCCGGGAACACCACCACATCCTCTTCAGAACCCCACAACTCCGCAGGAAAGCCTCTGCTTTCATGGCCATTCTGATTCCACGCTTTAACTGACACTCGCTATGCCCCATAGATCCTAGACGTTCCTAGGGCTTCAAGCCTGAAGCCAATTGAGTTGAACCCCCCCCGGAAGTTGCTTTGTAGCGGTGCACTCTGGGAAATGTAGTCGTCCTGTATTGTCTTTAACAAAAGACTACACGACAACTGTCAATGTAAAGGCCCTGGCTTTAAACTCCATCGCTTCCATCGACACAGGCCTTCCCCACACGCAGAGCTCACATCTGTTCACAAGAGCTTCAGGAATTTCAGGACACGCTGAGATGGCCAATACTGAGACTTACATACTGCTCTTCCTCAGCTATCCAAAGGATGCCTCTAACCATTTTTGGACCAGCAATATCCATGGGTGGGAGGTTTCCTGGGAAATGTAGTCCACTGTCTGGGAAGCCAGAGAAACAGGCCTCAGAAAGATGATGAGACACATGGGTTGTAAAACAGCATCATACTAGTGGTGAGTCTATACAGTCTACATTCCAACAACAAACTAGTTCGCTACCTCGTATCACACTAGCACCTGCCTGCTTTACGATGAAAGAGGAAAAGGGTTACGTTTTAGTTGGTGCCGGGGCCAAAACCCTGTCCTGCTTAAAAATCCACGAAGACTACTTGAACTCAGGTTTAGAGTCTCTTCCACTCTCAAATTAACAGAAATACCTTAATCCCAACCTCCAAATACTCTTTTTTTTTTTTTTTAAATGTTTTGGTTTTGCAATGGACGCGATCGAATGGGTCATAGCCAGTTGTGAGCTACCACAGGGTAGTGGGAATCAAAGCCAGTTCCTCTCTAACGGCAGCAAATGTTCTTACTGCTGAGCCATCCTCCACTCCCTTCGACTCCCCTTAAAGCATATGTTGTAAATGCATGCTCAGGTTATGTTGTTCTTTGGTATATCGAATGCCATTCTGTCCATCTGTTTGCTTGCTTAAGTCCCAACAGAGGAGGATGGGTCACAGCAACTTAAGAGCAGGGCTTAGGAGGAAATCTCGAAGGCACTTCAATGGTGTCAGCCCCTCAGTGGTTAGCTACGCCATGCAGGGTTCTCATTCAGCTACTGGGCTAAGAACCTCATTCACGGCTCTGTCCACCCACCAGTTTGTTCAACTATGTCCCATCCAGTTCGGTGAAGTTATAATCTACCTGAGAGAGGACCATGCAAGACTTGAATTTTAATTCAAATGCCAACTCACTGGTGGGGTGTGATGGTGCTCACCTATCGTCCTAGCACTTGGAAAGTGGAGCTGGGAGGACCCAGATTCAGCCCTAGACTCTGATCTGATATACCCTGTTTGAGGCCAGCCTGACTACAGCCTATCTCAAAATCAAACAAAACCACCACTTGTCTGTGCTTGAGCTTGGTTGGGTCTTTAATGTTTATATATACATATATATATACATACATACACACACACAAAAGCAGGCATGTTAGCCTACACCTGTAATCCCAGCATTGGCAGATGAATCTCTAAATTCAATGTCAGTATGAATTTGCATAGCAAGTCCTATGCTAGCCAGGGCCCCTATCTAGAAGAGAAATCTAGATAGGTAGAGAGGCCCTATCTCAAGAAGAGAAAGGGAAGTGGGTAGGATTATGGCATTGAAGTTTCTAAGTACTTCAGATAAGGAAACGAGATGACATTTACTTTCAAAATCTGGAAGATGTGGACACGCCACTGTTGAGGCTGGGCCCCACTGGTTCTTCAGTACTGCCTGCAGTTCGTTTCAGTCATGGCGATGCTGTTACAAACATAATCACATTCTGGAGCAGGACATGGTGGTTCACACCTGCTATCTCAGTCCTCCAAAGGGTGACCAGGGCTAAAGATCCTGTCTAAACAACAAAACAACAGAAACCAAGCCAGTAGCCTCAAAACCAAACCCGATCTGTGTCTCCTCAGGAACTCTCTAGAGGAGGGAAATGTCTGCTTGGAGGACCCTGGGCGTTAATAAAGCCCCCACCCAAAAAAACCCCTACGGACAAAACACTGTGTTTAAAAACAGTCGACTACATTGCCTGTAGATTGCCCACGCCGCACAATTAACTTACAGAAAAATAAAAATGCTATTTAGTTATTATCAGCTGTGCCTTTTCCCTCCTGTAACGCGGACACCCCAGAAGACCACACTTACTAATCGTAATATGAAAAAAAAATATATGATTTAGGGTGCTTCAGATATCTCTATAATCTCAGCCACTCGTGTACAGTGATCTATCCAGTCCAGACACAATCTCCAAGAACCATTCGATCCACATACAATGTCCCCTCCCCACAACAGCTCGATCCACTCACAAAGCGCCACAGCTCGACCCCCAACTCTCGCTCATTTTCCTTACCTCGCAGTTTCTCTGCTGTTCAACTCCTCCCAGATCCAGCAGCACTAATCTCCCCATGCTCTCTCTCACACACACGCAGGGCTGTCATTGCGGACTCTGTCACCTGCAGGACGAGGCTGGCTTCCTCTTGGTCAAACTGCCGCTGCTGGGCTGGTCTCAGATGCTGGGGTCCTACGTTCCGGTTGCGGCCCCAACTTCCCGCAGGAAGTCGAATTCGGAACAGCCTCCCTGGCCAGATTTCCGTCGGGGGATTGGATGACTCAGCCGACTCTAGCCGTGCGCCTGCGGGCGCCAGCACGGCCTTGAACTACATTTCCCAGAATACCTCGTGGTCCCGCTTGTCGCCTCTTGAGTGGCGGTCTCTTGGAAATTCGCAGTGCTGGGTCAAAGAATGGAACCAGACCTGCTAAACCTCCCAAGGGTTTAAGGGGGTAAAGAGCTTGACGCCAAGCCCGATTACCTAAGTTCGATCCCCGGGAACACACAGTGGAAGGCAGAATCTACTCCTGCAAGTTGTCTGCTGAAGGCCACATAGCGCTCACATGCACACACAAACAAAACAAATGTCTTTTTTTATTCTTATTATTACAAAAATTTGCATTGCAACAAGCCGACTCACGTCTTTATGCCAGCCTCAGGGAAGCTGAGGCAGGAGAACTCTTCGAATCGAAGGCCAGTCTGAGCTGTCTCAAACAAATACGTGTTGCCAATTGGCAGCAGAGGAATTATAGCCAACCAGCATGATGAGGAGTGAGTGGATGGTAAAGTACTGGGCGAACTTGAGTATCAATAAAAGGGATCTTATTAGAGGACTCTGTTGATGTCGGAATGACCCGGCAGGGAGGCGGTCTAATGGAAAAGAGGATTCAGAGGGGCCTGATCGAAGTCTGATCTAGGGAGTCCTTGTCTGCTGGGATTTCCTCAGGATTCAAAGAACAGCCGAGTACTTTGTGTCTGTTGTTCAGGCCACACCTTTCAGCTCAGACTTATGCCCCCTGTCCCTTCCCAGACTACATTTCCAGGTGTTGTACTTCCCTCTCCTGAGAACGTCTTTTGAGGAGTGGGCAGGGTACTCCTGACAGGTTTTTGGAGAACTTATTAGCCTCTTTTGGGATAACGAGATGCCTTGGTGCGAGTGTCGGATGCTCCATCCTGTGCAGGGCAATGAAGGAAGAAGCTGACTCTGGGGGATCCGGAAGGCCTGTAGAGTTGTTATTATGTATCTAGGTGGTAGTCTGGGGATGTGAAGACATAGAGGATTACTTGATTGGTGAGTATGACCGCATCTTTTGTGTGTGTGTCTGGAGTCTGTGTGACTATTTTGTGCTATGCTTTTTACCGTTCGAGGTCCCTCGAGTGTGAATTCCCTGGGTTTATGTGTTTGCCAATCTTTGGGAAAGTGTAAGGTGCCCGACTGAGGTGTGACTGCTTCCTAGTGGGCCTTTTTAAAATTTCGGTGGGGATACAGGGCAAGGGTGACTGTCACTGGGGTGGATTGTATTTTTGTTTGAGGTACCTGTGGCTCTTGTATCCCCATGGTGTATGATGATAGGTGAGGGGCAACTCTGTACCTTTGTGACTCCAGCCAAGGGGACTTATATCCCATTCTGGGGCGGATCCTATCCTGATTTACAGTCACCCTACTTTTGTCTGATTGTCCATTGTACAGAAGCCCCTAGACTTCTCTAATTTCTTGATGAGTGCTATGGGTGTTGAGCCAAAGTGAGCTCTGAAATGGTGGAATAGGCACTCACACAAGCGTAGTGTTTCCTCACTTTTTTTTTTTTTTTTAATTCCCAAGCTTTGTCCTGTAGCTTATGATTTCCTGACATCCCTTTACTTTTGACAAGACATGGCTTGTTTTCCTTCTGTTGAAAATTCTGGCCCATCCTTTGACTGCATTTCTGTAGTGTACCCTGAAGTGGAAGTTTCAGGAAATGTCAGGGAATGCTTACTTACGTGGTGTTTTGCTGAAGCAAGATTCATGGGAGGACACATGATGTTTGGAGAGAGTATAAATAGGACTCAACCTACAGTGACGGCTTGCACTGCTACCTTTACAATGCTTCGTTGGTCTTGAGTCTTTGCTGATTTTTGCTTCATTGTATGGTATTAACTGCTCTTAAATCCTTTATCACCCTTCATTTTTCTGGTTTTTTTTTTTTTTTTTTTTTTTTTTTTTTT
This sequence comes from Mastomys natalensis, assembly GCA_021653895.1. Classification (NCBI taxonomy): domain Eukaryota; kingdom Metazoa; phylum Chordata; class Mammalia; order Rodentia; family Muridae; genus Mastomys; species Mastomys natalensis. The sequence goes on along the minus strand of JAJTUV010001598.1, from coordinate 439,347 downwards.
TTACAACAAACACGGGAATTCCATGGGCTGGTAGATTCTTCTATATGTTGAGCCTCAGCTCCTCTTATTCCAAGTTGTTCAAGTGCCTGCAATTTTTTTGTGTTGTTGTTATGGGTCACCTGCCATACAAGTCTGTTTAATAACTATTTTAGGGGCAAGGTTGTTGGTATATCAGCAGTGACCCCTTTTATAAATTTGGAAACTCAGTCCCTATGATGTCCTGTTTTTAGATCATGGGCACAACTTGTGATTTTTTTTTTTTGATCACCTGTATCAATATCTTCAGGAACATCTCTCATAGCACATCTAATTTTCTCATTCGTTGTCCCTGGAATTACATAAATATTTATTTTAGTACCCATTGTTATAAAAAAAAAATCCCTCCCATATAAATTTATGGGTACGTCAGCTACATAAGGTTCAACTTCACTGTGTGCCCTTCTGGTCCCACACTGGTAATCCATGGGATACTTTGTGGCCAAATTCACCACATTTAAAACACTGGGCATTTAATTTTCTAAGACTTCTAGCTATGGCTTGCCCTACAATATTGGTATGATGCTCCTGAAAACCAGTATCAGTTGTCTCTCTTATCCACTGGAATAGCTGGAAAGAGCAGGAGATGCTACAGGTGCAACTGGGTAGCGTTCTGGGTAGTGTTCAGCCAAGCACACCACCAGAGGATTTGCCATCTATTGGGGCTCCTTGTGCACTCGATGGTCTGGTTGCTCTCTTACATTCAGTATTTGTGTTTTCTTCCCCCGCCTCCCCAGGCTGTGAGACGGACTCACTGTGCCGCAGCAAGCAGAGGCTGGATTCGAATTCGGAGAGACACCCGCTGCCTGGACTCCCAAGCGCGCAGCGACGACAGAGGTGCGTGGGCTGGCTAAAGTTTTTTTTTTCTTCCCAGGGCTGTGAGACGGACTCATGGCACAGGCTGGACTCGAACTCGGGAGAGACGGCCACCTCCCACCGGGCCGGCTAGTATTTGTGTTTTCAATGGCCAATATTTGTGTCAACGACTGTCTGGTTTCAGACTCTGATGTGGCTGTATTTACTACTGAACCCGATTTCTGTAAGAAATCGGTGAATGCTTCTGTAGGTCCCTCTATTACCTTCATAAATGAGGTAGAATTTATTCCCTGGCTCCTCAGTCTTAGCCCAGGCCCTCAAAGCACCACAAGATTTGTTCAATTATGCCATTGTCAGATTGGATTTGTTCTTGTAAATCAGTATAATGCCCTTCACCAAGCAGTTGGTTTTCCGTAACATTTACCTACCTTGCTATATTCCATTGTCCTATTTTTCGTGGCTTCGTGCCTCCACCACAATAACCTCTGTAATAGTTGTCCAAGGTTCTAGAACAGCTGACACCAATCGTTTCCAATCTTGGGGGCAACCCTACTCTGCCTAGCCCAAGTATTTAACATTCCTTTAACAAATGGAGCATGCAATTGATACAACATAATAGCCTCTTTAAAGTGCTTTGGACCCAGCATTTCTGTCAGATGCCAGGTCAACTCATTACAGGCAGGACAACCATCGTTAGCAGGCTGTGCTGCACAAAGACTGAGAAAGCTGATGATGCCTGTGTAGGCACAAGCAAACCCTCTGTTGAGTCCTATTTATGTTCTCTCCAAACATCACATGTCCTCCCATGGGTCTAGCCTCAGCAAAACACCACTTGAGTCTGCAGCACATGACATAACCAGAATCTTCCATTTCAGAGTAACTGAATTTACAGACAGCTGTGAAGTACCATGTAGTGGCTGGGAATTGAACTCAGGACCTCTGGAAGAGCAGCCAGTGCTCTTACTGCTGAGCCATCTCTCCAGCTCCATATTAGTGACTATTTAAGGACAATTCAAAGAAGGCTTCATTTAATTCAGGATTATTAGTGAAGCTGATATATTGAGGCTTTACATTGCAGCACTTCATGCGTCTTCTAGAGCCATGACTGTATCATCAGAGAGCCAGAAATCTTGGTGTAAAATTAAAAAAAAAATCACAAGAATAAAGTTGAAAGTGGTGATACTAAACTTGAATCTTAATATGAGCTCACTGTCATTTTCTGAGTTAAAAACTTTTAATTATGCAAGATCCATACAGAGAAGTGAAAGACTTATGTACAGTGTGAGTTCTCATAAACTGAATACATCTGTCAAATCAGCACCCAAACCCAGTGACCAAACACTGCTGCCCCCAGAGCCCCACCCTGCTGTCCCCAGAGACCTCAGACTGCTTCTCTGTTACTCTTGGGCAGCACACCCCACCCCAATTACTATTCTACTTTCTAACTACATGGAAAAGGTATTGAGTTTTGTACTTAGTGTAGAGAATCATAGACTATGACTTTTTAAGAGACAGAGTCTCTAGCCTGGTGGTGGTGGCACATGCCTATAGGCTGAGATTGTTCAAAACCAACTTTACGAAGGTGACTGAAAAATGGAAGGGGAATCAATGCCAGAGTGTCATCAATGAAGAACAGCTTAAGCGAAGCCCAGTGATCAGCAGAATTGCAAGGCGTACCAATGCAAGAGCGTCATCTAATGTCTGTTGGGTTATCCTTATACGCTTTCCAAACATCACGTGTTCTCTCAAGCATCCACTCCAGCAAAACCCTTCCAGCAATGCCCTTTCACTAGATAGCTTCCAGAAAAACACCATGGGTCTGTTCTCAGCAAAATGTCCTCTCACGTGTCTGTTTCATCCAAACATCCTCTCATAAGACAGGTTCCAGGACTTGGGAGGCAGGGGCAGGTGGATTTCTGAGTTCAAGGCCAGCCTGGTCAACAGAGTGAATTCCAGGACAGCCAGGGCTACACAGAGAAACCCTGTCTCGGAAAACCAAAAAAAAAACCAGGTTCCAGGTAAAGGTCACATGACAAAAGTGAATCTCCAATAAAACCAGAAATTCCCACTTCACACACCTTTGATCCCAGCAGTTGGGCGACAGAGACAGGTGAATCTCTGTTAGTTCAAGGCCAGTCTGGGCTACAGAGGAAGTTACTGAATAGCCAGGGCTACACAGAGAAACCCTGTCTTTAAAAAAAAAAAAAAAGAAAGAAAAAGAAAAAGAAAAAAGACTGGGCGTCTTAGGGTTTCCATTTCTGTGAAGAGACACCATGACCAAGGCAACTCTTATAAAACTCTTATAAGAACAACATTTAATTGGGACTGGCTTACAGATTCAGAGGAGCATGGCAACTTCCAGCCAGGCACAGGAGGTGCAGGAGGTGCTGAGAGGTCTACATCTTGATCTGACTGCAGCAAGAACTAAAACCATCTCTCACGTGGCTAGGAGGAGGGTCTCAAAGCCCACCCCTACAGTTGCAGACTTCCTCCAACAAGGCCACACCTACTCCAACAAGGCCACACCTCCTGATAGTGCCACTCCCTGGGCCAAACATATTCAAACCACCACACTTGGTCTCATATAGTCCAGGCTGAACTCCTGCTTATTAAGGCCTAGGTAAAATATTAAGATCCTAGGTAACTGTTACCTGTCTAGCCTGTCATTTTTGTGCTTTTACTAACATTATAAGGAAACTTTCACATATGTTTCTGCTGTTGTTGGGAAACTTTCTAATTCCCAAGCTGATTACATAGTCTGTTATATCCTGTGCCCTTGGAAACCAATCACAATAGAAGTCAGTAGAACTGCTTTGTATAGTTACCCACAATAAGCTTGGACATGAACCAATTACCCAACAGCACTTTCTCTACCTGTGTATAAACTTTTATGGTATTTGCTTTTACAAGCTCCCAACGTAAGAGAGACACCTGCACCAATACAAGAAACTATTTGGAATAAAACTTCTATTTTGAGTAGGGGTTCAGTAAAGTTTAAGCTCCCAAGACCTCCCTGGAAACTCACATCCTACTTGGAAGAAAGAGACACATGTGGGTAACTGACATTCTGGTTGGCAAGTTAAGACATGAATGTTAGCAAGTCCCCTGCCATCATTGAATACCCCAACCAATGGGAGCAGACAGGATAAGTACAACAAAGTCACGTTCCTAAAGAAATCCCCCCTATTCCTAAATCCTGATTGGTGGGATACCTTGACACAGATGTTATAGATCTCAGGCTTAAAGAGCCCTGTAGGGCCTTAACTCAGGGTCTTGGCTCAGTTCCCAAATCTGGACCATGTTCCTGGTTGACCAGCTCTGGGGCATGTGCTCAATAAACTACCCCTGTCTGACTGAGATCAGTGTTCATGTGGTTTGTGAGGTGATTCCTCCTATGTCTACCTCTCAAGTTCTATCATTTTAGGTGTGTGTCACTGTTCAACATAGGCAGTGTTGGGGATCTGACCCAGGACTTCCTGCTTGCTGGACAGCACTCTACCAACTGAGCTACCTTCCTGGTCAGGGTGCCGCCATCTTTTATGCCTGTTTTGGCTCAGAATTATGAATTATGGATTTATCTGTATTGTTCCCAGTCATGGATTGTTCCTTAAGGTTAAAACTTCTAATTACTGCAGAAAAACAGCAAGTCAATATATAGGCCCTCTGTAGGTTGCCATGGCTGGGGATGGACCTGTAGGGGCATCTATGGTATATGGTCTAAATTTCCCAGCATGGTGATCCACTTCACTTAAGGCAGTATTTACCAGTTGCTAATATCCTAATCACACTCACAGACTTTGAGTGACATTGTGCATGTGAGATAACTAGGTTAAGTAGCCACTAAATCTGAGTTATTTGTTTGGATAAGCTTTTAGTTTCATTTTCTTAAAAAAAAATGCTAATTTTAATACACATTTGTAAAAATACATCAGTTTTTTCCTTTCCAGCCCCTGCTCCCAGAATGAGGACTCTGAGACTAATTATTTATTAATAAATGCCTAGGCCACAAGCTTAGATTCATTCCTCGACTACCATATAACTATTTAACCCATTCAAACTATTCTATGTCTTCCCCATGGATAGTTACCTCTCTTCAGTTTTATTCGTCCAACTCTGGGACAAATCTCCTCTTTATTCTATCCTGAGTTCAGCTCCCTGCTGCTTTATATCTGTCTCCTCAGCGCTCCAGCCTGAATCCCCCCCCCTCACTATTTCCCAGAATCCTCTCTCTTCCTGCCAGTGTCCCACCTCCTATTTCCTGCCTCATCTCATTGGCCATAGGTTTGCTGATTGACAGGTAGTGTTTTGAGGTTTGGTAGTTTGCTATGTGTTGTAATGCTAAATACTGGCAAAAAAAAAGACCTGGAGTTTGAGGCAGGCCAATGAGAGCCCATCTCCAAGAAAAGAGAATAAAAGAAAGAAAAGAAAAGAGAAGAAAAGGGAATCAAAACAAAATGATCTTAAATTATCTGGAGAATTATCTCAAATACTATCAAGTTTCAGATGTTATTTGAGAACTTTTGGATTATCATACCTCAAAGACCTCAGTATACAATGTATTAGTTAGGAATAAAGACACTTGAATTTGGTTCTATTTTACGCTTATGGTAGACAGAGCAATTGTGTTTTGATGTGGTGCAAACAAACAGCTCCTGTGAGTGGTCGCAGTGAAATAATTCATGTTTGACATCACTGCCCATAAAAAAGTCTTTATTTCTTTTAAGAAAGTATTTTTTAAAAAGTTTACAAACAGAATTCACTTCACTCTTGAATATGTAGAAAGCTTAAAAAACACACAAGAAGGATTGTGAAGATCTGGCCTAGATTATATATATATATTTTTTACTCTTTTTTTTTTTTAACTTTTTTTTTTTTATGGTTGTCTCATCTAGTTAGGCATCAATGTCACACTGTCACAGGGAAAGACACCAAATGCTTTACTGTGTTACCTTGGTGGCAAGATCGATCAGTAGGTTCAGATGCTGCCGGCCTGGCCTGTTCACTGCCAAGTACAAGCCAGTCTATACCCAATGGCTAAATTCTAAAGCAGTGGTTCTCGACCCCCCCAGTGCTGTGACCTCTTAATACAGTTCCTCGTGTTGTGGTGACGCCCACTATAAAATCATTTGTTGCTACTTCATAAGTGTAATTTTGCTATGTTATGGATCATAATGCAAATCTGTATTTGATGGTCTTAGGTGTCTCCGGTGAAAGGTGGGTCTACCCTCAAAGGGGTCGTGGCCCACAGGTTGAGAATCGCTGCTCTATTGTACGTTACAAACGGTTTTCCTGATAGGGTATTCTGATTGAGACTCTCTAAGAACTGTACCTCAGTCGCTTTCAGGAGCTCTGAGAGTTTATGCAAGCAGTGCAAACTGAACCACACTCCTTTTTATTTATTAATTTTCAAAATGAGTTGGTACCCTGACTATGCCCTTAGGTAGGTATACAGTACGGACAAAATACCTTTTACATACTTACGAAAGAATTTCCAAAAGTTTTTTTTTTTTTTTTCCTTTGACTGAAACCTTTTATGCTGTTACTTAAAACCTCTTTTCTTCTAGAATTTTCTAAGGCTCCTTAATACGTTTGCAATGCAAGGACTCGTAGAAGGAGCCTTAGGAATTCTTATGGATTCGCTGATGGTAGGTGAGGTGCGAGTGTTGACGGAAGGCCTTCTTACAGTCCATACATTTGTACGGTTTCTCGCCAGAGTGGATTCTCTGGTGCTGAATGAGGGACGAGTGGAGCCGGAAGGCTTTCCCGCACTCCTTGCAGTCGTAGGGCTTCTCGCCGGTGTGAATGCTCTGATGCTGCGTGAGCTGGGAGAGCAGCCTGAACGTCTTCTCGCATTCCATACATTTATAGGGCTTCTCACCAAAATGAATGCTCTGGTGCTGAGTGAGCTGGGAGAACAGCCTGAAAGCCTTCCCGCACTCCTTGCAGTCGTAGGGTTTCTCTCCGAGGTGAACGCCTTGGTGGGAAATGAGCTCCGAGTACCGGCGGAAGAACTTGCGACACTCCTTGCACTCGTACGGCTTCTCGCCGGTGTGGATCCTCTGGTGCAGGGTGAGATGGTAGCCGCGGCTGAAGCTCTTCCCGCACTCCGTGCAGTCGAAGGGCTTCTCGCCGGTGTGGATCCTCTCGTGCAGGGTGAGCTGCTGCCGCACCCGAAACGCCTTGCCGCACTCTTTGCAGCCGTAGGGTTTGTCTCCCGTGTGCAGTTTGTGATGCAGCCGCAGGCCGGTGCTGCACAGGAAAGCCTGGCCGCACTCCTTACACGCTTGGGGCGAGCTGCCGGCGCTGAGCCTCTGATGCCGGGTGAGGTGCGCGCCTGCCTGAAGCTCTTCCCGCACTCCGCGCACCGTAGGGCTTCTCGCCCGTGTGGATCCTCTGGTGGAGCAGGAGCTGTCCTCGGACTCGGAAGGCCTTCCCGCACTCTTTACAGTCGTAGGGCTTCTCGCCCACGTGAGACCTCTGATGCCTCGGAGGTCCGAGCTACACGTGAAGATCTTTGCACACTTCTTACACTCGTAGAGTTTGTCAGAGGCGTGGATCCTCTGATGGCGACTGAGGTGGGCGCACTGCGGAAGGCTTTGCCGCATTCCTTGCACTCGTAGGGCTTCTCGCCCGTGTGGATTCTCTGATGGAAAGTAAGTTGTTGGCGGACTCTGAAAGCCTTCCCGCAATCCCCACATTCGTAGGGCTTTTCTCGGTTAGGACTCTTCTGATAGAGACTAACAGATGTGCTTTTTCCGTACCGAGGTCTTTTTCCAGAGGTGGTTTTTATCACGTGTCTGAAATATACTCTATGAGAGTTCTCTTGTTCTTCAAGTTTTTTATATTCAAAGTCTTTCCCAAAAAGGGAGTCTTCGAGGCCATGCCTTTTAATTCTTTCCATTATTTCCCACGGAGATAGATTAATTTCGTAAGTATTCTTTTCTGGAAATAACACTTTACTGCCGTATCTGGATTCCAGATCTGAAAGCAAAAGAAGATAGACGCATGACACCGTCCTAATCTGGATAAAATAAAGAAATACAAGTAACGAAAACAAGCCTCTCGCAGGTGTGCTGTCAGCACTCGGGAGGCTCAGGTAAAAGCTTCAGTTACAGGCCAGCCTGAGCTACATACAAGACTTGGCTCAAGACGAAGAAGACAAAACAAACAGTTGAATGGACTTAAAACCCAAAATAATCATGTGATTTTAAGAAATACTTAGGAAGGATAAATAAAATGATACATCTAAATAACAGATGTGGCCGGGCGGTGGTGGCGCACGCCTTTAATCCCAGCACTTGGGAGGCAGAGGCAGGCGGATTTCTGAGTTCGAGGCCAGCCTGGTCTACAGAGTGAGTTCCAGGATGGCCAGGGCTACACAGAGAAACCCTGTCTCGAAAAAACCAAAAAAAAAAAAAAAAAACAGATGTGGATCAATAGTGAGAATCTACACTTTAAATTTAATTTTAAGTCTTATGTATTTCATATGCATTTGCTTGCATGAGCTTATGTGCATCACAAATGTGCAGGATTCTGAGGAGGCCAGATCCCTTGGAACTGGAGTTGCAGGCAGTTGTGAGCTGCTATTCTGGTTCTGGCAACTGAACTCAGGTCCTCTGCAAAAACACGGAGCACTCTTACGTGCTGAGTTGGTTCTCAAGCCTCGATCCTTAACTTACTTTTAGACTAGGTTGGCCTTGAACTACAGAGACCCACTTGCCTCTGAAGTGCAGGGATTGAAGGTGCGATCTACCACTCCTAGCCATTTCGGGATATTAATAAGCCATTCATTCTTTGTTTTCTCTTGTGTTGTGCTGGTGATCAAGGACATGGTTAGACATCTGCTCAACCACTGAGCTACTCCCCAACACAAGCATAGACTTACTATTTTGTAACTTTTACATGCTTTGTGCCTGCATGTGTGTGTGTGTGTGTGTGTGTGTGTGTGTGTGTGTACCATGAACATACAGTGCCCTTGGAGGCCAGAAAAGGGTATTGTGTTCCCTGGAACTGAAGTTACAGATGGTTGTGAACCATTGTGTGGGTGCTGGAAACGGAACCCAGATTCTGTATATTACCTGTCGGTGTTCTTAACAGCTGAGCCACCTTTCTATCCTCATGTATTATATGACTTCATTACTAAATATAAATCCCATGAAATGAGAACAATAAATTGCTACAGGAAAATTGAAATACAAAGTGGGCATAGCGGCACATGCCAGTAGGCCCAGGACTGGAGATGATCTGAGGATGGGGGTTCATGACCAGCCTCGCTATACAGTAAGACCCTTTCTCAGAAAAAAAAAAAATCAGGCTGTTGAGATGGGCTGATGTTAAGGGCACTTGACTATTCTTCCAGTGGACCCGAGTTCAAGTTCCATCACCTATATTGTGGTCCATAACCACCTGCAACCGCGGTCTCCAGGGGAACTGCTGCCCTCTTCTGACCTCAGTGGGCATCAGACACGCAAGCAAAGTACGGACAAACATACTGTCAAAGCAACCATACAAATAAAATAAAAATAATTTGGATGTTTCTTAAGGGTGCACTGGGGCGGATTTAAAATACAAAAGATTATCTATGAAGAAATTAGACATAAAACAGGCAAAATTATTATCACCAGACAAGAAAGCTTTCCATCGTTGAAAGGAAAGGGAAATATGAGAAATCAATAGCAAACTGAGGTAGAGAGGAAATGTCATTGGTGACTCATGCTGAAAGATCTAAGTTTTCTTTCCAAGTTTCATGTCTCTTCTCCAGCATCTTAGGAGTGCATCTTCCCCACCTGCATCGTAGGGGCGGGTCCTCCAACCTCCTCATCAGCATCTTAGGGCGGGTCCTCCAACCTCCTCATCAGCATCTTGGGGGCGGGTTCTCCAGCCAGCCGATGTGTAACAGTCACACACCACCACCTTTACCTGCTGAGCACTTACTCACCTCGGCTCCACCTTCTCTTCTCAGCCCTCACAATCATCCAGGGCTCCTTGCCTTGTTCCAACAGTGTGATCACATCTGGCTTAGAAATGGGACATCCTGCTTGAAAGAAACAACAGAATACATTAAAAGACTGGATCTGTTTGCCAGGTGGGGTGATACACGGCTGTGACCCCAGCACTTAGGAGATGAAGGAAGGATCAGGGGTTTGGTGTCATGGCTACACAGTGAATGCAAGATGAGTTACATGAGACCTTATGGGAAGGCACACACAGAGGTTTTTTACTATTACTATTACTATGTATTACTATTACTATTTATTACTATTACTATTACTATTACTATTACTATTATTATTACTATTACTATTATTATTTGGTTTTTCAAGACAAGGGTTCCCTGTGTAGTCTTGGCTATCCTAGAACTCACTCTATAGATCAGGCTGGACTTGAACTCAGAGACTGGGCTGCCTTGGCTTCCTGAGTGCTGGAATTAAAGGCATGTGCCACCATGCTCAGCTGTTTAATATTAGCTTTTAAACTTTTTTTTTTTTTTAATGTATTTAGGTGTTTTGCATGCAGGTGCACCACGTGCATGCAGTTCTTTCAGAGGCCATAAGAGGGCGTTGGACACCCTGGTACTGGAGTTGCAGTGGTGGTGCGATGTCATGTGGATGCTGGGAACCAAACATAGGTCTTCTGCAAAAGCAGCCAGTGCTCTTAACCACTGAGACATCGCTCTGGGACAAAAAAAAAAAAAAAAAAAAAAGATTCTATTTAATCAAGTCTTTGAAACTAAGATGGTTGCCAGGGTAGAAAAACAATAAAATTAGAATTCTTTTAGGATCAAAGGGAGAGCCAGAGTTCTATTTCTATTTTTGTTTACAACCATATCCTTTTAAAAGTTATTCTTTTGTTTGTTTGTTTGTTTTTTGTTTTTTTCAAGACAGGGTTTCTCTGTGTAGCCCTGGCTGTCCTGGAACTCACTCTGTAGACCAGGCTGGCCTCGAACTCAGAAATCCACTTACCTCTGCCTCCCAAGTGCTGTTAAAAGTTATTCTTATAAAAGCTATAAGTTTTATGTTATTTAATTTTTCCCCATTCCCTCCTCTCTCTAGCTCTACCCCACTCACTCTGCCCTCTCTGGCCCAAAGGTTGGTTTGTTTGTTTATTATATGCAAGTACACTGTCGCTGTCTTCAGACACTCATAAGAGGGCTTCAGATCTCATTACGGATGGTTGTGAGCCACCATGTGGTTGCTGGGATTTGAACTCATGACCTCTGGAAGAGCAGTCAGTTCTCTTAACCGCTGAGCCATCTCACTTATATAAAAGATAAGTTATATTTATAAAAGTTATTTTATAAAAGTTAAATTATAACTATGTATTTGAGTTAGGTGGGACCATAAAAGTGTTTCTCAGAGGTGCCCGTTCTAAACCACAAAGAGTAGGTCTTTGTGGTTAGAATGCTGGCTCTGGGAACCTGGTTTGCTACAGATGAGTTTACCCAGCGACACCAAGTGGCTGTAGTTCTCCAGCATCACGTCTTTGTACAGATCCCTCTCGTAGGAACTCAGGCACTCCCACTCTTCCTGAGAAAAGTCCACAGTCACATCTCTGAACATCACCATCCTCTGCAACGACAAGCCCGTGGACCATGTGTAAGATAAAACGGGGTAAGATGTATGAGGGGCGGGGTCTAAGTCACTGTTCTATTCCTGGGACCAGACACCATGACCAAGACGAGTTCTATAAAAGGAAACATTTAATTGGGGCCTTCCTTATAGTTTTAGAAGGTCGGTCCATTATCACATGGTGGGAAGCAGAGAGGCATGACTCTAGAGCACTAGCTGAGAGCTTTACAGCCTGATTCACAGACAGCAGGCAGAGACAGACAGACACACAGAGAGGGAGAGGGAAGGGGATGGGGACGGGAAGGGGGAAGGAGGAGGGAGAGGGAGAGGGAGGAGGGAGGAGGGAGGAAGAGGAGGGAAAGGGAGAATGAGAGAGGAGAGAGACAGGGAGAGAGAGAGAGGGAGAGAAAGGAGGAAGAAGGAAAAGGGAGAGGGAGAAGGAGAGGGAGAGGGAGAGGGAGAGGAGAGGGAGAGGGAGAGGGAAGAGGGAGAGGCTGAGTCTGGTGTGGGCTTTTGAAGCCTTAAAGCACACTCCTGGTGACAAGCTTCCTCCAACAAGCCACACCTCCTAGTCCTTCCCAAATAGTTCCACTAACTAGGGACCAGATATTCAAATATATGAGCCTATCCCCGCCATAGGGGACTAGAAGATGGTTTAGCAGTCAAGAGTGCTCGCTGCTTCTGCAGAAAACCAGAGTCCCCAGAGCCTCTATTGAGCACTCATAACATGTTTGCATGCATGCACTCAGACACGTCAATAAAAATTAATAACATTTTGAAAGAGTTTTAAAGGGGCTGCAGAGACAGCAAAGAGGTCAGGAGCTCTTTTGGTTCCCAGAGTGCACACGGTGGCTCAAAACCACCTGTAACTCTGGTGCCAAGAGATCCGACATCCTCTTGTGATGCTGAGACCTCCTATTGTGTAGTATGCGTACTACAGCATGCACACTCACATACAATAAATTAAATAAATATATTAAAAATAATAAAAATGCTGCATGGTAGTGGCACAGACCTTTAATCTCCGCACTTGGGAGGCAGAGGCAGGTGGATTTCTGAGTTCAAGGCCAGCCTGGTCTACAGAGTAAGTTCCAGGACAGCCAGGGCTACACAGAGAAATTCCGTCTCCAACACACAGACACACACACACACAGACACACACACATACACCCCACAATTAATAATAATAAATAAAATAAGACCACATATGTGTCTTGCATATCATATGACTTTTACTATGTCGACAATTGAAAAATGTAAATTACATATGTAGTACCTGCTCACACTATAACTGTGTATGGGTAGTGTTGTTTTAAGGAGAAAATATCTGCTCTTCAGGGGTTCATAGCAAATAAGCCCATGTTAGGGACTGATTTGATCAGTGTGCCCTTGGATGAAGGTGGAGAGAAGAGAACAGAGGAGACTCCATCCCACAGTGGAATGGAGGAGACTGAGTGCAGCCGTAGGACGGATTCTGTTAGGAAGTTTCAAAATAACAGAGCATTTGTACAACCCGACAGAATAAAAAACGATGCGGCAGCCGCAAGGGTAAAGGTGTTTGCCGCCAGGCAGATAACCCAAATTCCATCACGGGGACACACGGAGAAGGAGAATTGGCTCCCAAAATTTACCTTTGACCTCCGCAGACACTTGTGGCACTCCCCGCCCCCCAAAACAAGTAAATGCAAATAAATACATGCATGAGTTTGATCGCTCAGGCCCATAGGGAAAGCTGAGGATTTGGGTTCAAACCTCAGGACACACAAAGGAGAAGGAGAAAACTAACTTTCAAAAGTTGAGACAGTCACATGCATGCCACAGCACACATATGCTCCTATGTGCATGCACACATGTGAAACATAAGTAAACCAACAGTGATATATATATGTAAATAACTTTTATATATATTAAAAGTCAGAATATCAAGTACAGAGAAACCAACTTACATGAGCCATGATTCTAGAATTGCAAGAACTGGCTTGTCCTTCCTCAAGGATCATATTCTGGAGAAGCCGTTCACAGAGGCTATAGCTGGAGAAAGAGGGTGCGGCCATGAGATCAGAACGTCCCAGAGCTTCCAACATTTAAAAGTCAATGTATTATCCCATTTCTCCCTTCTTATACACAACCTGGCTTCCAACACACAAACTGTGAGAGGTGAGAGATGGCTTATACAGAAATAAAATCCTTCTCAAAACTACAAGGAACTCAGCTGCAAAAATTGTGGCAGGGAGACCTCAGTATGCACCAGGATCACCTAGAAGACTCGTTAAAACAGATTTGGTCGGGTGGGTGGTCAGATGGCACAGTGGTTAGGAGCACTGGTTGCCGTTCCAGGGGACTGAGTTCAATAGTCAGCACCTACATGGTCCGTACAAGCATCTCTTACTCCAGGTCCAGGTGACACAACACAGTATTGTGGCCTCCTCGGACATGTACATAAAAATACATTTTAAAAGAAAGAATGCGCCTTCCTGGCCTTTGTTGGTTTGTTTTTGCAGTCCTTTGAAGCCGTACTCCAGTCTGTGCTCGCTAAGCGCTCTGTCAAGGAGCTACAGACCCAGCCCTTGCATTTGTAACCTCCACCCCCAAGGGATGCATCGGTTGCTGTTGCTGATCCAGTGCCACACAAGAATGACCAGTGCAGGCTGGCGAGATGGTAAGAGCAACTGGCTGCTCTTCTAGAGGGCCTGAGTTCAATTCCTAGCAACCACTTGGTGACGCACAACCATCTATACTGGGATCTGACGCCCTCTTCTGGCCTGCAGGTCGAGCACTCCTATACATAAAATAATAAATCTTAAACAAACAACAAACAAACAAACAAACAAACGAAACCCAAACGACAAGAGCAGGGGCCTGCCTCCGTGGTCCCTCCATCCACCACCTCAAACATTTAAATAACATGCTAGTCCTTAACAAATCAGTCTTTAGCAGAGGTATTTCCATATTAGAGAATCCTAAGAAAAAGGGGACAACTAAATGTATAGCACGTGGGTACTACACAACCGCAGAGCCGCAGAAGCTGCGCACTAGAGAGGAATCCTGATTAAGTCTCTGCCCACTGAAAAGCAGGGAATTTCTCAGACCCAAAGCAATGAATAGTTCGTTCTCTTTTTATGTTTTTTGCTTTTTTCTTTTTAGACAAGGTCTCAATGTAGCTCAGGCTGGCCTTGAACGCCTGATCCTCCTGGAGTAGCAGCGATACCACCACTCACAACTGAATAAAACATTTTCACAGGCTTTCAAAGGGAAGGAAATTAAATAAACTCACGTTCTAAAAAAAAAAAAAAAAATTAAGCATATTTCACAGCAATAGAGAAGCACTAGAAACTCACACATAATCTCGCTTTTAAACAGAAGTAGTGGCTGCTGGCTTCTAGGGCCTCTTCAAGACTGGCAGAGCGAATTCAAGACACTCCAGGCCTTGTTTCTTTTTTCTTTTTTTTTCTTTTCTTTCAGACGGGGTCTCTTGCAACCCAACGTTAACAGCAGTAGAGGATGACCTTGAGCTCCTTCTCCTCCTGCCTCTACCTCCCAAAACCTGAGACGACAGGTGAGTGCCACACGCCCTCTGGCTTCACCCCTACGCTTTTCTGAACTTGATCAGAATCCCCTTCTAAGCTTCAGGGGTCCGGCTGACCCCACCCGTCTGCAACCCAGCAAGCGAGATAGACTGCTCACAGTCACCCGTGCCCGAGTTTGCTGCTTCGGCTACTCTGCTTCCTACAGGTTACCACTCCGGGGGCTGCCAAGCCTCTAGGTCCGAGGTCCCCTGGTTCTGTTTCCCAGGCTTGCCGGGAATCTAAGGTTCTGCACAGGGTCTCCACCGTGCAGATCGCGGTCCCCGCCTTCTCCCTCGGTCCTCGTCCACAGCCAGGCCCGGGTTTAGGTGCAGCACGGCAGCACGGCAGCCGTACCTACGACCCGAGTTCCAGGGGTCCTCAGAGCAGGTTTCTGGAGAAGAGCTTAGGCCGCACGAGCCCCGGGGTCACCCAGGTGACAGGTTTCCCGGGAGGATGGGTCGCGAGCACGTCAGCGCTGCAGCGGTGGCACCGAAGTGCTACGGACGGTGATACTGAAGGCTCTGGACATCAGATCTCAAACCGGAGACTGAATGCCACTAGCTTCTTTGATTAGGTTCTGGGCTTCCAGCCATGCGGAGGCTGCGAGCCTGGTCCCCAGCTCCTGGACTGGGGCAAGGGGTTGGGGGTGGGGTTGTGTGTCACTCTCTGCAGCAGTGCGCATGCGCACAAGGGAGTCGCGGGGAGGAGGGAGGTTTTGGTGGCATTCTGTGCAGGCCAGGACACAGCGAGTTTGACTCCAGGATCTAAGGTTGGCGAAGTCTTTGGGCCTAGAGCAGTAACTCTGGCGTTGAACAAACTGAAACCCTGATGCTTTGAGGTCCAGCATGGAGCGCTTGCTGAATCGAGGCCCTTACACTAGTTTGGGCATCTGTAGTTTGTTTTTTAAGCAGTGGTCTCCCTAAAGGGCCCTGGATTTCTCCGTGGACACCAGGCTGTCCCTGAACTTAAAGTGATTCTCCAGGAAGCTTCCCGAATGTGGGCGTTAAAGGCACATACCACCACACCCCTGCCCTCTACCTGAACTATTTTTACTAGTTTTTCTTTCTTTTAAAATATCTGAGACAAATTCTTTCTATACAGCCCTCGCTAACCTGGAATCTGTGTAGATCAGGCAAGCCTCGAATTCTGAGATCCACTTGGCTTTGTTTCCGTGGTGCTGGAATTAAAGGTGTGCACCACCACTTCAGGCATGGTTTCTTTTAATGAAGAAGGCTTGGGCTTAATATAGGATTCAGCATGAGGGTTAGGAGAGGGGCTCAAAATGATGGCACCTGAAATCATAGGTATGGGCTTCTCCGATAGGATAATCGACTGGGTTTCATGGTATTCTTATGTTCTTGTGGTGGTTTGAATAGGTATGGCCCCATAGATTCATGTGTTTGGATGCTTGGCTATAGGAGTAGCGATATTATGTGTGGCCTTACTAGAGGAAGATTATCACTGTAGAGGCGGGGCTTGGAGGTCCTATGTGCTCAGGGTACACAATGTTCGCCTGCATGCCTCCAGCTTTCCCCATGATGATGATGGACTGAACCTCTACAAGCCAGCCCGCATTAAATGCTGTCCTTTATAAAAGTTGTCCTGGTCATGGCGTCCTGTCACAGCAGTAAAACCCTAAGAGAGCCCTTTACATGAGGAAGAGCTTTCCTTTGACCGTTTCTTCAGTCTCAATAGCACCTATGCATAGATTCTCAATGAGTTATAATTCATTTCTTTCATTCTGATGTCTATTTTTTCCCCAAGATTTGGCTTGTGGGAGCCCCTTTAGCCAGACACTGGTGGGCTCTGTTTATGTGACCGACAGCCGGGGTGGCCTGGAACTTGTGATTCCTGATTCAGCTTCTCCCTTTGGCTGGAATTATAGGTATTAGACACCACACTGGGTTATTGGATGGTTTGTCTTCTGATAGGTTTCTAACTGACTTTTTAATTATTACATATTATTATTATTTTATTTTATTTTTATTTTTTGTTTTTTCCAGACAGGGTTTCTCTGTGTCCCCTGGCTGTCCTGGAACTCACTCTGTAGACCAGGCTGGCCTCGAACTCAGAAATCCACCTGCCTTTGCCTCCCAAGTGCTGGGATTAAAGGTGTGCACCACCACTGCCCGACTATTACTATTAAATATTCAATACTTAAGGAGTCTGGAGAGGGGTCAGTGCTTAAGAACTGACTGCTCTTCCAGAGGATCCAGGTTCAATTCTCAGCACCAATATGGTGGCTCACAATTGTCTGTAACTCCAATACCAGGAGAGACAATACCTTCCTTTGGTTTCTATGGGCATTAGGCAATGCATGCAAGCAAAATACTCATACACATAAAATACAATAGTAATAAAAAAAAAAACCCTACAGAGCAAGGCCCTGTTTCAAACACAAGAAGGTGCTAAAGCAACGGCTCAGTGCTTAGGTGCATACTTTTGCAGAGGACCCCAGTTAGTGCCTGGTTCCTAGCACCCCGTGTCTGACTGACAACCATCTAAACTCCAGCTCCAGGCAAGCTGATGCCTCTGAACACATAATCTTTGAAAGCACCCGCCCTCACTGGCAAAGACCACACACACATATAATGAAACTGCAGAGCCACACTACATGACCCTGGCTCGCCTGGAACTCTGTATAGACCAAGCAAGCACCCCTTAGACTCACAGAGATCCACCTGCCCCTGCATCCTGAGTTCTGGGATAAAAGGCCTATACACCATGAGCAGCTAAAGTTAAATCTTAAGAAGAGGAGTGGGGGAGGGAGAAGAAAGGAAGTAATCTATCAGTCAGTCAGAGGTCCAACTGGGTGTGGTGGGATACACCTGGAATTCCAGCACATGGGAGGTTGACAGGAGGACCAGGAGGTGAAGGCCAGCCTAGGCTAAATAGCAAGACTTCTCTCAAAATGAAAATGAATTTTAAAGGGAAGGGGATACATCCAAAAATCCTGGAACCCAGCTTATTGCGCTTAAAGTGATAGGATCGGTGTTCGGAAAGCAAGTCACCGTCCGTGAAGAGTAGCAGGGTGGTCCCCGCCTGATTTGATATAGCCAAAGCTACTCCAGGTCCTGCATTTACATTTTAAATCATAAACCATGAGAGGAAAGCATGGGATTTCGGAAAATGTATTGGAATGGGGGGAAATGATGTACAAGCATTAACACCAAGACAGATGCCTTCCAAACATGAATTGCTTAAGTTTACAGATCCAAACAAGGCATAAAAGAAAGAAAACGGGTATAACCACAGGCTAGAGGATTGTAAGTCTTACACAGCGTCAAGAAAACAAATCATACATTCCACAGAAAATGTAATATTTGAAAATAGAAAAATATGGCATTAGACGCAAGTTACATATAGCAGAAAATGCAAAATAAAACTGTCATAACACTTTGCACTTAACAGACTAGTGAAATCAAAGCTTTAACAAACAAAAAAGTGTCAGCAAAGGTATCGGATAGGGGCACTATACAACATCGGAGAAAGAACCAAAAGCTAGGAACACTGGCCTTTTGTAAATGTACATAGACTCGAAAGTAGCAAATCCAACCCAAGGATGAACGTTTAATATATATTTGCATATAGAAGCTAAAATGTACAAAGATCATCACCTCATTCTCTATTTCAAGGGTGAAAAGGGCCTCTACACACCTCAGAAGGAGACTGATTCAATTAACTGTGGTTAAGGCCAAAAGACCCCGCTAGACAGACAAGGACTGTGAATGAGGGCGTTAGTCTTTCTTGTCTAACAAATTCCATTTTCTATGTTTAGAAGCACTAAAGGGCTCGGAAAGGACTCATTCTTCAATAATGTGTTGGACTCAGTTCAATGCTGAGGAGGGGTCTCATGATGTAGCCAAGGCTGCCCAGGGCCTACACTCCCGAGCGCTGGAATGCAGGCCTTATGATCCCCACGGTCCCCACTTTTCCTTTTTTTACCCCCCAGAGTTTCACTATGTAGACCTGGCTGGCCTAGAACTCAGAGATCATCTAGCCTCTGCCTCCTAAAGGCTAGGATTAAAGATGCGAGAGACATCACTACCAATGTCAGTAATTCCTTCTTAATAGCTAAAGATTACCCAGAATGTGTCAATTGTTTAAAAACACGTATCACTTTTGCTTCCCACTAAATTCCTGACATATTACGTCTGTGTCCACTTTTAAAACTCTCCATCATCTTGAGACGATGAATTCCTCACCGACTTGTTTCCTGGAAACCCTGCCAGATACACATGACTGAATCTCATAAATTACCACTTCCCCCTCAGCTCCATTAAGTTTTCTTGAACTAATGGTTTTGAGGTTATTTAAAATTATATTTCCAAATATATGGAGCAACATTTCTAGGCCTATGTAAGAATGCATTATATAAAATTTGAACTGACTGACGTTTATTCAGACTTGAAGTTCAAGACACAGAAAATTTCTTATATAAAAGAATATTCTGTAAATTTCCCCCCTTCAGTTTCAATCCTTCCGTAGCATTGTCTGTCTGTCTGTCTCCATTTCTGAGATGGGGCTGCTCTATGGACCTCAGGCTAATCTTACCTTTGCGTCACCAGGGATGTGATTCCAGATATGTCCCATGCCAGCCTAGTATTCTATTTAAAAATAAGGAAAAACTTCCTTTCAACTATAGCAATCAGCCTATTCCAAAGGTTATTGGAGTTCCTGATACAACTTACGTCCACCCTTCTACCACACAATTTCCCACCGGCAAATTCCATGTTCCAAATGCCTTTGCTTGCTGCCTGATTTTGAAATGTTGCTGTTTATAGTACCTTCTCTGAAGACTCCAGCATACGATAGGTTCTTATGTGGCCCAGTATGGGCTTGAATGGTCCTAACCTTCCTGCACCTGCCTTCTCAGGGCTGGGATTACATGAGTGTACCAATATACTCTTTGAGATTTAGAACTTTTTTTCTCAGTAAAAAGGTTAAAAAAGGATGGATTGGCAAATGTGTTGCTGATAATCTGTTTCAAATTCTCTTGGTATCTGATACACCAGCACTTGGGAAGCTAAGGATTATGAGGTTGAGGCTAGCCTGGGCCACGTGAGGCCCTATCTCAAACACTGCCACATGCTTCACATATGGTAACACAACACATTTTTCTATTTTTTTGAAGAGTACCCTGGTTTTATTGAAACTTTCTATAGGTTTATGAGCCAATCAAAAAAATTTATATACATTCACATAAAATTTATGCTAAACATTTCAAAATTATCTGCTATAATAATGAATACATTATTTTATAGCAGTAAAACTTTCTAGCTATACCTGGTGACAGAGGTCTACAGTCCCAGCTATTTGAGAGGCTAATATAAGGGGATCATGAGTTCAAGGCCTGCCTAAGCAACTTAGCCAAGTCCTGTCTCAAAATAAAGGGGGCTGGGGATAAAAGGCTCAGGGCTCCGAGTTTAAGCCAGTATGATGGCACACACTTCTAATCCCAGCACTCAGTAGGTTGAAGCAGGAGGATTGCTACAAGTTTAAGAAAGACCCTGTCTTGAAATAAAACCCACCAAAGCCAACTGAACATATTTCTGCCTGAGAGCGTTCTACTTCCCATTAGCACTGACGGTTGCGTTTGTGTCTTTCAAATGTCTCCTTAGGCCCTGGAAAATCTAGTCTATGTATCAGATGGTTTGGAGAAAGCTTTTAAAGTATAGTTATCCATTTTATTGATGTTTTTTAGAAACTTCTTTAAGCTCATTGATTATTGTAAATATGTATTTCTGCTGTCAACTCTAAGATTTATTGCTTGGGGGGTAGTTTGATAGCATCTATTCAAATGAACCACATCCGGTTTCAGCCGTAGTTAAGCCATCCTTCTTCCACACTGAAACAAGCTGTATTTTCAGGTGATGGTGATAGATTTTGTTCCAATTCTTGTCCTGTGCAGATCCGACTGTCCTTCCTGAGTAGGAAAGCACGGTGCCTCTGCTGTGGCAGGCACCCTGATCAGTGAGTCCCTGCGGCCTTGCTGGGGTCGACCTCTGACCCAACTGAAGCCGAAGTGGAAATCTGCTCCTGTTCTGTCCCGATCACGATCACTCCAGAACTCCTTTCAAAAGCTTTGATGGGACAAGCACTGACAGGAGATGTCACAAATAAAATGGATAGAATGTTCCAGAAATAGTAACAAAGACGTCATTAAGGGGATTCCAAATTCTTCCTGATTGTTGCTCCTGTCCAGCGGCTACGCTCAAGGCCCCCGTTTACTGACTCATCCCATCCTCAGAGTAACCATACTACCAGCTAAAAGGCAGCAAGCTGAAGCAGGGCTGAAGTCAACTTAATAAACTACAGCCAGCAGTTCGATGCATGTGAGTCTCTACACTGACAGCATGCGTGCCATTGCTCTCTATGTGGTACTGTCTACAGCTATAAATAATTAGAAACCCTTTACTGGTAATAGGATTAGTACTTCTATTCATAATTTAATTTTTATTTTTCTTATGTGAATTAATATTCAATAAACAGTAGGTTATAAAGCAAAAAAAAAAAAAAAAGAAAAAGTAGTCATCAGATGGTTCTCTCTGACAAACTCTTATGCCATAATGGATGGCTGTAAATAATGAGGGTTTCTTATTCTGATCGTAGTATAAATCATACAACGTGAAGCTCAGCATGAGAGGTTGGCTGTTCCACGCGCCTCACTTCCAGAAGGCTTTTCTCAGCAGTCTGCATAGCTGAGGGACACACAGAGGAGGTTCCCACACTTCTGATTTATTCATGTTTCTCTGTACGTCTGTGAAGACGATGAATGAAGGCTTCTCCGTAACCAGAGGGCAGGATTCACACGCACAGGATCTCTCCCACTGCGTGGACTCTCTGGTGCTTCTTCACCTGTAAGAGCCGAGTGAAGGCCTGCCCACACTCCTTACACTCGTAGGGCTTCTCACCGGTGTGAATCCTCTGGTGTTGCGTAAGGTGGGACCTCTGCCTGAAGGCCTTGCTGCACTGCTGGCACTGGAAGGGTTTCTCACCAGTGTGAATCCTCTGGTGCAGAATGAGGGTTTTACAATCGATAAAAGCCTTCCCGCACTCTTTACATTCATAAGGCCTCTCTCCGGTGTGAATCCTCTGATGTCTGTTAAAGTACGAAGGCACGCGAAGGCCTTCCCACATTCCTTACACTCGTAAGGCTTCTCGCCGGTGTGAACTCTCTGGTGTTGGATGAGATGGGCTTTCTGCCTGAAGGCCTTCATACACTCCTGGCACTCATAGGGCTTCTCGTTCGTGTGAGTTCTATAGTGCTTCATGAACGCCGAGTGACACAGAAAGGCCTTTTCGCAGTAGTTACACTCGTACGGTTTTTCGCCGGTGTGAATCTTTTGGTGATCGTTCAGGTTGGAAGCCCAAGTGAAGGTTTTTCCACATAAGTTGCACTCGTAGGGCTTCTCGCCGCTATGGATCCTTTGATGTCTGGTGAGGTTGGCACTCTTGTTGAAGGCCTTCTGACATTTGTGGCATTCGTACGGCTTCTCGTTGGTGTGGGTTCTCTGATGCTGGAAAAACGTGGAGAAGTAGAGGAACGCCTTCCCACAGTGCTTGCACTCGTAGGGCTTCTCGTCCGTGTGGACCCGCTGGTGCTGGACCAGCAGGGAGCAGTTGGTGAAGGCTTTCCCGCACTCCTTACACTCGCACGGTTTCTCCCCCGTGTGAAAGCGGTTGTGTTGAACAAGGTAAGCATGCTTCTCAAAGATCTTACCACAGATCTCACACTGTAGGGCTTCTTATTGATCTGATACGGGGCGAGCTGGAAGTCATAGGCAAATCCTCTGCCGCACCCCTTCAGTTCATCACATCTGTCCCCAGCAAAATCCTGCTGACGCTTCATCTCGTCTGTGTAATAGATAAAGGCGTTCTCGTACATTTCATTAAGTTTGTCACTGGTAGGAATTCGTACCTGTTGAGTGATGGTTTCACCTGCTTCCTGCTCAGAGTGTTTCGTTTCAGAACGAGTCACTTCACTCAGAGCAATGGGTGTAGGCTGATTGAATTCGGTTGACGTCTTTTCCAACGGGGCCGTCCCTCCCTGTAAATATTCCTCTGCAGATTCCGGTTTTGTCTCAAGGAGTCCCTTGCATTTCCAATCATCTCCAAAACAAGATTCCTCAAGGCAAGAAGTACCCACTCTTTCTAGAATTTTCCATTTTAATGATTCCTTTCCAAAGATGTCATTCTTTAGAGACAAATTCTTAGCTTCATTTACAGACAGCAAACCTGAAAGGAAGTACGTACTCAGTGCTAGAAGACAGGAAACAAACAAAATGATGTGCTTTCTCATTTTTGAACATGTGTCTGTGTTCTGCCTACATGTTTATCTGCCACCATGTGCAGCCACCCTTACTCACCTGGATACCATCCTGCTTGTCCCGATACCCAGGGTTCTTTGCCTTGCTCCAGCAGTGAATTACTGACGGCTTAGAAATGGCAAGTCCTACTCAAAGAAAGAGACCCGTAAAGACAAACACAGAGATGAGCTGTGACAGCAAAAGGCATCCATTACAGAACTGACTGAACCTAAAATAAACTGCAGACCCTCAGAATGACTGGGATTTTAAATAAATAAATAAATAACAAGCGAGCGAGCCACCATTTAGCAAGCACCTTATTAAACAATTGTTGCTCCCAGGAATCACTGATGAAAATTAAAGAAGCAGGGAAGTATCTTGAGAAAGTTTGTGTCAGAGTGTAGCAAAGGACTGTAAAGGCAGCTATTAACCGGCTGGGAAGCAGTGGCTGTGGGGATGGAGAGAGGCTGCGTGTGGGAGACTTATCTCCCACAGGCTTGCACTCCCAGCCCTTGCAGAGAGGCACAGATACACTTACCCAGGGACACAAAGTGGCTGTAGTTCTCCAGCATCACGTCTCTGTATAGCGACCTCTGAGCAGGGCCCAGACATGCCCACTCCTCCTTACAGAACTCCACAGCCACATCCCTGAACACCACCAACTCCTGAAATGAAAGCAGGGGGTAACACACACAACAGGGAAGAAAATAACTTCTGGGAAATGTTAAGACTCCTTTTTCACGGGGTGTCAGGTCAAGGCACACCCCCTTCCCAGCACCAGGGAAACTGAACATTTCAAAGAAGCAGCCTTTAGCCTCTGAGAAATCATTTCTGAGCCCTCAAATGTCCAGGCTGACAAGGTGGGTTTTTTGAGGGGACTGGTTTTTTGTTGTTTTTCACTGTATGCCTGAGACCTTGGCCTGTCCCGGCTTGACTTCTAGGAGGCCAGAGTCAGTAACATAGACGAGATATAGCCATAGCAGGTACTCCCAACAAACACTCCAGAGGAAAAGACATTGGCCAGGTGTCCCTTGTTGGTCACTCTCTAGACATGCTGTCTGACATCACAGCTGGGAGAATTAAGCCTGTCTCTAGGCTACCACCAGGATGACACAAATGCAGAGTCTAGACGTTGCCCTTGGCAAGTTTCTCTCTCCAAATCTGCCTTCTTTGGGAATAATTTTGCAAGTTTGAGGATAACTGCCTCTCTCCATCCTGCAAATTCAACCAAAGACTTGCTCCAGTCTAGCCTGACGAGTGGTCATTCTCATGACTCTAGCACTGGGGAGGACAGCTAGAAATTCAGGGCTAGCCTGGGGTCTTAGTTAGGATTAATATTACTATTGAGTAATTTATCTTGTGCACCTAGCCCTTTAAAGGATCCCCAGTTGCTAGTCAGCTGGCCCTTTAAGAAATCTTAGTTGTTAAAACTGCTTGATCTTATGACTTTCAGTGTTGATTACCTCTCAGATTTCTGGGAACAAGGTAGGTTATAAAAAAGGCAGCTGAGGCAGAGAAAAAGGAATGGGGCCAGCAGAGTGAGAAGAGAAGACAGCTGGTGGAGATGTTAGGAGACGGAGCTGAGCAGAGAGGCTAGAACAGTTGTTACAGTTTGGAGCTGTACAGACTGGGAGAGCGGGGAGAAGGCACTGTTGAAGCACACTGTTCGGGACTGAGAGGAACGGCTGGGAGGAACTTCTGAAGAGGCTGGGCTGGAAACTGAGAGGAGAGCTGACAGGGAGCTAAGAGACTTGGTTCAGGTTCTAAAATAGCTAGCCATTTTACATGTTACTGTGATGAAACATCGAAACCAAAGCAGCTTGGGGAGGAGGTGTGCAGTCCCCTGACGCTTCTAGATCACAGTCCATCACTGACGGAGGCCAGGGCAGGAGGGGTGATGCTTCTGGCTTGCTTCCCATGGCCTGCTCAGCCTGCTTTCTTATAGAACCCAGGACCAGCAGCCCAGGGGTGGCCCCACCCACAGTAGGCTGGGCCCTCCCCCACTGATCACGAATTTAAAGAATGCCCTCTGGCTGGTCTACACTCTAATCTTATGGCGGCATTTCCTCAGCTGAGGCTCCCCCTGTCGGATGAGTGTAGCCTGTGCCAAATTGGCATAAACACTAACCAGGACGCCTGGGCTACCAGTGACACTCAATCTCAAGTGGGAAATCAAGAGCAAATTCAAACCCACAGATGAGGTACTGCAGTCGAGGGTACAAAGCACCCAGCACTGCACTGGGCCCTTAGAGAGGCTCAGCGCTAGAGAATGTAACAGGCTCGATATAACTACAGCAGCTGCCCGGAAGGATGAAGCCATCTGTTGCTGAGGCCACCTGTCCCGAACTTGACACGCTCAAGTGGAAGCACTTTGGTTTTGACTAAAATAGTAAATAGGGAGACATAAAATAGCAATGGGCATACTCCTGGGGAGAAGGATACAGAGGCATTTAGGAAGTAAAAGCACTGTGATTGTAAGAGAACTAAAAGCAAGACGAGCCGCTCATCCCCGCTTTGGCAGGTGTCCCTTCTGCCCTGGGTTACTCCCACACCTCTGCCAGCAGGCATCGGCATTGGTCAACGAAACGCCAGCAGTGCCTGCCTAGGCTACCTCCTGCCTTCCAGAGCTGGAGCACAAAAGTCAGTGTGGGCGTCTCACTGTCTCTATTCCCAGCAACCGCGTCAGGTGCCTCACAACCGCCTGTCACTCCACCTCCAGAGGGACAGAACCTCTCTGGTTTCTCCAGGCGCCCTCTCCCAGAGGGTGTACCCACATACAGACTCATAATAAAATTAAATCTTTTTTTTTTAAAAAGCACTTTTGGTTTTCTAGGTGGAAAGTTAGTAAGCAGAACAGAAAAAAAAAAGACAATGTGTTTCTGATGGGAATAATGAAAACAAATAAATGATACGTCTGCGCTCTGTTCTCGGGGGAGGGCGATCAAGGATGTGCGGGCAACCGATGAGGTGAGAGCGGAAGGATCATGAGTTCAAGCTCAGCCTTGGTTCTAAACCAAGTTCAAAGACAGCCTGCGTTACGAGGGCCTGACTAACATAAATTAAGTAGTCAGGCTTTAATCACAGCCTTCGGGGAGGCAGAAGCAGGCAGATCTCTATGGATTCAAGGCCAGAGTAATCTAACAGCAAGTTGCAGATGACATAATAAGACTGTACAATTAAATGATGAAGCAAAATAAAAGTGTAAAGACCTGAGAATTTAAAAAGCAAAAACATTTTTCTTTATTCGCAAATATCTACCAACATTTTCCTTTGTGGAAATTTTTTTTTTTTTGTTTTTTTTGAGACAGGGTTTCTCTGTGTAGCCCTGGCCATTCTGGAACTCACTCTGTAGACCAGGCTGGCCTCGAACTCAGAAATCAACCTGCCTCTGCCTCCCAAGTGCTGGGATTAAAGGCGTGCGCCACCACCGCCCGGCTTTTTTTTTTTTTTTTTTTGAGACATGGTCTCATGTAGTGAGGTTGGAACTAGGTGTCGAGGGATGGCCTTGGATTTACAGTGAGAGGGACAGCAAGCGGCTTTAGAAGTCAGGGAGGATGGCCCAATGGTTAGCATCAACTCGCTGGGTGTGCCTCACGCTGTTATAGAGCAGCCCTCAAAATCCACGGGGTGTATGAGAACTCTGCAGAGGCTTGAGCCCCCCTGTGCAGTGCCACAGGCTCTCACAATAACAGTGCTTGATTGTGGAGCTGACTAATGCCTCGCCCACCTCCCTTAGTAAGACCCAGGGAGAAGCAGACTGTCAGCAATGACCACCACTCTTCGAAAGGATCTGGAGATGTATATTGTTAGTAAAGTTAGGTTACAATGTTTGTGTTAGTGGCTTTGATTAGAAAATCGTGGGCAAGAATTTAAAGTTCAGGAAGGTTCATTTTTGAAAGTTGAGCGAGGGCCTCCTGGAGGTCAGGGAGCAGCATTGACGTCAGGCTGGTCATCACTGCTGACGTGCCTTCCTGATAAAGCTGGGGTGGTGACTAAGGGCGAGGGTTAGTTTCTTGTGGACATTTATGCCCTTGGCTTTCTGAGTCTATGATTTAGTAAAAAATTTTAATGAGTAGGCGTGCACCCTGAGGGCTTAGAAAAAAATCAAAGTAAAATGACTATTTTTTATATAAAAGTTTAGATTTGTGATTAAGATTTTGACCAAGCCAGCTCAGTCAGTCAACAGGTTCTCCAGCGCAGGAGTGAGGATTAAAAAGAGACGATTAGACAATATTGCAGCATGACCCCAGCCAGTTCTAAGGCTGAAGGCTGAGGTGGGTTTATTTTTTCCCAATTTGCTTTTAAACCAATTTAATTACATGCAAGTATTTAGGTCAGTTCTAGGTTGAGGAACTAGGAATACAGTAGCTGCAAATAGTCAAGGAACAAACAAGGCTTTAAATAAACAAAGTCCCTGTCATCCTGTCTTGATCACCGTTTCTAAGGGCTCATCAGGATGACAAAATATGAGCCTACTTCCCTGTCCTAGCCCACAGTCATATTCATGCCTGAGGCCTACTTCTTTGTTCTAGCCTAAGACTTGGATTCCTGACTGAAATTACTTCTCTGTTTTAGCCTAAGATTAGATTCCTGCCTGAACTTACTTCCTGTCATGGCCCAATGTCAGATTCCTGCCTAAAGCCTGTTTCCTTCTCCTTGGCCAATGTCAGATTCCTGCCAAGCAGCCCCAAAAGCTCTCCACAAGATTTTATATAAGATTACTTTTTGATTCAAGGCCAGCCCGGTCTACAGAGTGAGTTCCAGGACAGCCAGGGCTACTCGGAGAACCCGGTCTCGAAAAACAAAACAAACAAACAAACAAAGATTACTTTTTTGAGATAAATAATAAAAATGGCCGAGCCTTTCTTTGTAACCACAAAATATAGCTTGCTGCTGACAAAACTGGCTGAGAAGGATACCTAGCTTGCTTACACTTTGTTAATCTATAACGAGTTGCTTAGACATGAATCTAGGTGGGTTCTTGGGGATCGATTGGTTTTCACCTTTAATCCATAAAGTGTTTAATCATGTAAAACTATTGGGGAACACGTTGGCTTTTTACTTGTACTCATTGTAATCATTCGCTTGAAGAAAAACAGAATGTAGCCAACATTGTAACTTACACATTGCTTAAAAGATTTTGTTGGGGAAATGAGGTTAGAAGAAGAATTATTGAGGCCTGTCCACCTCGCATAGCTGCAGCCATGTTGTCCCATACCCACCAGCTATTTCATACTGTTGCTGTAACATGCCTGCCAGTCACTGACACAGAAAAATAACTTGACTCAGAGCGGGGTCATGCTGACCACACACCCTGTTATGTCCTGGAGGTCATGAGGTTAATCTTGAGAAATTCCACAACTATAGGCTTTATGTAGGACCCATCAAATTAAAGATCAGTATGAACTGTTGTGTCTAAAATGGCTTGAGTCAGGGCTGACCACTGGGCAGCATTTCCAACACCGGCATATGAGCTCATTGTGTTTTTTGCGGTTTTTAGCCTTTATTAGCTGACACAGAAAAGTGTTTGGGGGTCATAGCCTCAGTGCCCAAATTCTGAGCAACGGCCCTGATCGGTCGCTCTTAGGATGTGCGTTCAATAAACCATCCCTGTCTGACTGAGATCAGGGTTTGTGCAGTTTATGGGGTGACTTCTGGACCCCATCAGAAATAAAGTAGGAGAACGTCTTTGAACTATCAAAAGATTCCCGTGTCCATGTGTTCTGCCAACTTCACCCCTCCTCTTCAGACCCTGACGTGCTGAATGAAGCCGGCCCTCAACACGTTACACATAACAATTTAGTCAAAACTAATCTAAAGTAAATGCTATTATTTCCTCCACTTTCAGATAATGAAACTGAGGAACAGAAAAATGAAGTAAATTCATGAACACTTAGGTACTAGGGTTCCTTACACGCGCTGGAAGATGCTTGAATAAAAAAAGAAAACACAGTGGCTAGAGAGATGGCTCAGTGGTTAAGAGCCCTAGTTGCTCTTCCAAAGGTCTTGGGTTCAATTCCCAGCACACACATGGCAGCTCACAACTGTCTATAACTTCAGCTCTAGGGGATCTGACACCCTTATACCAATGCACATAAAATTAAATTTAAAATTCAAAAGAAAGAAAAGAAAAACCAGACGGTCCCTTATAGTTCACATATACTGGAGAAAGAATTATGTTGGCAGAGCTCAAACCTTCCATAGTTACTGCGACAATGAGGAATCGGCAACCAGAAGACAGCTGATAGGAGAACTTTCACCTCACCTTAAACACGGTGTTGACATCCACCACGGCCATGCTTCTCGGCTCTTCCGGGTTGGGAAAACTGCAGAAAACAGAAGAAGGAAGATGGACTTGGGAGAAACTAGGTCAAGCTTCCCAAGACCGGTTTTTGCAGGACCTCAGTCTGGATACACAGATGAATGCTGCGGTGCACGTCCTATTCATGTGGTGAGACAGTCTGTAGGAGTTCAAGGCCAGCACAGTATACACACGGAGAGTTCTGGGCTAGCCAGGAATGCTACACAGTGAGACTCTACCTCAAACACACACACACACACACACACGCACACACACACACACACACACACACACACACTGGAATGCTCCCGGGAGACACTCACAGGGTTATGACAGACCCTCATTCCTTCAGCTTGTAAGGCCTGTGACCCACCCAGGAAGTTCCCTTCCTACTTCATTAATAGGGTAAGGAATAAACCTTTCTCATATCCCCTTACCACAAGGGTAGAACCCACCAGCTACAGGGTTAATGTGCCAAGGGACAAACCCGCCATTCATCTGTAAGCATACATGGCAAAACCTTCTTATAAACATAAAGAGATTTTCCTTCTTTTTTAAAGATGGTGTCTTACTAAATATACTAGGCTAGTCTCCAACTCAAAGATCCACGTGTCTCTGCCTCCCAAGTACTGGAATTTGTGTGCTCTATACCTTGTTCCTTTATTTTCTTTTTTCTTCTCTTTTCTTTTCTTTCTCTCTTTCTTTGGTTGGATAGAGTCTCACCCTGTAGCTCTGGCTGTCCTGAAATTCAATGTGTAGACCAGGCTAGGTTCAAACTCACAGAGATCTGCCTGCCCCTGCCTGCTGAGCGCTAGGATTAAAGGTGTGTGCCACCGTGACCAGCCTTTAATTTTTAAAATAAACGCTACGTGCACAACTGATGCCCTAGGCCCCTTCAAGAACCCAGTAAAACGCCTGCTCTTTTTTTTTCTGCAGGTAGCCTGAGCTTCTCCAAACAAGTGCCTTTTATCCCCTTTCTTTAACCCCTTCTCCCCCAATAAAACTTCTGTCTGAGAGTTTATGCTCAGAATTGTTTTTTGACAAAGATTTACTTATTTTATGTTTATGAGTGTTTCACCTGTACGTGTGTCTGTGTACCATGTGTGTGTATGGTGCCCTGAGAGGTCACAAAGAGGGAACTATATCGGCTGGACTAGAGTTATGGATGGCTAAGAGCGAGTGCTAGGAACTGAACCCAGACTCTCGGGAAGAATAGCCAGTGCTCTTAACCACTGAGCCATCTGTCCAGACACTATAAGTGGAGTTTCGATTTCCACAATCGCTAGGATCTTTCAAGAGACTTGGATAGCTGAGACCTAGGTGGGCTTCTCAGAACAAAGTTTTCTCCCCAGAATTCCCAAAGGAACCACAAGGAAATCCCTCCTCCTGCTGACTCTTCCTGACACGGATCCTCCTCTACATCTAAGACTGACCAAGGGCTTTTCGTGGAGCTCAGTAGCAGAAATCTTTACCTGACGCTCAAAGACTCGGGCTCAGTCCAGCAATACAAAAAAATAACATAAGAAATAAAATGAAATTCTGTCCAGTGGTCAAAGGTGTGGCTGCAGGCTCTCACTTGTGACGTATTAGCATCATCAACAGGTTCAATAATTTTCAAAACCTCCACATCCACCCCTACATCTCAGCCAGGATTAATCACCCCGCAACGCAATCTGCCCACACTCCCTCTTACTGGGACAGTAGAAAGAGATCCTCATGTCATGAAGAAAGGCTTTTCTGTGGATTCCTCCACCCAAGTAAATTTAAAAAAAAAAAAAAGAGGAACTTGATCTCTCTGGAAGCCGTAAACAAACAAAACAAAACAACAACAACAAAAAATAAAGTAATTTCAGGAACTTCAAACAGTTTCTGCAGGAACTAGTCAGGTACAGTATTAAAGTCCATTTTAGCTCATTTAAGTTGCTATAACAAAATACCAGAGACTAGGTAGCTTACAAACAACAAATTTATTTCTCAGTTGTGGTGGCAGAGCAGTCTCCATCTCAGCACGGCCAGATCTGGTGTCTAGTGAAAACCGATTTCCCGGTCCACAGATGGAGTCTCTTACTGCGTGCACTCTCACCTAGGGAAGTCTGCAGCTCCTGCGAGCCAGGGCACTACTGCATGTAATTACCTTCAAAAAGCCCCCACCTTCTAAATCCACCATACTGAGGACTGGGTTTGTAACTATAAACTGGACAGGGTGAAGATGGGGTACCACGGAGACGCAACGCTATTGTCTGTTTCCTGCCATAAACGCCTGGAGCTGAGGAAGTTGTTTTTTTTTTAGAACCTGAAGTGGATCACCCAGAATCATGAACTTCAAATTCTGATTTCTCTAATGGTAGTGAACAGAGACTTACAATGCCTACTCGGGGGTGTGACAGAAAAGTAGGAATCCCACAGTAATTAAGGTTTTTTTCCAAATACAATTTTTACACACTCATACATTTCTGAGAAAGATTTCCCTATGTGGCTCCCGGAAGCCTAGAACTCACTATGTCCCGACGGTTGTCCTCAGACTCAACTGACTTCCAGTTTCTGCAGCTCAAGTGCTGAAATTATAGATGTGGGTCACCCTATCTAACTCCCAACTACAGCTAAAAGTCATGCTGATTAGTAAACTGATCTATCTTGAGCACAGAAATCCTTATCATCTCTACTATTTAGCTTTCTTTTTTTCCCTCTCTCTCCAGTTTTTCAAGTAAACTTGACATGAAAGCAGTAGACGTATTCCGCTCCCCACACCCCCTCCACCCCGACTCTGCGTTGGAAGACTAGAGGATCCGGTAACCACCTATCACCCATGTTCTGAGGACCTCGCGCACGTCCTCTCTCGCCTCCTGTACAATCCATATCCTCCAAAAACCTTCTCGCCTCTGCAATCACACTCGCGCCGCCTTAGTCCCTGCGGAGGAGAACCTCTTTAAGCCTTCAGCGCCATCCCGGAAACCGGGTGGGTCCCCTAGAGCCAGCCTGCAGCCAGCGACCAACGAATACAGGCCTAAAGGCTCCATACCCAAAGTCCCTAAAACCAAGGGCAGACTCACCTCAAAAGTATAAACTGCGACTTCACAGCCTCGAACTCGGACGACCAGCGAATACCAACCAGGACAGTACCGGGTTAGGTCGGGTAGGGCACTGAGATGATCCGGAACAACCTCTCTCCAGCCACTTCCGCCATGTGTCTGAGCTTTTATAGTGGACTACATTTCCCAGAAGGCGGTGGTGCTCTAGCGTCCTCAGAATTTCAACGTCCGAGAAAGGAAGTAGAGATGTCTTGAAAAGAGAGAACGTACGATTAATCTTCTAAAGGGAAATTTCTCAAGGATCCAAGGCTTGAGGCCTCTGAAACTTAAGCAGTTTCGGCTCTGCGGTACTGTGGATCTTTACTCCAGTTACAGAAGTGAGGCAAGAACTCGAGCAAGTGACCCAGCTCAGGACTACATTTCCCAGAAGACACCACAGACCATGTTCTCAGTGAAGAATTTGTCCAGCTTTTGACTGTCCGATGTCTGAGAGCTCTTAAGAGCGTCTCCCGTGTGGTGTTCCAAGGCCTCTGGATCATCGAGACAAGACTTTTAGGACTGGGAATGACTGGATAGGGCAAAGATAGCCCTATCTTTACTGGAACATTTAATCTACTTACACTTGATAGCCACTAATTTAAAAGTGCTGTATTAGCTTGGGTTGAGCATTGCATGTTGTAATCCCAGAACACAGGAGGCAGAGGCAGGGAAATCAGGAATTTTAATGCCAGCCTCGGTATAGCAAGTTTGAAGCCAAGGTTTACCTAAGAACCTGTGTCCATAAAGGAAAATAACTAGAGATGGTTCAGCGCTTAAGAGCACTTTCTGTTCAGTTCCAAACACTCAGTTGGCCAATAATGAACGTTTTACGGAGTTCTGTTTGTTTGATTGGTTTTTAGATATTGTCTCACTAATATAATGAGAATTCAATGTCGACCATACTGGCCTCAAACCCTAAGAGCTCCATGTCTCTGCCTCCTGTTTGCTGTGATTAAAAATATGTATCACCCTGCCACAAGTCTTGGTGGGTTTTGTTATTGTTGGTTGATTTTGCTGTTGTGAAAGCAGAGTCTCACTAGGTAGACTTGGCTGGTGGTCTGGCCTGGAGCTTGTTTGCTATGTAGATCAGGCTGGCCTCTAACTCATAGAGATCCTCCTGCTTCAGTAATCCTAGTGATGGAATTAAAGGGACATGACATCATGCCCTGACTTTGCTGTTTGGTTTTTAGACAAATCTTGCCTGAAACTTGGACCCACTGTCTCAGCCTCCTGAGAGCTGGGATTACAAACCTGAGACATCATATCTAGCAGTAATTCTTGAATACATAAATTTATGCTTTCCAATAGACTTGTAACATTTTACCTCTTTTTAATTTTTCTATTATTTTTTGAGACAACATTCGTCTCCTAGGCGAACCCTGACGTTTCCATCTTTCTATCTTATTCTTCCCATTGTCGTAACTACAGGTGTGTATGCCTGACATCACCTTAAAATTTGAAATAGGGACTGTTCTATGAATATAATATCTAAACCAAATCATATCTAAAAATAATGACTTTTAAGTGTTTTAATCGCTGTACCACTTACTAGCGGTCCTACATATGAATTTGGACATCTAGTGTAATACTGAAATTAGAATGACAGGTAATTGTGTCTAATTCCTCCAGTCCCAGGAAAAAGAACAGTACTTTTGGCCCGGGATGCGCTCAGCAGTATAATACTTGACCACCATGTATAAGAGCAGCTATCCCGCCAGAGAAGATGTAGCCCGCAGTCGGTGGTACACACTTTTCATCGCAGGCAGACGGATCTCCGTGCGAACCAGCCTGGTCTGCAGAGCGAGCTTCAGGATGCCGTAACTACACAGAGAAACCCTATCTCCAGAAGAGAGAGACAGAGACACAGAGAGAGACAGAGAAAGGGGGAATCTCGGCCATCTGGCCCAGGAGAATTCTCCTTGAAAGGGCTTAGAGGAGATACTGTGGCAGGTGTGAAGGAGAATTTGGGGCTCTTGCTTGTATTTCCCATAAATCACTGCAGCTTGGAACCCTCGGTTGGAACTACATTTCCCAGAAAACAACGGGTGCAGGCAATTTATGGTCCAGTCCCAGTGACCAAATAACACCCCTCCCCTCCGCAGGGTTCTCCGTGCTTCGCAAAACGAATTCAACCTAAGTCCAAGGGCGGTGGAGGAAGGCTCTAGACAAATGTCTCGAATTTGGAGCTCCTGATCTCACATAGAGAAGCCGCCAGTTGTTATTGGAGTGTCAGGCCTGTGGGTTCGTGAAGAGCACAGGAGCAGTGTGTGTGTGTGTGTGTGTGTGTGTGTGTGTGGTGTGTGTGTGAAGGAATGTGTGGGAGCGCGCTTACATGGGTGCGTGCGTACATGCGTGCGTGAATGGAGGAGAAGGGGTTGAAAGAGAGAAGAAGAAGAAAGAGAGAGAGACGGGGTGGTGGGGAAAAGGGCTGTGTCTGGAAGGGTTGGGATGTTTCTACTGATAGGAAGCACAGTGAGAAGCTGCGACCAGTGGCTGGGTGCTGTGCGGCTGCGCGGCTGTGCCACCGGCCTTGAGATCAAGTCTCTACTTTGCTTGGGCTGCTCTAGTTCAATGTGGCAGTGACCACCTACGTTCCTGCTGTTTTCGCCACTCTTTCTCCTCAGACTACTTGCTGCTGACACTGAAAGGTCTGTGAGAGGGAAGTCCAAGCTGGTCCCTAGATGAAGTTCTTCAGTAAGAAGACACAGCATTGTTAACAGTGGAGGTGGGGGATGGTGTGTGGCTTTTGAAGTCAAGAACCAGCCTCGTACAATCTCAAGTTCCTGCTCTGTAAACCTAACACAGCATCCAGTTGCTAAAGAAGTACCTTTCTACTGTGCATCTTGGTACCCACCAACCAGTTGTCTCTGACTCTCGTCCCTGGAAGATAAGTTCCCACTAACCCTGACTCAGTGACCCCACCCAAAAATG
The DNA here is from genome assembly GCA_021653895.1 of Mastomys natalensis. Lineage (NCBI taxonomy): Eukaryota > Metazoa > Chordata > Mammalia > Rodentia > Muridae > Mastomys > Mastomys natalensis. The sequence goes on along the minus strand of JAJTUV010001598.1, from coordinate 403,752 downwards.
TAATAATTGTTTTTTTTTTCTTTTTTGAAGCTTCTGTAACTTGCTTACCCAATACCCAAAGATTGTTCGACTTGCCTTAATCACTTAACTTGGTAGAATGGAACAGTTTTTACTTGCTTGTATAGATAGATCTTGAAGGTCTTCATGTGGTTTTCCCCCTTTAAAAAGTCCTGCCCCTTTACCCCTTCCTCAAGGCGATCACATATTTGGCTCAGATTAGCCCGTAATCAATAAATCTCTTACTTATAATTGGATTGAGTCTTTCCCAGGGGTCACAAACTCCATAACACAGTTTCACTCCTATTTTCTGTTCATTGAATTCAGGTCCTCTGCAGAAGCCATAGGCACTCTTAGCTGATGACTAAGATTCCCAGAAGGCAGTGTCGTGGCAGCCCTAAGACTTGATGAGGGGTTGGGGTGTAAGGTTGAAGCTACCTCTGGGGACACAGACCAGCCATTAAGAGATAAGGTCTACCACCAGCTAGTGGCACATGCCTGTAATCACAGCCCCCAGGAGGCAGAGGCAGGTGGATTTCTGTGAGTTCAAGACCAGCCTGGTTATAGAGTGAGTTCCAGAATGCCAAAGACAAACAGAGAAACTGTGTCTTGAAAAAACAGAACAAACAAAAATAAATAGATTTGCTGATGAGCTGTCAAGGCCCTAAAGCCAGTTTGGTTTTTGTTTTTATTGTTGTTTGAGATGGAATGTCACTGTATACCAAAGGCCTCAGATTCTCAATATTTTAGAACTGTGGTTCTGAACCTTCTAATGTTGTGGCCCTTTAATACACTTCCACATATGGTGGTGACCCCCAACCATAAAATTATTTCTGTTGGTTACTTTATACATTCATCCTTGCTAATGTTATGAATTTTAATGTAAATATCTGTGTTTTCAAACATTCTTAGGCGAAACCTGTGAAAGGGTCATTCTACCCCCAATGGGTTGTAGGCATAATTTTTTTGCAACCTATTTTAATAAACGTTCAACCTCTCCTCTTGCCCACCACCAGCAGAGGTGTGGAAGAGAAAAGTTATTAGGATGTGGGGGAAGTGGACCTGTTCAGCAATAGTTCTTGTGGGGCAAGCTCGATCTTCTTTGTCAGCAGTTCAGTCCATAGCAAACACCAAATACGAATCAGCAGCTGCAGACCAGTCCTCGGCAGGCAGACACCAGGCACAAACCAGCAGCTGTAGTTCAATCCTGAGGAAACCGAAAGGCTTGCCAACCAGCCTAGGCAAGGCCACTGAAGTGTCAAACTGCCACAAGAACTTCACGAACAGTCCTTGGGCTTGGGCAAGTTTCTCTCTATGTTGTTGTTACCACAAGCTGAGCTCAACGATGCTATGTAAGGTGACCCAATACATGCATGTCCTTAGTGAAGAATATTCGAGGTGGACAAATCAAACCAAGGCTTCTCTCTCATTTTCTGTGGTGGCATATTTATACTCCTTCGTCATGTATCTTTACTGTGTCTGCTTAGAAAAACATCCTTTCTCCTGTGTTGCTTTAGCAAGACATCTCTTCACCTGTGTGGTCCAGGAAAACATCATTTGCATAACTGACTTTCCAAAGAACCAGAAGTTTCCTCTGGATGGGGTCCTGAACCACAGGTTGGGAACTGCTGCATGGACCCTCTCAAGTGTGGCAGTTATAGCTATGAACCACTATGCCCCAACCTTAAACCTAGTTATTTATAAGAATGCAGCTTGTACATCTATACTACATAAGGAAGGAGTGTGAAGCCAGCTTGGGCTACGTGAGACCCTGTGTAAAACACAAAACATCAAAAAACAATGCACACCAAGGTACTGGAATTTTTAAAAATATTTTTTATTATGTTTAGTTGTGTGTGTGTGTGTCAGAGAGAGAAAAAGAGAGAGAGATGAGGAGGAGGAAGAGGAGGAAAAGACAAGGGAGAAAGAAAGAGAGAAGAGGACGTCTGGTTCCTTGGAACTGGAGTTACAGACAGTTGTGAATCAGAAGTGCTGGGAAGATTAAGTAATTGTTTACTAAATATTTTATACGGATTGTTGTTTACTTCATCTAAAGAATATTATTATTATAATATTTTTTTTTTTTTTTTTTTTTTGAGACAGTTCTCATGTATAGCCTGCTTTCTGAACTCTTGTGCGTGCCTCGAATAAAATCGCCTGCCTAGCTCCAGTGCTGGATAAGAGCACCATACCCCTGAATTTTATTCACCAATGGAAGCTTATGTAAAATGTGGAAACCATTAACAACGTTCACACCTCACTGCCCACCAGATAGTTACAGTGTGAAAAAAAAATCAACAAATGTAAAGAATGTAGAAATTGTAAGTGTTTCTGGTCAGATGGAAGGGTATCCTGGGACTCAGAAGCCGGGAACCACACAGCTCTGAGGGGAGAAGTGTCCTAGGGGAAGGGTATCCTGAGACATGGGATCTCAGGAAGACTCCTCAGCTGAGGTGCCGCAGCTCATTTACCAACTTAGAGGGTTTGCTGATAGAGGTAGACCTGCTTGGAAAACCAAAGGGCCCCCAAAAATGGGAGGAGAAAAAAGTCCAGGCTTGGTGAGTGAGAATGGGAATTTACTGCATGATGAAAGCTGGAAGCAAAGTAGGCTGGAAGGTAAACTGCTGCCCTGTCTTGCTCCTTGCACTTTCAAGCCAGGAGCCAGAGCACTTCCATGAAACTAGGGGCAGGAAGAGCAGGAGATTGGAAAGGTACAATGGGGTAGTGTTCAGCCAAGACACCACCAGAGGGTTTGCTTGGGCCTACACAGGCACCCTCAGCCTTCCCAGTCTTTGTGCAGCATATGACTGCTAATGATGGTGGCCAAGCTTATAATGAATTGAACTGGTGATTGATAAAAATGCTAGCTCTAAAGCGTATTAAAGAAGCTGTTGTGTGATACAGCGTACATTCTCCTTCTGTTAAAGAAATGCTAAATAACTGCTAAGTGCTAAATGCACAGCATAGGGTTATCCCACAAGATTGGAAGGGATTGGTGTCAGCCGCTCTAGAAGCTGGCAGCAATGTACAAGGATTGTTGTGCTAGAGGCAGGAACCACAAAAATAGAATGACAAAATATAGCGAGGGGGATAAATGTTACTAAAGAGCAGCTGCTTGCTGAAGAGCAAATCCAATCTGATGATGGTGTCAATTGAACGATGTCCTGTGCTTAGAGCTGATTTAATGAGTGAGGGAATAATTTACTGCTGATGAAGCGAACAAGTGCTGAAGTAACTGTGCTGGACTGGGGGTGGGAGGGGAATCTACCACATTTACTAAGATAATACAGGGTTCTGGAGAAGCCTTTACGGAATTCCTTACAGAATTGTGGTTCAGCTGTGAGTGAGCCATATTAGACACTGAAGCCAGACAGTCATCACTGATAGAAATCCTGGCATTTGAAAACGCAAATACCAAAAGTAAGAGAACAATCAGACCATTGAAAGCATGAAGAGCAGCAAATGAAGTGGAAAGTTAAGGGTCCTTTGGAAAGTCAGTTGTGTCAGATGATGTTTTGGTAGGGTAAACACTTGAAGGACTGGTTTTTTTTGAAGCGAACACAGGTAAAGGATGTTCTGCTAAAGCAAGCACGTGAAAGGACATATGATGAAGGATTCTTTGCTAAGGACACACATGTATTGGGTGGTTCACCTTACGTTGTGTTGCTGAGCTCCATTTGTTCAGGACTGCATAGGGAGAAACACATTTTAAAAACTTCTGGTGTCGGGCCAGAGAGATGGCTCAGAGGTTAAGAACAGTGGCTGCTTGCTCTTCCAGAGGTCCTGAGTTCAATCCTAGCACTTGGGAGGCAGAGGCAGGCAGATTTCTGAGTTTGAGGCTAGCCTGGTCTACAGAGTGAGTTACAGGACAGCCAGGCTACACAGAGAAACCCTGTCTCGAAAAAAACAACAACAACAACAACAAAAAAAAAAACCCTGTTGGTTAAAAAAAAAAATGGCTACAGACAATTACTAGGGGGAATGGAGATAGCTGGGTTTTCAGTTGCCTGGCTGGAGTCACAGGTAGGGCCCACAAGAAGAAAAGAGGAAGGAGAATGAAGTAGGAAGGAGATGGAGGGAACAAGATGTCTCCATTAGACATGGTAGACCAGGAGCACATGCCCAAGTAAATACCCTCCCAGGATGCACTGCTGGAGCAGAAGTCATGTGGATGAGATTCAAAGACAAGTACCTTGGGTAACGCAGTTGGGAAGTCGTCTAGTGAATAGAAATATAGATTATGGGTAACCGCCCAGTAATTGTTCTAGAGCTGATTTAAAAAAAAAAAAAAATCCACAGGACTTTGCCTTGATTACTGGGGGTCTGGGCAGGTTCTATTAATAACTAATAGAGTTTACTAAACTCCATTTACAAATGCTCCTCTTCCAAAATACTCTGACATGCTTAGCCCATTGTGTCTTGTTCATGAAATACCACCCCCCTTCCTTAGGCTCCTAAGTTTAGAAAGTTGTGGAAGCTTTGGGAATCGGGATTGGAGCAAGTCGGTCACTGTGGGTAAGGGTATTGAGGTTTGATAGTCTAGTCCCACTTCCTGTTTAGTCTCTGTTTATATGACTTCCTGTTCTAGGTAGGAACATGACCTCACATTCCCATAGTCATGCCTTCCCTGCTGTGATGGGCTGAATCCCCTCAACTGTAAGTCAAACTTCAATCCTCCGTAAGTTACTTCTGATCAGATATTAGACCACAGCTGTTGAGGTTTGGTCTTTTGCTAAATGGTTACGCTAAATACTGGCCTCCAAGGCCTGGTAGCCCCCAGGGATGAAAGAATCCACAAGTAAACACAAGTGACACTATGTAGCCTTCCCCATGCCCCCAAGTTATCCTGATTGGTGAAGAAAGATGCCTACAGCCTATAGCTGGACAAAAAAGAGATGTGTGGGATTTGGGGTTCTCAGTTAGAGGAAGACCACAAGGAAGATGGCATAAGGCAAGGGATCTTAAAAACTGGCTGTGTGGGCTGCCCAATTGGAGTAAGAGTGGCTAACCTGGAGCATGGCAAGTCATAACTTGGAGTTATTGATAGAGAGGTAAAAACTAGTAGTTTAGAGGATAGATATTGGCCCCACTCTAATGCTATATAGGGTTATTATAAATATAAAAGTGTTGTGTCTTTTATCTGGGAACTGAATGTTCAAATTGGGGTAGAAACTCTAATTTGAGATTAAATATCTACTACCACAAACTGGTGAACCAAAGTGTGGCAAGAACTTATTTTTAACAAAATTGATTTCAGAGTCTTGAATAAACACACACTGCCACTTTAAGAATAAGAAGGCAGGGAGAAATGGTTGTAGCAAGGTTGGGTTTTCCCCAAGTTTGCAGAGTTCCAGCAATGGTTGAAATGCTGGTTTGATGAATGTGATTCCAGCAGTTAAAGCATGAACTAAAACACAGCGATGCCCCTGAACTGATCACTCTGGAAAAGGCAGACGTTGCTGAAAGTCCCTGCTGTTCGATGATGAAGCAGGCAAAATCCTGCCCCTCAGATAGAGAGGAAAGCAGGTGGCATGTCTCCTGTAAAAAAAAAAAAAAAAAGAGAGAGAGAGAAGAGAGAGAGAGAGAGAGAGAGAGAGAGAGAATAGCATGAATTAAGGTGTCAATGCTACCTTAAGCAACTGGTTTCCTTGAATGCGGACCCCCATGGGGAAAATGGAGACAGCTCAGCATGACACCAGAACATGATGGCTTGGGAATATGCTTATACAGTAAATAAAAGAATTTAAATGAAACTGAATATAAAAGAAGGATATTAAACTTAGAAAAGGGAGTGCATACACATTAAATAAATAATGCATGCCTTCGATCTCAATACTTGGGAGACAAAGGCAGAGACAGATAGCTTCCTTGTGAGTTCAAGGCCAGCCTAATCTACAGAGCAAATCCACATCAGCCCAGGCTACATAGGGAAAACTATAGGGGTGATATTTAGAAAATGGCGCCCGGTCCAGCTTGTTCCTGGCAGCCGCTATGTTCCCGCTCCTCCTTGGCTCTGACCAGGGCTCCGGCTAGCTAGATGCACAAGCCCTGGCATCCACGAGATACCAGCTTGGGTGATGGCTCTGCCAATCCCCCATGCTGAATCCATAAAACTCGGCTGAACCCCAGACAATATCTGCCATCCTTGAAGTACCTGGTAGAAATGAAACTCTTAAAGCTAATGATTATCTAAAGGATTTATATATTTAGAAATGCTCAATCAACAAGATGCCCACACAATTGAGTTGTTAACCCAATATCTAACCTTTTGATAGACGCTGCTACCCAGGACAGCTTTTGACCCATCCGTGGTTCTCCATGGCTGGTAGCCTCCTTCCTGTCTTTCTCCCCTCCCCTTCCTCTCTTTCTCTCCCAGCTCCACCTCCTCTTCTACTGCCTAATCACTGAGCTCCACTGCGAATACAATGTAGCAGAATAAGTATCCTGCTACAGAAACCCTGTCTTAATAAATAATAATTGTTTTAAATTATTAAAGATGTTAATCTCTAAAGAAGGAGAAAGAAATGGGAATTGATATAAATGCTTTTACATAGATAATAAATAAATCAGTCCAGACCTTTGATCTTAATACTTGGGAAACAAAGGCAGAGACAGATAGGTTCCTTGTGAGTTCAAGGCCAGCCTAATCTACAGAGCAAATCTAAATCAGCTCAAGCTACACAGAGAAATGCTGTCTCAATAACTACTACTATGAATAATAATAATAATAGTTTGTTTTTAAATTATCAATTAAATTATCAATGGTCATGATGGTATTACACATCCTCTATGAGAGGTCAAAATAAAGCAAACCTAGGTAAAAAGGGGGCTGCTAAATTGGAACAATTTATGTTTTTAATGACTTCAGACTGCTAGACAAAGGAGTGCTGTGTTGGGAGAGAGGCTCTGTATTTGTGTTAATAGGAAAAAAAGGCTTTGGACTCCTTCCAAGTAAATAATCAGATCAGATTACAGAGGGAGACCCACTGTGGATCTCAACTGCAGACAGGAGAACATCAAAAGGACCAAATAAATACATTGGTAATGCATATTATTAAACCCTCTATTGAAACAATCCTGAAACTGACCGGGACGTATATATATGCCTCCAGACAGAACTCTAGTTTACATGGCCAATAATCTTGTTGGCTACAAAATTCTCATGGCTTATTATCATATACCATTCTTTCATATGGCATGAATGGAGATTTATACTACAGGTTGATTATATGATCAAACTAACTTTTAAAGAAAGACAGTTGTCTTTCACCTGCTCAAAGAACAAAAGTTCATCCTTATTTGATCTATACACCCTGTGCATTTCATAGAAATGTCTTTTGAGAACTATATATTGCTTGTAAGGTTTGTATGTTGCAGAATGAAAGACCAAGAGGGCAACCCTGACAGGAATCACCCTTGGGGATTCTGAGATGCGGAGAGCTTCTTGCACGGTCCTGCATCAAACTGATGCTGTTTCCAGAGACTTGCTTCCAGAACATCTTCAAAAATGACTGCTCAGTTCATCCTGCCTTTCAGACTCTTCCAGTCAGGACTTCAATTACGCCATCAGCACAGAGACTGGACAACAAATGATTCCAGCTAGCTTTCTTTGACTTAACCACTTTTCCAATTCCAAACAGAAATTCTTTGCCTCAAGCAGGAAGCAGTTATAAGAAGACTGCCATGCTACCCCTTAAGTTGGAGTGGATAGTTTTGGTCATTTTATGAGTCGTTGATATATTGTCATTTTAGGGGATGATTTACAAATAGTTATTGTCTTGGACAGGAAGGAAATAGAAAGATTAAACTCAGAGATTTCTCTCTTTCCTTTTCTCTATCCTTCTTTCTTTCTTAGCTAAAGGGGAGAAGGTTGACATGAAAAAGGGGATATTATAGGAAATTAGACTACATGGGTAGATTACTGAATCTACTCTTTTTTAAATTTTTAAAATTTTTAATATTTATTTATTTATGGTTTTTCAGACAGGGTTTCTCTGTGTAGCCCTGGCTGTCCTGGAACTCACTCTGTAGACCAGGCTGGCCTCGAACTCAGAAATCTGCCTGCCTCTGCCTCCCAAGTGCTGGGATTAAAGGGGCGCCACCACCGCCCGCTCAGGTTTAAGATTTTAATTGGTATACACCTTTGTATATTGATACAAAATTTAAGGTTAACTTGTTACAACATAATATGGTATGCAACTCTTTTTAAAATAAAGGTTTAGTCCCAGTCCTTTTATCGCTATTACAAACTGTTTAGAATAATTAAGTAATCACATTAATAGTCAGGTAATCAAACTCATGGTCATATTAGATACTAGTTTAGTTATTTACAAGAAAAAAATGTTTTCAAGGTTATTCAAGAGTAATAGCTAAGAGTAAATAATAATTTGACAACTCAATATTCTATAATAGATGATCTTCAAAGCCTCAGAGATCCATACAATACCGCAATCAAATTAATTCATTATTAAAAGATTTTTTGACTATGAAACAGATCTGCTCTGACACTATCTCATTCCACTTCAAAGGTGATGAGATCAGTAACCTCCATATGGGATGGAGTTGCTTCAATTAGGACAAGCTAGCCACTGGGCAAAGAAAATGCCCTAACTCCATCTGGAGACAAATCATGCTCAAAAAAGACAATGAAAGAAAGATATAGATTGCCAAGCCTGACAGTACGGGTAAGCAAATCCTGCAGAATTCCGCTTCACATAAGATGTGCAGATAACAGGCCAGAAGGCTGAAGATAGACGCTCCAACATTGTAGAGCAATTGGGGACTGCCCAGGCAGTTAGCTGTCTGTCATTTCTATAATTTTTGGAAGCTACATCCCTGTGCTACCTACATACTCAGGTATATTTATTACTTTCCAGGTCTCTGATGGGGTTGAACACTAGATAGTTTAGTCTTATTATGAGCTTAAGTTGTTTAGATTTAAGAAGATGCCTAGGTCTAAGATGTTTATGGTAATAATACAATTAGGATAGAAAAGTATTTAGAATCAAGCTCTAAACTCACCAAGATAGGAGAGATGATAGAAGCCGGGCAGCGGTGGTGCACGCCTGTAATTGCCTCACAAGGGAGTCAGAGGATTAGATGATAGAATACTTTATCTAAGTTGCTAAATAATAAATGGACTGTACACTATAAATGTTTATCATACCTTATAGTTTTCACAATTTTGTAATTGTAATTCTTCCAAGGACCAGCTTCAGCTTGGAGAGGGGTTTGAGAGAAGGGGTGTCAGAGAGAGGAAAAACAAGCAACTCAAAAGTCAAATCATGCTCAAGGCTGGCGGTCTATATGCAGCACAAGACGAGCTTTCCAGCCTATTTTCTCTCTATCTTCCTTTCTCTGGAGATCTCCAGACAGTTCTCTCTCTCTCTATTCTCCTCAAGACAGTTCTCCAAGCAGGTCTTTCTTGCTGTTCTAAAAAAATTCTCTGGATAGCTCCTCTCTTGCTGAATCTTTTTTTTTTTTTTTTTTTTTTTTATTGGAAATTTTTTTTACATTTCAGATGTTCTCTCCTTACCCCCATTTCCCCCCTCCCTCCCAGGAACTCACTATCCCTTCCCCCTCCTCCTGCCTCCACGTTGGTGTACCCCCACCCCACCCTCCCTGTACCTCACTTCCCCACCCTCGAGTATCCCCCCCCACGACGTCCAGCCTTCATGGGACAAGGATCTCTTCTTCTTCCACTTATATATAGCTCCCTTGCTATATAGCTGGAGCCATGGGTCCCTCCCAAGCGCTCCAGGCTGGTGGTTTAGACCCTGGGGGCTCTGTTTGGTTGGGATTGTTGTTTCCTCATGGTGTCGCGAATCCTCTCAACTCCTTCAGCCTTCACTCTATCTTCTCCATTGGGAACCCCATGATCAGTTTTAATAGTTAGCTGTGAGCATCTGCCTCTGAGTATGTCAGACTCTTGCAGACTTCTAAGGAGACAGCTATATCAGGCTCCTGTCAGCATGTACATCCTGACATCCACATCAACCTTTACCTTTGGTGACTGCACATAGGATGGATATCCAGGTGGAATGGTCTGTAGACGGTCCCTCCTTCAGTTTCTGTCAGCTATACCACTCTTGGGTATATATCCAGAAGATGCTCTAACACATAACAAGGACATATGCTCCACTATGTTCATAGCAGCTTTTTTAAATAGCCAGAAACTGGAAAAACCCAGATGCCCTTCAACAGAGGAATGGATACAAAAAATGTGGTACATTTACACAATGGAATATTACTCAGCTATTAAAAACAATGAATTTGATAAATTCTTATATAAATGGATGGAACTAGAAAATATCATCCTGAGTGAGGTAACCCAATCACAAAAGAACATACATGGTATTCACTCACTGATTATTGGATTTTAGCCCAGAAGCCTAAAATACCCAAGATTCAACTCATAGACCACATAAAGCTCATGAAGAATGATGACCAAGTAGTGGGGGCTTCAGTCCTTCTTAGAAGGAGTAACAAATACTCAAGGGTGCAAATATGGAGACACAGTGCAGGACAAAAACTGAAGGAGGGACCATCTCTTGCAGATCTTAAGCCCAGTCTTTTATTTTACATATCAATCCAGTCACTTACTGCAGGTTCCCTTTTGATTATCCTATGAGTCAGCATCCCATAGCCCCAACCCTTTGACTCTTAGGAAAGAGCAAGCACATTTAAAAAAAAAATTGCAAAAGAATTCAAGGATCTGCCTGCCTCTGTTAAGTACAGACAATGAGCTGTCTGGGTAGGACCCTGACATGCCCAGGCCTGCTAGAACCTTGCTCTGTTCCAGGCTAATCTTGAACTACTTGGGGAGGCTAGGGAGAAGGGGCCACCGCTGTGGACAGCTCCTTTGGCGGTAACTCATGGCTATAGGGTGAGGGGGAAAAGAAGTTGCAGCTGTTTTAACAGGCGCCACCGTTTTGACAGCTCCTTCGACGTGCTGCTCAGGGACTGCAAAGACATTCTCCGCTTTCTCTATCCATATTCAAACAGAAAAGTGTAGCAGATTCTGTAGCAAGTGTTGCTATTTGGCTAGTTATTAAAAGATGCTGTTAAAAATATCTCTCCAAAAAGTGTTCTTTTTCAGCCAGCTGAGTGGCTGAGTGGTAAAGGCTCCCGCTGCTGAGAAACCAAGACCTCATCCTCTGGGCTTCGTGGAAGTGTTGGAGTGATGTATTTAGACACTGTATGAGGGTGTTTCTCTGTTCTCTTTTGCCTGTCTAAGGCACCATCTGATTGGTTAACATAAAAAGCCTATAGCTATAGCAAAGGGTGGGGGCATCTTGGCAGAGAGAGGAACTCTGAGAAAAAGAGAGGCATGGGGATATTTGCCTCCCTGACTCGGAGAAAGTCTGATGTATGAAACCGAGGAGAGTTTACCGCCATGTGCAGACATAGAATGGTATAAATAGGTTAACATAAGTTAAGAGCTCGTTGGAGAGCAAGCCTAAGCTAAGGCCAAAAGCATTGTAAAAAAATACAAGTCTCTGGAAACTGGGGCAGCCATTAAAAGGCCCACGATTACATGGAAGGGGAAAATTAACTTCTAAAAGTTGTTCTGTGATCACCCAAATGCACCATGTCATGTATGTCCCCCCCCCCCCGCCACAAACACAAGTAAGAAAATAATTTTTTATTTTCTGCTATTGATAGCAGATTAATATAGCTGGTTATGACATAATTGATATGGTATCAATCATCTTACTAAGTTCTTGGCCAGAGACCTTTTAGTTTTTCTATAACCAGTATATTATATATATATATATATATAATATATATATATATATACCAGCTATACCAGCTTTCTCTCTTTCCCCATGCATTTATCTGTTGTATGTAGTTATTGTTACACCTCTTTGTGTTGCTGGCTGGTCACACCCATGCACCTGCCCAGAGCTCTCTCAAATCCACAATAGAAAACACAACACACACCACACACACACACCTACTACTCTTAAATGTTTGGCTAATGCAATGATGGGCACTCTTAACCTTCCCTGCTCCCAAGGCCCAGTTAGGGAAGTGGCCAGAGGACACTGTTCCAAAACTCCATTGCTGGTTGGTTTATCTCCTCCATACTGCTTTTCTTCTTTCTCCTCAGTCTTCTCTATTTCTCTGATCCCACCCAAAATCTCCATGTCCCACCCATGCTCAGCATTGGCTACGCCATCTTTATTGATAGACAAACCATTGGAGGCAAGGATCTTCAGCCTCAGTAAACACGGATTCTCAAGCAAAAACATCAAACCCCCTCTAACTCACTTTCTGCCAATAAAAAATCCTCTTCTTTCAGACATAACCTAACAATTGAGAAATGAGAAAACCGTAACAATTATGTAAACTGCAAAGTATGATATAAAATAACATCAGTCCATCATATTTGTCGTTAGATAAGTACTCTACCATCATTCCTAACTTAAAGAGTTACAATTCTATCCCTGAATTAATTTAGATTTTAGACTGTAACACAATCTGAAAACCATGCTTTCAACTCTATATCATGTCTTTAATTGTAAACAACTTCAAGTTTGGTTATTGGACTATAATTAGTCTTCAATCCTGTCAGAAATCTGAGAACAAATTAACACACCTGGGTAAAAGGAAATACTGAACACAGCTTCTCAAACTTAGACAGTTGTAGAGACACCTGACTACCTGGAGAGCCCCTAGTTTCTTATAATGTTGGAGCATCTGTCTTCAGCCTTCTGGCCCAGGATCATCTGACAGTCCTTATGTGAAGCAGGAAATAAGAAGGACTATCTTACCCTGTCTTGGCAGAGCTTAGCAGTTGACTATTCCACATCTCTTTGTCCTTTTTGGACAGTATTTTGTCTGTAGATGAAATAGGCAATTTCTGCCCTGTGGCTACCTTGCCACAATCAATAACTCACTTGGAGGAAAAGATGCTCAATTCTTCTTTGAAAGAGAATGGGAAGCTGTCAGGAGCAGACATGTCTCATTGTCAAATGATCTTAATAATGAAATAACATTAACTGTCACATTCTGTGGATTTCTGGTGTTTTTGAAGACTATCTGTCTACGTAAAATATATCGAATTGTTAAACCTTAGCTACTCTTAGCCATTTCTATTAGAGTAAATTGGAAGGTTTTGTTTGTTGTTTGTTTGTTTGTTTTTTGACACAGGGTTTCTCTGTGTAGCCCTGGCTGTCCTGGAACTCAGAAATCCGCCTGCTTCTGCCTCCCAAGTGCTGGGATTAAAGGCATGGCCACCACTGCCCGGCGAAGTATTTTATTATATAATTAAATTAGAATCTAACCTAACCATGAGCTCACTATCTGGCCCTTAACCTGCATTACTTAATCATCTTGTTCTTAGATGAGTTGCATAGCACTGTCTTAGTCAGGTTTTCTATTCCTGCACAAAACATCATGACCAAGAAGCAAGTTGGGGAGGAAAGGGTTTATTCAGCTTACACTTCCACATTGCTGTTCATCACCAAAGGAAGTCAGGACGAAATCACATGGGGTAGGAACCTGGAGACACAAGTGGATGCAGAAGACATGGAGGGATTTACTTACTGGCTTGCTTCCCCTGGCTTGCTCAGCTTGCATTCTTATAGAACCCAAGACTATCAGCCCAGGGATGGCACTACCCACAATGGGCCCTCCCACCCTTGATCACTAATTGAGAAAATGCCTTACAGCTGGATCTCATGGAGGCATTTCCTCAACTGAGGCTCCTTTCTCTGTGATAACTCCAGCTTGTGTCAAGCTGACACACAAACCCAATCATATAGGCACAATGCCTATCTAAGAGTAACAATATTAATTTCAAATTTTGTGTCAAAGTACATTTTCATACCAATGAAAACCTTAATTCTATATCAATATATAAATTCTATGCCAGTGTAAGAGATTATAACTTCAATTTTTACATCAATTAGAAAGATTTCTACCAATGTAAGATTATGGCTACACAATGTTTTGTTCAAGAAAATTTAGCAATCCATCTTGTCTATTTCTTCTGTGTTCAAAATTATGATCATTCCCAAATTATCCCTTAAAATAACAACCTAATTGTAGTACCTCTTACAAATACTGAGATTATTCACTATGGGTGATCAATGAAGATTGGAAAAGAGCTTTTAGTAGTTACTTGGGCAAAATAAATAACAAAGATCTGATAAACAAACACATACAGTTTATAAAAAGAACTAATTGGTTTCTTCCATATATTATAAAGAGAACTCCAATTCCAGAGGCACCAACATCCTATACGGGTGCAAATAAGATGGGGATGGTAGGTTATAAATCAGACAAAATAAGCAAGGTGGTCACAAGTCCATATATATTCATTTAAAAGTCAGAATTATATGCAATCCTTTGCAGGGTAGGCTAGAAAAGAGGATGAAGCTTTTGAGAACCCTTATTAAAGTAGGTTTTGAAGAATTTAAGCCTACAATGAGATCCATGTGATAAGGAGATATAGGTACTCCCTTGTTCAGTCAGGACTATTCACAATAGCCAAGAAACGGAAATAATCTACACATTGCAACTCTTGAGTGAATAAAAACAACACAGCCATGTAAACAATAGAAAACTTCTCAACCACAAAAACAACAGAACCCTGTCATTTTCCAAAGCTCTCCTAGAATCCTAGTAAGGAAGACACAGAAAAACAAATGTCGCATCATCTCACCCATGATATCTGTTGCACAAATTAATTATGCTACTCAAATCGTCCCGCCAGCAGGTGCGGTTTAAGTTGCTCACCATCTGCCAAACTGCTCTGGATTCCAGAAAGAAAAACACAAATACCCAGCCTTGTATTTATTATTTAAACAAATACCCAGCCTTGTATTTTTTATTTAAACAGTGCAATGGCTGGGCACTTCCAAACCTCCCCATGGCTAACACACTCTCCCTTCTGATGCTCCTAAATTATTACTTACTAAAGTCCACATAAATCTTTGATACCCAAGACTCAATCGAGAAAGGGCCCCTTGGGCTGCTCTTCCCTGACTCTTCCCTGACTAGATACTTTCTCTCCTGTAGCTCTCAATTCTGATCCCCTGTTTTCCCAGCGAGGAGATCCTACCACCTCCTCCTCCTTGTTCCTTGCCTAGGAAATCTAAAGCCCCAACGTCTGTCTCCCTGCCCAGACATTGGTCACTGGCAACTTTATTTATCAATTAGAACCAGCTGGGGGCAAGGACCCTCAGCGTCTCACACGCAGACATGTAGATTCCCATGTAATTTGGGAACCCGATTAACATACTATAAGCAATAAACCAAATCCACAACATCTCACCCTTTTTGTCCATTGAAAAGGCCTTTTCTCTCAGATATGCAATGAATAGTTATAACAGTTATGTAAATTATAAGGTATGATATGCACTAATAATGTCCAGGCCATCAAGTTTGTCAAGGTAGATACATTATTCTAACATCTATCCTAATTTAAAGAGTTTACAATTCTGTACTTGAATTGTGTTCTAATTTTAACTTGCATTACCATCTGAAAACTATCCTTTCAAATCTAGATCACCTTCCTTAGTGTTAAATAACTGAAGTTTGATTATAAGATTATTACTAGTCTTCAACCCCATCAGAGATCCTAGAATAAGTTAAACATTACCTGAATATATAGGAAGTACAAAAATATAGCTTCCAAAACTTAACCAATTTGCAAACTACAGCTAACTACCTGGACAGTCTCCCATTTCTCAAAACGTTAGAGATCTGTCTTCAGCCTTCTGGCCTAAAAGCATCTGACAGACCTTAAGTAAAGCTGTCAACTATGCCGCATTGTGTGTCCTTTCCTGGATAGTATTTTTTGTCAGTAGATTAATTAGGCCCAGTGGCTACCTTGCCACAACTGGAGAAACTCCATATGGAGATTATGATATTCAATATCTTTTTTGAACCAGGAAGAGGGTACTGGTCTCTTAGTCAAAAGTTTAATAATAATGAAATACTTTAAATGCTATTTTCTGTGGATTTCTGATGTTTTTGAAGACTATATAAAATATATCTGAACTGTTAAACCTTGACTGCCCTTAGCTATTTCAATTTGAATGATATTGAAAATACTTTGTTATAATTAAATCAGAATTAATATAACCATGAGTTTACTATCTGTCCCTTAACTTGTGTCACTTAATCATCCTAAGCAGTTTGTGAGAGCAACTATAGAAGGACATGATCAAAGCCTTGAATTCTTAAATGAGTGCATAGGCATGATTTTAGCGTGTAGTTTTTTGCTACCCTGCTTTAAGCTCTGAGCAGACCATGCTACCAACCCTGCCCAGGTTCCCTCAGATCTGTGGATAAAACACACACACACACACACACCACACACACACACACACACAAGCTTATTTTCAACCTGCCTTCTTGGTTCAATTGCTAAGCACTTCTAATCTCCTGTGGCTAGCATGCTCTTCCCAATACTCTTAGCTCAGCACCCTAAATCTGCCCTCAGCTTTAGTTGCTACCCCAGGCCCAAGTTGGGGAAGTGGCCGATGGCCACTCCACCCTGGATCTCACATGGCTGGTCACATTTTCTTTTCCTGAAGCATAGCTAAATCTCCCTTCCTCTCCCTGCATCTCCTCACCTCTGTAGAGTCCTGGAACTCCTCCTCTTTCCTTCTCCCAACAATTGCCCTAACATCTTCATTGATTGATCAACAACCAATTGGGGAATAGGACCTTAGCATCAGAACCACTCCCTAAATGATGCTTTTTCAAGAGTAACAATATTAATTTCAAATTGTATCACTTACAAGATTTATACTAATTAAAATCTTAAACTGTATCAATATATAAATTCTGTACCAATGTATGAAATTATAACTTCAATTTGTATCACTTATAAACATTTCTATCAATGTAAGATTATGGCTAACAATGCTTTGTTCAAGAATTAAATCCATCTATTTCCTCCCTGTCACAATTATGACCATTTCCAAATTATCCCTTAAAATGACAACCTATCTACAATTTACAAAATAACCATAACCAGACACCCAAACCCAAGAAATGAAGATGACGACTCTTCACAACTTCTCCCTGCTGAATTGGGGTGACAAAATTTTTAAAGGGTTCGAGAGGGGTAGGAAAATCAGAAGAATTGGTTAGCCTTAAGAAAGCTAGATTTAGCTTCTGTTATCCAGTCTCTGTATATCTACAAGGCTCAGCACTTGACTGGATCTGTCTGAGAGGCTGGATGAATTGAGTTTATCGGTAATCTATCGGTAATTCCTGATGCTGTTTTCTTTGAGTGGCTGGTCATTTCAGCATCCCTGTGGATCAATCTTATCAGAGCTGTACATCCTATAAAATATGAATCTTACAACCAAATCTTTAGCACTACTAAGATATTCATATGGATTATGCAAGGTGCACACATCAGTTAAGGATGAGCTTAATTTGCTCCTTGTTTGAGCAGGTGAAAGACAACTATCCTTTAATGAGCTAATTTGATTATTTATTACCAATTTATTACCAATTGTAATAAATCTTCATTCATGTCATGTGAAGGATGGCACGATGAATCTTAAGGATTCCACAACCAACAAGATTTATCGTCTAATTTTAGCTGAGACCTTGGCTAGAGACATTTCTGTGTCTAAGCCAGTACAGGACTATTAACATATGGAGGGATCAGCAAATCAAGTTACTGTCCTATTTGATTCTTTCAAATATTTCTTTTCTGTACCCAAGATCTTCAGGGGGTCTTCCCCCTGTCATATTGGATCCATATTATTCTAGAAGGGATCCAAAGTCTTTGCTTCTTTCCTATTAATACAAATACAGAGCCTCTCTCCAAAACTGCATGTTCTTGGTCCAGTAACCTGAAATCATTCAAAGTATAGATTGATTCACCAAACTTAAAACCAACACAATTTGATAATTAAAACAATTCAAAGCAATTAAAGCAATCTAAACTGTGGAAAGCTTTTGGGACTGCTTGGCAGGAATCTGACATTGGCCAAGGACAAGGAAACAGACTTTAGTCAGGAATCTGACATTGGGCCATGACAGGAAATAAGTTCAGGCTGGAATCTAATTTTAGGCTAAAACAAAGAAGTAAGTTCAGTCAGGAATCCAAGTCTTAGGCTAGAACAAAGAAGCAGGCCTCAGGCATGAATATGACTGTGGGCTAGGACAGGGAAGTAGGCTCAGATATTTTTGTCATCCCCATGAGCCCTTAGAAACAGCAAGAGTGGGGTGGGGGTGGTTGGGGTTGGGTGATCATGGGACTTTGTTTATTGCCTTGTTTGTTCTTGACTGTTTGTATTTATTGTATTGCTGGTTCCTCAACCTAGAACTGACCTAAATATTTGCATGTAATTAAAAGGGTTTAAAAGAAAAGTGGGAATAAACAAACCTGCCACAGCCTTCAGCCTCAGAACTGGCTGGGGTCATGCTACAATGTTGTCTAATGTTGCCTTTTTTCTTTTTAATCCTAATTCCTGCGCTGGATAACCTGTTGACTGACTGAGCTGGCTTGGTCACTGAACAAATATTATTATCTGTTGAGACAGTGTTTCTTTACTATCTCCTGCCTTGTTGTTACATGAGAGCAAGGCCTATGTTTCTACTACCTGAGATGAATTTATTTTCCTATCTCCTGCTCTTAAACTACAATTTATGATCAAAGCCTCAATTTATTTATTCATCTATGTACACTTAAATTTCCCTTCTGTGAAATTAATATCCTTTCCTATTTAACTTCCTATCCTTTTCTATGTATTTAACTTCAATTAAATTCCCTTCAATGTACTGTATGATCCTATTTTAGGCTATTATTTTGTCATACCAGGCTAAGCAATCCCAGAATTCCTGCATAGACCACGATCAAAAGAACCCAGATGCTGCCCTGGCATAGACTTTTTCAAATTTCTTTTAATGTCTTCTTCTCTTTCATACTCCCTTCTATCTCTATGCCTTTGTTTTCTACATTTGAGATCAAAGGCCTGGATTTCTTTATTTCATGTATACTTAAAAACAACTTAAACAATTATCGTTATATTTCTTCTACCCTTAAAACAAAGTAATTTCCTTGATTCTTATCTTATTCAGGCCTGTAGTGTGTAATTTTAAAACTCACTCTATATTGCCTTTGCCTGTGACCATGACCTGCACTCTGCTGGCCCCTTCCCAGCTTAGCTCCTTGTTCTGCTTCTGCCAGCCCCACTCCCGGAGCTGTTGCTTTCTACCTGCTTTCTCTTGGATTCCCTCTTGTTGCTCCCGGCTTAGCTTCCCCATGCTGCCATCACCGACCCAGCTTCTCTCTCTACCCGCCTTTTCTCTGGGCATGAAAACCACTCAGACAGCTTTATTACTTTAGAATTTGCCTACTAGCATAATGGCTGGGCACAGAATCTCCTGCCCTAAAGTTACACGTTAACCTGTTTCAGCTTGCTCCCAGCCAACCTCCTCGCCTGACCCTCAGCGGAGGCTGCAAGCCCTAGCTTCCCTGAGGCCTTACATGTCTGCTGCTTTCTCCTCGTTCCAATGCATGGCGGCAAAAGCCCCTCCTTTTCTTTCCCTGTGTCTCCTTTTTCCTCCTGGGACTGAAAGTCCCACCTGTCCCTTCTGCCCAGCAATTAACTACTAGTCTCCTTTATTGATCAAATCAAGAACCAATTAGGAAACCAGACTTTAGTATCAGCACCTCCCCCAGCACAGGCCTCCTCTCTTTAGCCTGCCTTTTCTCAGCAGGAGCTCTCAGCATCTGTGGTTTAAGCTTTCCGAGGGAAGAGCCCAAGGTAAATCCCGCCTACACCTTTCGTTCTAGTTCCAAACCAGTGCAGCTCGTGGAGGAACCACGTGGCTCAGGCTCAGCTCAGCTCGGCTAAATTCATCTGAGAAACCAATTCTCACCACCTCCTAATCTCACGTCGTGGCGTATGTTTTCCATTTCAGAATCGCTAATTAATTTTTAAAAGTGAGTGTAAGCCTAACACGTTGGACACCATCTGTTGCATAAATTAAATACACTACTCAAATCGTACCTCTGGCAGCTTGCCACCCGCCAAAATGCTCTGGATTCCCGAAAGAAAGACACACACACCGGGCCTTATATTTAATATGCCTTAAACAACGCAATGGCTGGGCACTTCCAAATCTCCCCATGGTTAACAAACTCTCCCCTCTGATGCTCCTAAATCATTACTTACTAAAATCCACATAACATCTTAGATACCCCAGACCCAATCGGTGACAGGGCCCCTGGGGCTGCTCTTCCCTGACTCTTACATGGCTAGCTGCTTTCTCTCCTGCAGCTCTCAATTCTGATCCCCTGCTTTCCCAGCATGGAGATCGATCCTACTACTTCCTCCTTCCCGTCAGTCCCTTGCCCAGGAAATCAAAGTCCTGCATCTGTCGCCCTGCCCATCCATTGGTCGCCAGCAACTTTACTTACTGTTGGTAAGAACCAGCTTGGGGCAGGCACCTCAGCATCTCACACACAGACATGCGGATTCCTGTACCCAATTAACATAATATAAGCACTAAATCAAATCCACAACTAAACAAACATCATTTTCATAAGAATTGAGAGTGCAATGGCAGCTATCAGAGGCCAGGTTTGTGAAAAAGGACAATGCATGAGATTGGCCAATGGTGCAAAGCACAGTCGACAGAATCAATAAGTTTGCAGACAATGAAATGTACTATAATTGAAGGAGCAGACGAGACTTTTGACAGTGTCCGGAAAAGAAACAGTCAGTGCCAGGAACATCGCTTTGAAGGGATTCCACACTGAACTTGGATTAAAAATTCACGCCGTCGTGGTGCGCACGCCTTTAATCCAGCATGGAGGCGAGGCAGCGGATTTCTGAGTTCGAGGCCACCTGTCTATGGAGTGAGTTCCAGACAGCCAGGGCTAACAGAGAAACCCTGCCTCGAAAAACCAAAAACCAACCAACCAACCAACCAACAAACAAACAACAAAAACCATCTCACGCTATTTCCTGAATACATAACAATCTATTTAATAGAAAAAAATCAGAATCTCATTTCTTCCTCATGTTTTCCTGACAATCTTGATATTTTTGAACACAGTCAAACATAGTCTATATCCTGTAGGGATTAGTCTGATTCTCCTTATATTCAAATGCTAAATATTGGTTATAGGGAGTTTGGGCTAATGTTGCTTGTATTCTAATGTTAATTTGGGTCCCCCCAAAACTGTTGGCTTGAGAGAGTCCACAGTAAGACACTGAGGGACCCTGTCCCCATTTAATTCTGATTGGTAAATAAAGATGCCAGCAGCCAATAGCTGGGAAGAAGAAACATAGGCGGGGTTTAGGTTTCCCAGATTTGGGAGCAAGAGGAAGGAGAGGAAGAAGAAAACTATCATGCCTTAGAAGTGTGTGCAGGAGAGAGACAAGAGCCACCATGGGATAGAGATGCAAGAGAGAGTGTCCTGGCTCTGGGCCAAGAGAACCTGGTGCAGTGCACTGACTAATTGGAGCTACGAGAAGCCAAGATGGAACAGAGAAATTAGTAAGTAGTGATTCAGTTATCGGTAGAAGGTAGATTCTAGCGGCATGGAGGGTAGAAGGTAGATTCTAGCGGCATGGAGGGTAGAAGGCAGATTCTAGCGCATGGAGGGCAGGTATTTGCCCAGCTATTGTGCTGCTTAAGGCATAGTAAAGTATAATGTCTTTCATTTGGGAACATAAGCCATTGAGACCGTAGTAGCCCCATGCCAGGATTTATTAAAATTTATAACTACAGTTGGCCCCCAAGATCAGATTGTCCTGGATAGGAGAGCTTCATGTATACCAAATGGTGCTATGTAATCTTGCTCCCCAAGTTAACTGGTCAATAAAAGGTTAAAGCCTGTGACTGGGAAGTAGATAGAGGTGGGCGGGTCTTCAGCTACCTGACTGGGGGTTGCAGAAAGAGAGAAGAATAAAAGGAGACAAAAGTGGAGGAGGCCGCCATGAGGGGAGATGTACCATGAGCATGTGGCCAGGAAAACAGCAGGTAACAAGAAACATATGGCTAAGATATATGTTAGAATAGCTCCAAACCTGCCCAGTCTCGGCTTATGGCTTGGAAATAATATACCTGGATTGTGTGTCTTCTATATGGGATAGCTAGAATTTAATTCCTTTTGCAATGTCATATATTCTATAACCCCAGTGTTTGATATTTTATGGGTCTTATTCTGATGTCTGTGGCTTCTTCCAGTTTACTATAGAGCACCTCCATCCTGGCATAAGAATGAAAAGGAAGTCCCGCCCCCCCCCCCCCCAAGAAAGCTTCATGGAGATTCACTTTCAGTTTTCCAGGGGCAATGCCAGTTAATTCAGTTGTGTGCTTGAGGCTCTAGTACTACACATGGCAAAAGCCTTCTCTAAGCCAAAGACATGCTAACTGTGGGCTTCCAGGCAACTGATCTCATCGGTACTGTAACCACACGGTGTTCAGCTGATGTTGCCCTTGGACTCCACTGACAGCCTTTTTTGCAGACTGGTGGAGTCTGAGAAAGTTTATGGAGTATTGAGCAGGAATGTCATGTTTTACCAGAATCGTAAGGACAATTTGAGATGCTTCATAGGTTTGGTTATTATTTGCAGGCCTTTAATTACCTTTTATTATCTTTATCTTAATTACCTTTTATTATTTTAATTACTCTTATTACCTTGGTATTAATGTGTCTCCCGATTCACGTAGAGTCTCTCAATGTGAAACTACTTAGAGGTAGAGCCTGGATCCGTGAGAGAAGACCCTTGGATAGACTCTGTCTTTGTAAGATGAGTGAGCAAGCGGGTGCTCCCTCCTCCTTCACAGTCCCCCCACAGCGTCTGTTCACGTGACGTATCTTGAGCTGAGAAAGATGCTTCAGCAGACATTGTACTCACTGGCGCACTGATTCGAACAGTAAGAAACTGTAAGAAATCAATACATGTATAATATGTATGAATCACCCAGTATTATGCTCCATTACAGGAGGGAAAATCACTCTAAAACAGATGCAATTGTCACGTTCAACTTGCTTTCTAAAACTCTGATAGAAAAGTTGAGAGGCCAAATCTTTTAAGTTCAGACTCCATTTTAGAGAACCTGACCTAAGTTTAAACTCGGTAAATGAACAGGCTGGTACCTAGCATTAGTTTCCAAGTTGCCCTCAACAAAACCGGAGCCTAACTCCAGTCTCTGGGCTAATCCCCAACAAGACCAGTGTCTCCAGGCTATTCCCCCAACAAACTTGCACTCCCGGGTTACAAGCCGACCCCCTGCCTAATGACCACCAATGCAGCAGGGAGTAGAAATTAAGTTTATGACATGACTCCCAGCACCAGCCAATTATGTTAAAGACCACAATAGCTTTCCAATTAGATGCTTGCACACTTACCCCTGCTTGCTGCTTACTATAAAGCCTTGCCCGATAGCTATTCCAGACTCCCTCATCACCAAAACCATCCTGCATGACAGTGGTGTGTTGTGTGTGTGTGTGGCGGGGCGGGGGGGGGGGAGGCAAGCTAGTTCGAATAGAATAAAGACCCTGCTTTGAGTTGCATCAGATCAGCTCCTGTCTGATTTTTTTTGGGGGGAGGCACGGGTCACTAACAAAGTCACATTAGGACACTAAAATTTGAAATAATTTTTTTAAAAAAATGGTTGATTGAATCAACTAAGGTATGCTGTTCTTGCAAAGTGAGATTTTAAAAAATTTTTTGGGATATATCATAACAAAGATATTCTTTTGTTGAGGATATTTGATCACACTGTGAACCCCTAGACTGTGTTATTTACTGGGAAAAAAAAAAAAAAAAAAAAAAAAAAAAAACTTGTTTCTTGTTGTGTTGTGGCTCTGCCCTTAACACACACCTTAATTCCTCTGACTGGAAACACACACACACACTCTTAGCACACACCTTTAATTTTACAAAACTTGCCAGTTTCCTGTGGATTTTGATATTTGTGGGGTTTTGTTGTGACTTCCTTAGTTTAAAACAGGATTTCAATGCTTAATGTTGGCCTTGAAATTTCCTACCCAGTTTTTCTTTTTACTACCGTGACAGAATTCCAAAGATGGAGCCAGTTATCGATAACCAGTCTTATATTAAGTTGGGAAGTCTAGTATCCAAGTGGGCCAGTGCCTAAAACAAGCTTTCCCCACAACCTCATAGTGCCATAGATCTATCAGGAGATAACCTTTCCCGTGGCTTTGTCTAATTACCCCTTCCCCAGAAGCCTTCGCCTCCAGACAGACACGATGCATGACTTGGGTAGGGTTTCCAAATGAGCCTTCAGGACCACACGCGGGCTTAAAGCAGTCTTTTGGACTTTGAGAAGCCTCACTCCACATGCATCCTGGCTCTGATGCCCATTCATTCCAGATCACACCCGACCAACTTGTGAGAAATCGGAGGGCAGGGTCACTGGCTGGCAGCCTCCCCTCACTTTGGTGTTGTATTTTTCTTACTAAGATGAGCTTTTAAGGTCCTGGCTCAGGCCTCTGACAGCAGCAGCAGCAGCAGCAGACAGCAGCAGCACAGCAGCAGCGCAGCAACGATCAATACCGGAGCCTGTGGTCGTAGTGATCTTGCTGAAGTCACAAGTCGACCTTAAGGGACCACACCCCCCAGCTTCCCCTCCATTTCCTGCTTGTCCGTCTTTTCCCATTTTCTTCATTCTGGGACCCCAGTGGATACAGTAATGCCCCACATCCAGGGTGTTCTTCTCTCCTCAGTTAAACCTTCTGGAAACTCCTGAAGGTATCCAAAGTTTTGTCTCTTATGTGATTTCAAGGTCTGACAATGGAGCCTAATGGTCACAGTGGTCTTACTGAACAAATGCCTATTTCTTCAGGGGTAGAGAATCCCTTGTAGTATCACCTGTCAATAAAAAAGCCTGTGGCCAATGAGCTGAGGCAGGAAATAGGAGGTCGGGACTGGCAGGAAGACAGAGGATTCTGGGAAATGGTGAGAGGTGTGGGAGTTTCGTGAGCGGGTTGGCACAGAAGGAGAGGTCACTAACCAGCAGGTAGATGAATTTGGGTTAGAATCAAGAGAGGTTTGCCCCAGGAATGCTGAGGAGACAGAGGTAAGAAGACAGAGAAAACCAGCAACATGACTGAACCCAGGCTAGAATAAAAGGGATAATAAATTAAGACAAATTCGGGAGCAAGCCTAAGTTTATGGCCTAGGCATTTATTAATATGTAGTCTCAGAGTTGCCATTCCGGGAGAAGAGCCTGGGGAGAATTTTACTTTTTACATTTAGGCCTTGTGAGCAGGAAAGTGCAGTGCCCATGCTCCCTGAGACTAGCAGCTGTAGTTGTTCTAAGGAACCTAGTTCTTATTTCCAAATGGCCTTGATAAGGCAAGGTTCCTGTCCCAAACCTGCCCCTCAACCCCCGAATTGGAAAGGCAGATAGCCATCTCCTCAGAAGGATGTTTTGGGTGAAGTGGGAATTTCTTACATTCTTGGGAGATTCAGTCTTGTCATGAGATGTTGTTCTGCAAACTGTCTTATGAGAAGATGTTTTGCTGAGAACAGATGTGTTTTTCTGGAGAGCTGTCTGGTGAAAGGGCGCATGTGATATTTTGCTGGAGCGGATGCTTGAACACAATTGGCAGAGCATCTAGGTTTCTTCTGTATTGAACTGCCATTGCTGATTCGTGAGTGGTGTTGGTCAGTGGATCAAGCTGTTGCTGCTGCCGATTCCTGTGAACTGAACTACAGATTGGATTCGCTCCAAAAAAAAAAAAAAAAAAAACCCTTGTTTCTCAACAGGTTCACATCCTCCTTTGCCTAGTAACCTTTCCTTCCCACAACCTCTGGTGGATGGTGGCCAAGAAGGGAGGTTAAAGTGTGTTTAAGAACCCTTAGTATAGTAGGTTTTGAAAAATCCACAGACGTGCTTCTCCCTAGCATCCTTTGAGGAGCACCCCTCCCTAGTTTGGGACCTGGATTGTGTCAGAGTAAGGAAAGCTAGCTGAGTGCTAGGCATAGAAATGATGATAGAATACTTGGTAACATATCTCCCATGGTACATGCTAAGCGAGGTGAATGGCGTCTGAGAGAAACATCACAGGTGGCCCCAGTATCACAGGAGGGAGCGAGGGAAGGAGTGTGTACCTCCACATTTCCTAGAGCCACTGCTTCAGATGAGAAATGAAGTTAATGTGAGCGGGCTGTATTCTAGACATCTTTTTAAAGTGAAAAGCTTCATATGATCCTCACAATAGCTCTGATGGGCCGGGGCAATGGCCACTCCACTTTCCAGACTAGGGAAATGGAAGACCAGAAGTAAAAGAGTCTTCAAAGATCATAGGGAGAAGTTACTAAGTAAATGGTCATAGGTCCCTCTATGGAAGGCTGGGGAAAAGCTAACTAAAACTCTGAAGTATTTTATTGCCATCCTTCCTCAGGGGAACCTTGCCATTCCTTTCATTCAAGGGGATCTGGGTCTGGAAACCGGCTCAAGTTTGGAAATTGGCTCACAAGCCTAGATTCTCTTTGCCATGATCCAGTGTAGCCTGTTTCCCCCCATGATTTGAGAATTTTTCTACTGACACAGATCAAACAAAAATACAATATGTTTCTTATCTATTTCAGGCCTGAAAATACCATGATTGAATAGCAGTACCAAAAGTTCATACAACTCAGACACCATTAAATCCACTTTACCTGTGCCGACCCTTGTGGGCATTGCTTTGCTTGTGCTGTCCACTATGATAACTGCAATCAGCTTGCCTTTGGTGATTCAGTACTGTGCCACCTGGCCCCTGTTACCTTGGAGTTCATTTAAGTCCCACTGCATTTAATTCATCCAACTAAGCAGCAGTGTCTCCAACCCTAAAGTCTGACACTTAAGGAAAAGGGGAACAGTAAAGCTCTTCAGATCTGCTGGTATCTCTCTCACCATTTTGTGTCTCACAGGATTCATGAAGGGTATGTTGTCTGGGCCTTCCCATGGTGGAGGATTAGGTTTGACACAAGGTATCCACTCTAGCATTGCAATTTTCTTGAGCCTTAAAATTACTTCATCGACACTAAGCCAAGGGATATTGGGCATCTCCAACTCCTTTTCAGTAGCCATCTCTTCACAAATGCCTCAGCCAACCATTCAAACTTTTGACCCTTAAAAAAGAACATGTTCAAGCTTTCATATTAAACCTAGACTCTCCACTCAGAGGGCTGAAATCAATAAACTCAGCCCAGCCCAGTTTTATGTCCCTTCCTCCATTATCCCACACCCATTTATATCATATACCTCAGACTTCTGCTTGGCTGAGTCAGCAAACTCATTAAGCTCTTTAGCAGTATAGTACACCTCCCATGGATTATATTTTTCTACCTCCTGTCTAGGAGCCTGCTTTGCCTCCAGTCTGGGTTTTGGTCTAGAAGCAGCTATTGGTAAGCCCTGAGGGACATCAGTATTGTCACTTCTGTTTAGGGAAACTCACTGATGGTTTAGCAGACAATGAAAGATGAGTTTCCTCAGTCAAAAGTGGAAAAGGCGTTATTTCAGAGGGTTAGGGTGTGAGTAGATTTTCTGAGGATGCAGAGACTTTTTCCTCAGGTCAGATGAACCTTTGAGAATCTGGGGTTCAAAGTTCTCAGCTTCAGTTGAGCCATTCCACACACATCTCTGTTCCCATTCTTAACCAGTTAATGTCCTTACTTTAAAAAGGACTTGATTATAATCCTGCCAGTCTTATAATGAGGGGTTGGTTTGATTTTCTGAACTTGAGCTCTGTACCTTCTGGAGAGAAGATTCTCCTCTGGGGCACACTCAGAGAACGTGACACTGTTTACGCAGGACTGGAGCCAGTCAGTCTTATCCCAGAGCTCACTGTTGCCCTCAGCATACTCTCAGATGCTACAAGTTGGTTAATTTTATCACAGAGCTCAAAGTTTTCCTTTGTCAATTTGTCCAGAAATGTTAGGAGCAACCAACAAGCCATGTCATTTTCCTTAGTTTTCCACGAATTGTCAAAAGTTTTATGTACAGGGTCACCAATCCCATTGCCTCCCATAATTAGTGATGCAGCATAATCAAATACATTTATCTCCTTTGTAAAATAGTTCACACCATGGGTTTTCTGTACCTTTGAACTTCCAGGAGAGGCTTCAGTAACTGTAAGTGTTGGCAAATTGGAAATCCTACAATCTAATCAATCTATATGATTATTAGAATAGCTTAGCAATGGCGGTCCACCAACAAAAGGTAGATAGTCTATGCCAGAATCTCAAAGAAGTGGGCTCTAATGCCAATGAAGGAATGGACTTGTTACAGAGGGCAAGAGCAAGCAGGAGAGAGGTCAAGCTTCCTTGTTCCATGTGCCAGCAGAAGGTGTAGTCCAGGTGAAAGATGGCTCTTACCACCTCAAAGATGCAGACTACAAGTGGATCTTCTCATGTAAGAAAAAAAAATTCCTCACAGGTGTGCCCAGTCATCTGCTTTTTAATGTAATGATTAATTACTTAATTATGATAAATACATGTTTATTTGTATTATTAATACTTAATATATTAATATTATTAATAAGTAATATAATTATATATTAAATTTATATATGAGTATATATAAAATTACTTGTAATAAATATAAATATATTTATTTAATTTATTTTTATATATATTAACTATATATTATATATATGAATGTATACAAAAATATATAGAAAATAATTATTTAATGACTACTAGAAATATTCGTTAAATATATTATATATTATATATCATATATTTATATATTATACATTATATGTTATACATTATATACTGTATATTACATACTACATTGGAGGGGGATATTTACAAAATGGCGCCCGGTCTGGCTTGTTCCCAGGCAGCTACCATGTTCCCACCCTTCGGCTCTGACCAGGGCTCCGGCTAGCTAGATGCACAGGCCCTGGCACCCATGAGACACCAGTGTGGGTGATGGCTCTGCCAATCCCCACGCTGCATCCACAAAGCTCGGCTGAACCCAGACAATGTCTGCCATCCTCACAGTACCTGGTAGAAATGAGACTCTTAAAGCTTAATGGTTATCTAAAGGATTTATATATTTAGAAATGCTCAGGCAACAAGATGCCCACACAATTAGAGTTGTTACCCAATATCTAACCTTTTGATAGAAGATGCTACCCAGGACAGCTTTCCACCCATCTGTGGTTCTCCATGGCTGATAGCCTCCTTCTTCCTCCCTCCCTTCCTCTCTTTCTCTCCCAGCTCCACCTCCTCTTCTACTGCCTAATCACCGGGAGCTCCTCTATGAATACAATGTAGCAGAATAAGTATCCTGCTACACTGCATACTATATATTACATTACATATTACATACTACATATTTTATATTTTATTATATTTATCATATGTCAAATATCTATAATATTATATATCATATATCACATTGTATATATAAGAAATATATAAATAAATAATAATTATTTAATGACCACTAGATACAATGAACTAAATTGACAACCAAGAATAGCCATCACAAGTCTACCCCTTTTCAACTTGACACACAATTGTATCTCATCTCTTATCTGTGTAACAGGACAGAAGTCATTCTAGTGAAAAATGACTGTGAAGGCTGAGAGTGAGATGACCTTCAATCGTAGTTAGATTTCTTTTTGGGACAGGGTCTTTGTGTAACCCTGGCTGTCCTAGAACTCACCGTATAGATCAGGCTGGTCTCAATCTCACAGAGATCCACCTGCCTCAGCCTCCCTAGTGCTGGGATTAGAGGCGTGTACCATTATTGCCCAGTCATTGTACATGTCTTGGAGTGCTATAGGCATAATGTTATTGTACACTGTATAAAGATCATCCTTGTGTTATTCAAATGCTGGTTTCTGTACCCCCATGTCTGGTTGCAATCTTTATTCTCAGAATCTCCTGCCTCAGTATTGTGTAAGCATTGCTCCCCAGTTATTTCCTGATTGGTCAATAAAGCTAATTGAAGTGGAAAGTTAAGTGTTCTCTGGAATGTCAGTTGTGTCAGATGATGTTTTTTCTGGGGCAAACACATAAAAGAGTATTTTCCTGAAGTGGACACAAGTGAAAGGACATCTTACTAAAGCAGACATGTGAAGGAGTGTTTTGCTGAAGCAGATACAGGTGAAAGGCTAAGGCAGACTTGTGAAGAAACGTTTAGATGAACCAGACATGGAAGAAAGGATGTTTTGCTAAAGCAAGCACGTGAAAGGCCACGAGATGTAGGAATCTTTGCTAATGACACACATGTATTGGTCCTCCTTATATTGTGTAGCTGAGCTACATTTGTCAGGACTCCATAGAGAGAAACACACCAAAAAACTTCTGGTGGTGTGCCTCAGCTTCTTGCTGCTTCCTTGGACTCTGGCTGATTGGCAGAGTGATGTCAGCTGAGACAGGCGCACATGCTGAGGCAAGACCCGTGGAGGACATGTGATGTTTGGAGGGAATATAGAAAGGACCCAGTGGACTGCGACAGATACTGAGCTTGAGGCTTGCTTATGGAGCTCGCTTGGCTTGCTTGTATAGCTAAATGCTTGTTGGTCTCACTGTTTGGTGATCTTTGCTTCACTGAGAGAGGCATAACTGAGATCTTCTCCTGGCTTCCATGATGATCCCTCCTGCTGACTCATGCCAAGACTGAGGCCTGGCTGTCTCTGCTAGGCAATGCCATCACTGCTGATTTGTGATAGTATCCTGACTCTACTGAACTAGACTGCTGGTATACGCATCAAATGTTTGACAGTAGATCGAGTTGCACTGCTGACCTGTGAACTGAACTGCTGATTTCCAGACAACACAGATGGGATTCGTTCCAAAGAGACTTTTCTAAACAGGTCCACTTCCCCCCCCACCCCCCACCCCGTATCCTTTCTTTTCCACTACCTCTGGTGGGTGGTGGGCTAGAAGGAGGCAAAAGCATTTTAAAACATCATTAAAAATAGGTTTTGAAAAAAATTAAAGTTACAGCTGAAAGGCCCCCAGACAGGGGAGACCCCCACTCAAGAGATTACGAGCACCCAGTGACTCAGAGACACCGATCTTGTTGCAATTAGCAAGAGGTATATTTCAATCAGCGCTGAGGTGGAAACTCGGAACCCACGCAGGGCAGGAGTTTCAACCTCGAGGCTCAGGAGCGAAGGATTTTTAAAGGAGAAAACCACAAACCGGGAGGGGGGGGTAGAGGGGGAAATCAAGGAAGAATTGTCATAAAAACAATAGGAAGTTCTAGCCCATATCATAAAAATAGTGGAAAGTCTCGACCTATTATTTAGTCAGTCATATACCAGGGCGGGGGTAGAAAACACCTTGCACATATCTTCTCAAGAATTTAACCTTGTATCTCATCTATTACGGGTCAGCCAGTTCTTGGGACACAGAGCCCAGAGCCTGTGACCCGACCAGATGACCCAGATGACCTGCATTCTTGGTTCGCCCTTTTGTGATCAGCTAAGTTTCTGGAGCATAGCTGGCCTGGCTGGTTTTCTTTGGGTGGCTGGCTAGTTCTTGGAACCTAGGCCTGTGAACTTGCTAACCTTAATTCAGATGGGGGGTCTACATCTTTTCACAGCTAGCTGATTAACCAATGACTGAGCAGGGGAGAGAATCGAGTTGGACTTCCTCCAAGGCAGGGGAAGGAATGGGGGAGAGTGGGGATGCTCATGGGGAGAGAGTCCAGGAGACATCAGGAAAAAAACACCAGGAGCCCAGAGAGACAGAGCAGTACTAACATGCAAGTATCATCGGGATTCCAGCTGGGAGGCACCCAGATTAGTTTAGAGGATTAACCTAGAGTAATCCTGCTCAGTTGTTGTACCCTTAAATCTTGATAAATAAATATAATAGTCCAGTCTCAATTATTTGGGAGCTAACTGAGTAAGCGGGAAACTGAAACACATTCATTAAACAGCCACTAATGGAATACACCATAGAATTCATCCTGATGAAACCATACAAATACAAAGAATGTGGAAAGCCCTTTGCTTATACCTCAGCCCTTGTTTGGCACAAGAGAATTCATAATGGTGAGAACCTTATAAAGGCGGAGTGTTGGAGGGCCTTCAATTATGTTAACATCTTTATAATGCATTGCATGTTTCATACTCGTGAGAGATCTTTTAAAAGTGTGAAAGGTTGTTGGGCCCCATTTTGGCCCTGGTTTGGGCCTTGTGGACAAACTCGAGCCTGACTCGAGTTTGAGACCTGTCTTAGTCACTTCCGTATAGGAGTGACTCAACAGGACCTGTTTAGTCCTGCCTCTGCTCAGCTATTGCTAATGTAGAGCTTAACATATCCCTTGAGTTTTTCCTTTGTTTCTTAACTTTGTTTCTTAGCTTTCTTTTGTATGTGTGCATGTTTGTGTGTATGTGCATTTGTGGGAGGATAACACGTATGTGTTGCCTGTGTCTTCCTCAATCCCTCTTCCACCAAATTAAAACAATTTTTTTTTTTACAATTTTTATTTTATGTGTATGGGTACGAAGTGGAAACTTATGGTTCCTTAGAAAGTCAGTTGTGTTACACGGTGTTTTGCTGGGGACAGACAGGTAAAGGAATGTTTAACCGAAGCAGGCACAAGTGAACAGATGTTTTGCTAAAGCAAGCATGGGAAATGATGTGTGATGAGGGATTCTTCACCAATGACATGCATGTTCACCCTACATGTTGTAGCTGAGCTCCGTTTGTTGTAACTCCATGGAGAGAAACTCACCGAAAAATGTCTGGTGGTATTCTAGTGGCTTCTTGCCAGAGTGATGTCAGCTGGTACAGACTCACATGGAGTTTTGCTAAGACAGGCTCATGTGCTGAAACAAGACGTGGTAAGCCAAGCAAGACTCGTGGAGGACACTTGATGTTTGGAGGAAGTATAAATAGGACTTGATGGACAGTGACGGAGGCTTGCTTGTATAGCTAGTGTTACAATACTTCTTTTTTTTTTTTTGGTTTTTCGAGACAGGGTTTCTCTGTGTAGCCCTGGCTGTCCTGGAACTCACTCTGTAGACCAGGCTGGCCTTGAACTCAGAAATCCGCCTGTCTCTGCCTCCCAAGGCTGGGATTAAAGGCGTGCACCACCACCGCCCAGCGTTACAATACTTCTTGATCTCTCCTCTTTGGTAATACTCACATCAGTGAAAGAGGCACAGCAAAGAAGCATTTAAGAACTTCTCCTGTCCTAATCGATCCTGCTAGCTTGTGCTGAGTCCTGGCTGTTTCTGCTAGTTGTGCTGATTTGTCCGAGGCCTGGCTGTTTCTACTAAGTTGTGCACTATTTGTCGTGGCTGGCCATTCTACTGCTACTGCTGTGTTCATGATTTCAGTGGAAGCGCTGCTGTTCTGTAACTGAACTGCTGATTTTGTCACGAGGGGATGTTTCTGCTAGTTTTAGCAAGTGATTTGTCCAGCCTGAGTTTCTGCTAGGTTGTGCCACTACTGTTGATTCGTGTTTGCTGTCCCAATTCTACTGAACTGGACTGCTGATGTATTCATGAAATATTTTCAAGTGGTTAAAGCTGCTGCTGAATCCTGTGAACTGAACTGCTGCTTTCCTGAAAACACAGATGAGATTTTCTCCAAAGAAAATTTCTAAACAAGTGCACTTCCCCTGTATCCTAATAACCTTTCTTTTTTTTTTCCCACTACTTCTGGTGGGTGGTGGGCTAGAATGGAGATTAAAGCATTTAAGAACTGTTATTAAAAGTAGGGTTGAGAAAAATTTGCAGTTACATGGCTATTCTGATTGCATGCCCGTGCACCTCATACCGCAGTACCCAAGTGTCCATAAGGGATATTGGATCACCTAGGACAGTGAGCCACCGTAATGGGTCCTGGAATTGAACCTAGGTTCTCTGGAAGAAAAACAGCTTGTGTGCTTAATGGCTGAACTACCTCTTAGTTGTTTTATTTTAAAGACAGAGCTTCTTAAAGAACCTGATACTTGCTGATTTGGTAAGAGTGGCTGACCAGCAAGCTTCATGGATCCTCTTGTCTCTTTCTCCCAAGCACTGGGGATATGCTCAATACCCAACTTGTTTATGTGTGTTCTGGGAGAAGAAATTCAGGCTCTCTGATTGTACAGCATTGTTGGCTGAGCCATCTCCAGCCTCACTGTTTATAGTTTTGAAGCACAGGATACTTATCACTGAATAATCCACATCCCAGATTTCAAATAATTTCTTTGTGGGTGGGTCATTGTTATGATTTAAATAGGAAATGCTGCTCAAAGGCTCATTTGTTTGATGTTTTTGAGAAAGGGTCTTTCTATGTATCCCTGGTTGTCCTGAAACTCTCTATGTAGACTAGGCTGGCCTTAAACTCACAGAGATCCACCTGCCTCTGCGTCTTGAGTGCTGGGATTAAAGGTGTGAGCCATCACTGTCAGGCTTCATATGTTGACTATGTGGTCATCAGCTATTATTAGCGCTATTTTGTGAAGTTCTTTGAACTTTAGAGGTGGCACATAGCTGGAAGAAATACATGACTGGGGTGGATCTTTGGGGTTTTCTTCCCCAGTCTCTTCTGTCTCCTGTCTGCTTTGCTCTGCCCTGAAGTAAGCTCTTGTCCCACCACACACTTCAGCTTCTGCAAAATTTCATAAACCAAACATCCATGGTCTGAGCCTCCTGAGTTGGCAAGGTAAAACCAACCATTTCTCATTTGTGTTCTCCCATAAGGCCTTCTGTCGTAGTGAGGATAAAAGGAAATAAGCAAATTATTCATCTTCTTTTCCTCATGAGTGCCATGGGAATCTAATCCAGACCTTCCACATATGAGGAGACACTTAAGCTGATCCCAAGATGTCTTGCTTTTCTGTAACTAGTTCCAGTAAATTTGAGTTAAAGAGGATTAATTTAGTTGATATTAGTTGATGTGAAAATTAAATTATAAAATATTATATTAGAAATTATTGTATAAATTAAAACATATATAATGTGAGTCCCTCATGTTTTGATTGTGCTCACCCCACCCTCCCACTACCCTGTCTTGCCTTCATCTCCTGTTAGCCCCTTTTTCCTTCCAGTATAGCCTCCCCTCTGTCTTTGGCTTTTACGGTTTTTTAGACTTAAATTCTGCATATGAAAAAATATGTAGTATTCGTCTTGTTGAGGTCTGTACCCCCAGCATAGCTGTAGCCATTTTGTTCCATGCCTGCCAGTTATTTCATATTGTTGCTTTGATATGCCTGCCAGTCATTAACACAGAAGAGTAACTTGACTCAGAGCGGGGTCATGCTGATCGCATATCCTGTTATGTTCTGAGGTTTGTTAATCTTAAGAAATTCCACAAGATTTATGTAGGACCCACCAAATTAAAGGTCAGTATGAACTGTTATGTCTAAAATGGCTTGAATCAGAGTTGACCACTGGACAGCAGTTCCAGTACCTGGATCATTGTGATTCTTGTGGGTTTTTTCCTTTATAAGCTGACACTGAGAAATATTCATTGTCATAGCCTCAGATAATTCTGAGCTATGTCCCTGATCGATCAGTATAAGGGTGTGCATTCAATAAACCATCACTATCTGACTGAGATCCGTGTTTTGTGTGGTTTCTGGGGCAACTCACTCGCCCCAAAAGTCTTTCTGATTCTGGCTTGTTTCATTTAACATTATGAGCTCCAGTTCGGTCCATGAAAATTATTTTTTTTTCTTTATAGTTGAAAATAAAACTCCATTTCATTTAGATGCTATGCTTTCTTTAGCTATTCCTTGGTAGACAAGATGCCTAGGTGAATTCTATGTCCTGGTTATCATGAGCAGGACTCTACTAGATGTATGTGCACTGTCATCTTGTTGTGTAGTTACTTAAATATCTGTGTACTCAAAGCTGATACAGCTAAATCAAAATCTGAAACTAAAAATAGATTTTTAATTTTATGTGTGTAGGTGTTTTGCCTGCTGTTGTTTGTGTAGCACATAGGCCTAAGTAGGTTAGAAGAGGTATTGGATCTGCTGGAGCTGAAATTACAGAAGGTTTAAGAGTGCCCAGCTTTGAGGTAGTCATGACACGTCAAAAATTAACTGGTGTGTGTGTGTGTGTGTTGGTGTGTGTGTGTCTTTCATTCACGAATCCAAATTGCTCTGGGCAAGTGCATGCATGAGACCCACCAACCAAAACTACCACTACACTCGTGTCAAGAAAAAAAAAATAACAAAAAACTATATTATAGGAACTGTGCTGTGCATCTCTAAAGTAAGCCTTAATACCACCATTTTTACTTGGTGGAAGCAAAACGAAGAGTAGAGACTACAAACCTGCTAGAAAAGGGCTAGGTTACAGACTCTGCCGAGATGCTTCTTCTTGAGACCTGTGTTTTGGGGCTGGAGAGATGGCTGAGAGGTAGCACTTGCAGAGCACTTAATTTTGGTTCCAACAGTCAGAGCCACGTGTATCTGTAGCTCCAGGGGATTCACCAGCCTTTCCTATCCTCCATGGGTACCCAAACGCACACATGCATGCACATAAGTGAAAATGAACCATTAAACTCCTATTTCATTCTATAACACACCCCCTCATCCTGTTTCGTAAACAAAGTCAGCAAGGCTTAGAGATGTTTAGAAAGTTAGTTAAGATGGAAGTTTATAAAGAGACAAAATTAATCGGCTGTCTGAATTTTCTATTCACGCTACATAGATAAAGTTCCCACAGCCCTGTAAGTACAATACATATTAATCAAAAGGGGAAGAACATTCAGATTTAAAGGAAGCAGATATTGTCTCCTGCCCACAGAGGAATTATGTGCTTCATTAACTGAAAAAAAAAAATTGCTCCCCTTAACACAAAGGGTAACCTTTTCCTTTGGCCACTTTTTCTGGAGATTCTAGGCTTAAAGAAAAAGAAACAGTATTGGTTATGAATGAAGAATGGCATTTTATTTAGTACACAGCAGCTGAATGGAGAGGGGTCCTTGGACAGCCCCCCTTCTTGATGTAGAAAACAAGTCAGGAGGCTTAAAAATCTGTTTAATTCATTTCCAGAATTTCAGAGTCCTAATAGTAGGTCCCATCAGTGAGTATTAGGGGCAGTGCTGGGCAGCTTCTTGACAAAGTATGGATTGACTTGTGATAAGCTTTTCCAGGCAAGTGCTAGAAACCCATATTGGGCAATACCCACAGGTTGGGTAGTATCCACTCTGTTCCTCCCAGAGAGGGGTATCACATTCCAGAACTTAAGGGAATGATCAGCGGTGCGGGAGCCACCACAAACCAGACGATAGAATAGCCGCTCCCCAGGCACTAGCTCCACAGGCTTCAGAGCCTCTTTAGAGACAAATTCTTGGGGTTGAGGCTTTCGACTCAGTAGCAGTTCCAGCAGTAACCTCTGGATTTGGGGTGACTTAAGTTGGTATAGATCCATGAGCTGGTAAAAGTTTTCCATCCAAGTAGCCGTGTCTTTAGCATACCGCTGCTGTAGCATCTGCAAAACATGGTAAAGCGCCACAAATGTGTCCCATGAAGGTAGTGCTTCTCTCTCTTCTGAGATTGCCTTTGTCTTCTTCAATTTGGCCAGTTTGGGGTGCCTGCTTTTCTTCCTTAAAGCCTTGAGTTCCTTCTGAAACTCTAGTGCCAAAGTTTGTCTGTCTACAAATGCATGGGCCCCCGTGAGAATGTCTCTTTGGGTGGGGTAAAATTGTCGCATCTCAATCTCTTTGAGAGAATCCAATAACTGCTGCTTACGGGTGCGTCTATGTGACTCGCTGAAGAGTTGCCAGTTTACTGCCTTTGAGTCTGTAGTCCTACTGACGATCAGTGGTAACAGTGGTCCAGTTTCTGCACTGTCGTCATTCTCTTGGAAAATGTGGGGATCTTTACCCTCTTTCTTGAGTCTGAGAAGTCCTTGAACATCAAGGCCAGGGATTTGCTATCCACAAAGGGGATCTCCACTTTCTCCGTCAAGTCTGGGAAGACCTTGAACATCAAGGCCAGGGACTTTCTATCCTCAATGGGATAGTCATCTCTGAGAACATCCCTTCGAGTTGGATAAAGGTGCTCTGTATCCTTGATGGAAGTTGAGAGCTGCTGAGCCAGCTTTTCCCTGTAAATCTTGGCCAAATGATCCCAGCTGACGGCTTCTTGTTTCTGAGCTTGCGTAGCTGAAATTAGTTCAGGGACAGAGGGTAATGCCTGCCACTCCTCTTTTCTTTTAATTGGAGGGGTCACTTCTAAGTGTGTCTGACTAAAAACGTCTTTTCTGGGCTGTGGAGTTTGACGTAAGTCTAGGCTGGGCTGTAGGTGCTGAACAATGGCCTTGAGTGTGGAAAGTTGTCTTCCTTCCCAGTAGCTCTGTGAAGAGAAGTCTCCAAGGTACTGCTGCAGTAGATGGTAACTTTCCTTGGAAACTTGTTCTCCTGCTTCCAGCCTTCTGAGGGTATTATCAATCCAGCCCTCATCTGAGATATGTGTGTCTGAATATACTGGGCTTGGATATCTTTTAGTTGACATTTTAGGAGAAGAGACAGGGGTTAGGGGTACAGCCTGACCCCTAGTTTTCTCCAGTGGAATGTCTTCATTCTGCAAGATCCAATCTAATTTGTCACCTTTAGGCTTTTGTGGTTGTAGGATAATGGGTAATTCTAGCTGTGGTCTGTGGGGCCACTCTGGGATTTGAGTCTTTAAACCACTTCCTGTAGCTTGTGAAAACTGCTTCCTGTCTTCTTCCAAAATTCCAGTCTTTGGTCTTCTCTGTGAACTGACCCTGGAGTCTGCTTCAAGAAATCTATTCTCCCATCTTTTTTTCAACTCTTTTAGGAATAGTCCCAATTTCCCCTGTGAGGACATGTCGGGTCCTATTAAGTGACTTTCGTCCATGAATCTAGAATCTCTCTCCTGGTCAAGCAAGCCCTCATCCCTCAGAAGTGCTTTCCATCCAGCGACAACCTCCTTTTCCTCAGCAAGATTCTCAACTTCTGTTGGTTGTTTGGGGGAAACTGTGCCTGATTTCATCATTCTTTCCTTCTCTAAAAACATCATCTCTTTAAATATCCTCCTTTTCACCATCTCCCTCTCCTCCTCTTCCTTCCTCTTCTCCTCCTTTTCCCTCATCCTCCTCTCTCCTTCCTTCTTTCTCTCCTCCAATTCCTTCTTCCTTCTCTCCCATTCCTTCTTCCTCTCCTCCCATTCCTTCTTCGTCCCCTCCCATCCCTTCATCTCCTCCCATTCCTTCTTTCTCTTCTCCCATTCCTTCTTCCTCTCCTCCCGTTCCTTCTTCCTCTCCTCCCGTTCCTTCTTCCTCTCTTCTCTTTTCTTCTTCCTCCTCTTCCTTTCCTTCTTCCTTTCTTTCTCTTCCTTCTTCCTCACTTTCCCCACCTCCCCTTCCTCCCCCTCACTCAGGCTTTCTTCTTCACTGACACTCTTGTAGTCGCTGATACTTTCGTAGTCGCTGACACTCTCGTAGTCGCTGACACTCTCGTAGTCACTGAGACTCAACAGCTCACTCAGGTCCTGCCCTTCATCAAGACTCCATTCCTCCTCCCTCAGCCTTTCCTCGATTGACATTCTCTTTTTCTGACTTTTCTTGCTCGGGATTTCCCCACTTTGGATGGCCTCCTTCAGGCTTTCCTGGGCCAGGCTCTCTTCCTCTTCACTGAGAATCCCTTCCTCTAGTTCCCTGGCCTTGTCCTCCTCTCCAGGGTACCCCAACTCTTCCTGGATGGATCTTTTCTTCTTCTTCTTTTTACCCAGGTCTTCCTGTGCACCCAGACCCCTTTTCTTCTCAGTCAACCTCTTTTCCTGTTTCCTTTTTAGGATCTGCCTCTGTTTCCTCTGTTCCTCAGTCAGTTTCTGCGAGTCCTCTTCAGCAAAGCTGACCTTTCCCTTCAGGTACCTCCTCTTTTTCTTGGACACAGCCTCCTCCTCTTCCTCTGGGCTCTCTTTTTTCTTCTCCTCTTTAGGCACCCCTGCTCCTTCTGGGTAAGTCAAGTTTTTTTCCATTTCCTCCTCAACCCATTCTCTGATATCCTCCAGCAGCCTCTTCAGCTGGATCTTGCCCGGCTTGCTCACTTCGAGGTGTTTAAGAAGGTCTACCAGTTGACTTTGCCCTAAGAGTTCTGCCTCCTGGAACCTTTTCAGCAGCGTCTCTACCTGGGCTGTATCCAGGAAAAAGTCCTCATACTCCTCTAACAG
The DNA here is from genome assembly GCA_021653895.1 of Mastomys natalensis. Taxonomy (NCBI): domain Eukaryota; kingdom Metazoa; phylum Chordata; class Mammalia; order Rodentia; family Muridae; genus Mastomys; species Mastomys natalensis. Next base: position 363,684 of record JAJTUV010001598.1, on the reverse strand, counting down.
CCTGTAGTCCTCCTCCAGCTGGCCTTCCTCAGACACCACATCACCTTCTTCTTCAGCCTGCTCTCTCTCTTCTTCAGTTTTCAACTCATGTTTCTTAAGCACTGTCCCTTCGCGGTCATAAATTCTCAGAATGGATAGCTCCTCTCCTTCTGGCATATCTGTCTTCTTCGAAGGCATTGAACTCAGTTCTCTAAACAACCCAGCCAAGGTCTTCAACATTTGCTTCCCAATTACCCCCAGCTTGTCCTTGGCCCCAGCTTCTATCTCTTTAAGATGGACCCTGCTTTCTGCAGCCTGTTCCTCAACTTCTGGCTTGCTTTCTTCTCTACGTCTTTTCCAGTGCTGAGCAACATGCTTCTGCTTGATCCTACTGGATAATTTCCTCCCTTGCTGGGACATTTTATCTTGCTTTTTCTCACTTTGTTCCTCTATTTGGGTTATTTCTTTCTTTCCCTTTCCTAACCTCAATCTTTCCTTGTCTTTCAGACGATCCCCTTTCATAAACATCACTTTCTCATCTTCCTGAACCAGCTGCTGTTTCTGTTTGATTTCTTTCTCCTCTTCCTTCTCCTGCAACCGACTTTCCGCTTTCTTACTTTGTAATCTCCCTTTCTTGTCTTGTAGATTGCCCTTCTTTTCTTCCTCAAATACTTCCTGCTTTTACAATCAATGTTTCTTGTTTCTTTAGGGTTTCTTTCTTTCTGCAGCCCATGGCTTTTGTTTATCTCCTCTTCTGACGCTGGTATTGGTTTCTTTCTCGGCTGCATTTTTGTTTCTCTGGCTCATCTCCGCTCTCCATTTGATTTTCCTCTTAGAATGACTGGTTGTTCTTCCTCTGATCTCCATCTCTTGTCTTCCTCTGATCTCCATCTCTTGTCTTCTCTGATCTCCATCTCATGTCTTCCTCTGATCATCCATCTCTTGTCTTCCTCTGATCTCCATCTCTTGTCTTCCTCTGATCTCCATCTCTTGTCTTCCTCTGATCTCCATCGCTTCTCTTCCTCTGATCTCTGTCTCTCTTCTTCCTCAACTGTTTCTGTTTCCTCATTTTCTTCTCTTTCCCCTTCTCCTCCCTCTTCTGTTCCCTCTCTGCTTCAGTTTCCCCCTGCCCTCTTCTTTCCTTGCTACTTCACCTTCTCTATTTCCCAGGAAGCGCTCCTCTCTTCATCTCCCATCTGTACCCCTTTCCAAGCTTTTCTCTTTCTTGGTTGAATTTTTCTTTCCTGTTTCCCTCTGGTTCTAACTTTTGGGGACACGTCCCTCAGTTTCTCAAACCATTTCTTTCCTACTAGATGCAGTTTCTTGCTTTCCTGAGCTAAGTGTTCTTTCTCCTTGGCCTTCTTCTCCTCTTTCTGCTCTTGCCAGTCTTCCTGCTCTTGTCCGTCCTTTGCCCTGACAAATCTATCCGTTTTTTTCTTTTCCTTTGCAGACCAGTCTTTCTTTTTTTGAGCCAATATATCATCTTGCTCTGTCAAGCTCTCCATTTCCAATATCTTCTTCCTCTCTGCCTCAGATGGCATCTCTTCCAGAGAGTAGTCCCACACACGCGGTCCCCAGTCCCCCTCTTCCCCCTCACTTCTCTCTGACCCCCAGCTTTGTACCTTCTTTTTCTGGCCCTGTTTCCCCCATTTCCCAACTTTTCCCTCTAAATCCTGAATCAGTTCTTTTCCTTCCCTAGCCAATTCCCCTTGTCCACTTCCAGCTTCCTCTTTTCCATCTCTTTCTTCGTCACTGGGGACGGCATCCTTTGTTGCCTGTCCCCCATGTCCTCTTTGTGAGCTTCCATTGTCTTTTCCAATCCCCCTTTCTCTGTTCAAGGGTTGATATCCCTTCTTCAGTGACTGTTTTCCGTTTTTCTCTATATGGTTTCTTCTCTTGTCTCTGCAGTTTCTTTTCCTCTGGAGCTGTCTTCACATCTTCCGTGGTTAATTCCTTTGGGGAGATTGCTTGTATTGTTTTTTCCTGTGCCACTGTCTCTTCTGGGTGGGTTGATTTCTTTTCATCCATCATCAGTTCTCTCTTCTTTTCTTTACTAAACTGTTTCTCCTCTTTTCTAATTAATCTCCTTGCGTCTTTACGTGGCATCTGCTTAAACACAGTTAACAGCTTTTGTGGGGCATCAGATATTTCTTTGTCATGTGTCAGTGTCTTCTCTGGGAGGGTTGGTTTCCTTTCTGATGGGATTAATGTCCCCTTCTCTGTTTCCTCTTCTGGGTGGACTGGTTTCCTTTCTGATGGGATGAACTTCCACTTTTCCTTCTTTATTTCCTCCTCTGGACGGGTTGGTTTCGTTTCTGATATGATTGACTTCCCCTTCTCTTTCTTTGTTTCCTCCTCTGGATGGGTTGGTTTCCTTTCTGATATAATTGACTTCCCCTTCTCCTTCTTTGTTTCCTCCTCTGGACGGGTTGGTTTCCTTTCTGATATGATTGACTTCCCCTTCTCCTTCTTTGTTTCCTCCTCTGGATGGGTTGGTTTCCTTTCTGATATGATTGACTTCCCCTTCTCCTTCTTTGTTTCCTCCTCTGGATGGGTTGGTTTCGTTTCTGATATGATTGACTTCCCCTTCTCCTTCTTTGTTTCCTCCTCTGGACGGGTTGGTTTCTCTTTTGCTATGATTAACTTCCTCTTCTCCTTCTCTGGTTCCTTCTCTGAACTGGTTGATTCCTCTTTTGGTGTGATTGACTTCTCCTTCTCCTTCTTTGTTTCTTCCTCTGGATGGGTTGGTTTCCTTTCTGATATGATTGACTTCCTTTTTTCCTTCTTTGTTTCCTCCTCTGGATGGGTTACTTTCCTTTCTGATACGATTGACTTCCTCTTCTCCTCCTCTGTTTCCCCTTCTGGGTGGGTTGGTTTCATTTTTGCTGTGATTAACTTCCTCTTCTCCTTCTCTGGTTCCTCCTTTGACCTGGTTAATTCCTCTTCCAATGTGATTAACTTCCCCTTCTCCTTCTTTGTTTCCTCCTCTGACCTGGTTACTTCCTCTTCCAATGTGATTAACTTCCCCTTTTCCTTCTTTGTTTCCTCCTCTGGATAGGTTGGCTTCATTTTTGCTGTGATTAACTTCCTTTTCTCCTTCTCTGGTTCCTCCTCTAAACTGGTTGATTCCTCTTCCAAAGTGGTTAACAACTCCTCCTCCTCCTCCTCCTCTGTTTCCTCCTCTGTTTCCTCCTCTGAAAGGGTTAGTTTCCTTTTTGATGTGATTAACTTCCTCTTCTCCTTTGTTGTTCTTTGTTCCTCCTCTGTTTCCCCCTCTGAACTGCTTGGTTCCTCTTCCTCTGTGATTAACTTTGACTTTTCCTTCTCCTTTGTTTTCTTCTCTGGTTGCATTGTTTTCTCTTCCTCTGTGATTAACTTCCCCTTCTCCTTTGTTTCCTCGAACTTTATCGGTCTCTTTTTCTCTTTGAGTTTTATCAACTCCTTTTTGTCTTCAATTATTTCCTGTTTTCTTTTGCCTTGTTTTCTTGCTGTCATTTTAGGCTTCTTTCTCTCTAAGACCTCGTGACTGTCTAAGAAATCTGTCCTCTTTGTCTTGACTTTTGGAGAAATATCGTGTTTCTTTTTAATGCTTATTCCCTCTTGATCTGCACCTGTTGTTACTTCCCCCTTGATAGCTCTTTTAGGCCCCTTTCTTTTATGGACAGGTTGTTCTTGTGCTACTGTCTCGGGTTCTGATGGTGGTGAATATGAGCTCCTTCTCCAGGGACATAGGTCTGTGAAGAGATCCCAGCTGGGTTGGTCAGTGAGCACCATCTCAGCCAAATCCTCCAGTTCTTTGCCCAGGTCTCTTTCCATCCCTGGATGAGAACTCGCTATTCTTGAAGTGACAAGGTGGCAAATATCCTCTCTCCAAGACTTCCTCTCTTGGCGAGCAACCATACGCCCGGGAATCCCTGCTATACCACAACTTGGCTTTACAGGTTTAATCTCTGTGTCTTCCTCTAGCTCAGCAGTGGGTTGTAATTTCCTTTGGAGTTCTTTAAGTGCTTTAGCAGTTATCTCGGAAGTACTCTCTTTGGATTCTTTTTGTGCTATGTTTTCTTGTTCCGTTTTCCAAAGCTTTTTTAAGTGAGTCTGTTTTTTTGACTTAAGGGCTACATCCTTGTCTGTGGCTCCCAGGGCTGCCAAGGCCTCTTTGTCTGACAAGGCCTCTTCAACCTTCAAGGCCTCCTGAACTCCCAAGGCCTCTTCAACTCCAGCTTCTTTGACTCCCAAGGCCCCTTTGACTCTCAAGGCTGCTTTGATTCCCAAGGCCCCTTTGACTCCCGAGGCCCCTTTGACTCCCAAAGCCCCTTTGATTCCCAAGGCCTCTTTGACTCCCAAGGCCCCTTTGTCTACTAATGCCTCTTTGACTTCTGTTGCTTCTTGGGTTTCTTCCTGGGTTTTGTCAGCACCAAGAGGCAGTTCTGGCATTAGGGAACCATCCTTGGTGTCCACTTGGATGATTTTCCTAGGCTTTCTTTGTTCAACTGCAGTCTCCAAAGGCTCCTTCTGCAATTCTGTCTTTTTGCTTCTCTTGGATATCTTCAGGGTTCTTCTAACTGTGGGATATTTGGAGAAAAATAATAAGAAAATGTGGAGGTCGTGAGGCTTTCTATGACAGCTAGTTTAGTGAACTGTAAGTAGAGCTACTAAGGCTAAGGGAACTGAGGCCTTAGAGTTTATAAATGCTTTTATCCACACTCTGACCTTGGCATTTGTCTCTGGAAAGCTTTCTTGGGAAGACTGCTGTGACCCAGATCCTCCCACTTCACAGGGCCACTCTTTATGTTCCTTTGCCTTCTTAGGCTCAAATAGGTCCCACCCATCACCCCCACTGTCGCCTCCATAAATACCAATCTTTCTGGTCTTGCTTTGAACGTGCTTCCTTCTTTTCTTCAGCCCATCAATCATTTTAGAGTCTGGCTCAGGTATAAATGTTTCTTTGTCCGCCATCTCCATGTCCCTCTCCAAATCGAGATCGATAGAAAAGCGGAGGGAGCCGGCTCTGTTTGACAAGCTCAGATCTTCATTCAGTCGCTCCTTCACGCACCCATGCAGGTCCTGTAAGTCATTATCTTGAACCTTCAATATGTGACTTAGAGAAAAATCCTCCTCCGAAGGTTCTTGGCTATAAAAGTAATGAAGAAAGGAAGACAGTTCTGAGCAATGGATATGACAAAATTGAAAAAGAGGGTGGGGCTGGTGGTGGCAATGGTCTTAGTGCACAGCTTTAGTCCCAGCACTCAGGGAGCAGAGGCAGGATCTCTGTGAGTTTGAGGTAAGACTGGTCTACAGATTGAGTTCGAGGACAGCCACGGTACACAGTGAGATTGGTCTTGAAAAACAGAAAGAGAGAGAGAGAGACAGAGACAGAGACAGATGGGAGAGATGGCTCAGTGTTTTGCTGTTAAGAGCACTGGTGGCTCTTCCAGAAGACCTGAGTTTGATTCCCTGAACCACATGGTGGCTCACAATTGTTTGTAACTCTAGTTCCAGGGTATCTGATGCCCTCTTCTGGTCTCTGTAGGCACTGCACTCACACGGTGCATATATAAATATATATAACAGGCAGGCAAAACACATGCACATAAAAGAACAAGAAATCTTTAAAAAGAAAACATTTTCAAAAGAAACAAGAGAGAAGAGAGCAGGAAGTGAAAAGAAATAGAAGAAGAAATAAGGGAGGGGGAGGAAAAATTTACAAAGCACAGTGGAAGAGGCAGGAATGGAGTCATTCAAAGCAGAGTGGGCTGAAGTAGAACATGGGGAAAGCACAGAGGAGTGATTGGAAAAGAAAAATAATTCTTTTGGCCCAATAAAAATCTGGAAAAGAGATCTTTTTAACTCCTCAAAGCCACTCGGACAAAGCAGTCCCTCTTGGCAGTAAAGGACAGAGCAAAGGGACAGAGAGAGAATGCAGAGTTCATTGTTTGGTTGGTGGTTTGTTTTGTTTTAGTTTTTAGAATGTCTACATGGTATAGCCTGAACATAAGCTCCAGACCCTCCTGCCTGTGGCTCCCAGGTACTGGGGTTATGGGCATGATTTAAGATTTCAGAGTTAAATTACTGCAACTGCTCCTTCATGCTGCCTGACAGCAAGAATGTGATAAAACTCACTTCAGGGAACTAAAGTATAACCCAAGACTTAGGGTGTAGTCCAAACACAGCCCAGTGGGTTAATGGAGCAATGAAGAAGATCATTGTAAGATTTTCTCTGAAGAAGATTGTCTTTTATTGCTGAGAAGGGACACCATGACCAAGGCAAGTTTTATGAAGGACAACATTTAATTGGGGCTGGCTTACAAGTTCAGAGGTTCAGTCCATTATTATCAAGGCAGGAATCATGGTGGTATGGTAATCAGACACGAGGCTGGAGAAGAATCTGAGAGTTCTACATCTTGATCCAAAGGCAGTAGAAGGAGACTGTCTTCTGAAGGCAGCCAGGAGAAGACTCTGATTCCACACTGGGTGGAGCTTGAGCATAGGAGACCTCAAAGCCCACTTACACGGTGATGGACCTCCTTCAACAAGGCCACACCTACGCTAATAAGGCCACACCTCCTAATAGTGTCATTCTCTATGGCCAAGCCTTTAAACAAAAGAATCTATGGAGGCCAAAACTATTAAAATCATCAGAAAGATGCTTAGTGTCTGTCAACATCACCTCCCCCCCCCCCCAGCCTAAACACACCATAGAGCAGATCTTCTGGGATCTCTGGGTTTCCAAATCTTCAGCCTGTGTTGATACTGTTTGTCTGTTGTTGTTTTTTCTTCTTTTCTTTCCCCATAGTCTTTGGCTGTTTTTGAAGCAGTTTCTTGATGGACATTTCTTTATCCATCTACCCCTGTCTCCCAAAGTCATGATTACTAAAGCATGTAGTACCATGCTTAGCTTGAATAATTTATCTTGAAATGTGGATAAACAAAGGTTAAAAATAAGACAGTACACGCTGGAGAAAGGACTCCGTAGTTCAAAACAGTGGCTGCTTTTACAATCAGCCCGTGTTCAGTTTCCAGCAGCCATCTGATAGCTCACAACCATCTTTAAAATCCAGTTCCAGGGGTTAGACACCCTTCTCTTCTAGCCTCCATGGGCTTGAAGCATGCACATGGTACATACACATACATGCATGAAAAACACTCATGTCAATAAATACATATAAATAAATCTTCAAATTAGAGTAAGACTGTGGATCTGACAGATAACAAGGATTAAGAAGGCCTGGGAGGCTTGATAGCATTTGCCTACAAGATTACATCTGTGAGCTGTCCTTCTTCAGTACATGTTTTCAGGAGCTCCCCTGGTTCTTGTGCTTCTTCCAGCTCTCTGTGGCCCATCAAACCCAAATACAGCAGGTTTCCTCAAGGAGAGAGGTCTGCCGTAGCTGTCAGGGTAAATGTATCTATTTGTTCATCCAAATCTAGATTTTTCTCTGAAAAGCACAATACATTAAGAGCATTTATTTTTGGTTGGGTTTTTTTTTTTTTTTTTTTTTGAATTATCAAGTATCTTCCGAGAAATTTTTTTTTTTTTTTTTTTTGAGACAGGGTTTCTCTGTGTAGCCCTGGCTGTCCTGGAACTCACTCTGTAGACCAGGCTGGCCTCGAACTCAGAAATCCGCCTGCCTCTGCCTCCCAAGTGCTGGGATTAAAGCGTGCGCCACCACCGCCCAGCGAGACATTTTTACTGTTTAGCACCTTATTTGTGTTCTGAGTATGTGCCTGTGTCACCTGGTGCATGATGGAAGACAAGGATCAACTTTTGGGAGTCAGTTCTTAACTCCAGCCATGTTGGTCCCTGTGTACAGAATGCAGCTCTTCAAGCTTGCCAGAAGCCACTTATACCATCTAAGCTATCTCACCAGCTTAAACTTTTATCTCTATCTTTTTATTATTTTTTTTTTGTCTTCAGACATTAGAGGGAACAGGGAAATAGTAGGTTGAGACATGTGAAGCACTTCTCATGGCAATGCCGTTCCAGGGTAAAGTCACACTGCTTGCCACCACTGCCTCTGAAATCAACACATCAGAAGGACTCATTTATGTGGTCGTATCTTTGAAGTTGGGGGTTAATATTGGCAACCAAGAAATGGAAGCACATGTCCAAGCCTCCCTAGGACACTTGAAGCAATGGACCAAAGGTGCTCTAGGGTTAGATTTTTCTAAACCTACTTTATCTAGGGTTCTTGAATGCTTCAACCTCCCTTCTAGTCCACCAACCAGAGGTAAGGGGAAAAGACAGTTAATAGGAAAAGGGTGTTGTGACTTGTTTAGATGTAGTTCCTTAGGGCAATTCCAATTTTCATCGTCAGGATACCAGCAGTTCAATGCAATAGTAAACACCGAACATAAATCAATACAGGTGGCACAATCCAGAAGAAACTGGAAGGCTCCACTGATTCAGCACAAGTCAGCTGAAGCAGCCAGAAACAGCCGGAATACCACAAGAAATTCCTTGGAGTGTTTCTCTCTATGAAATGAAGCCCAGTGAAGGGTTACAGAGCCAGTGAAGGCCAGAAAGGGCCGGCAAAAACCAGCAAGGTATTGCAATACAAAAGTGTCCTCTCACTGTCTGTAGGCTTCTATTTTTCTTCTTTCTAAAGATCACACACCCTCTCAAGAGTCTGTTTTCAGCAAAACACCACATGCTCTCTCTCAAGACAGCTTCCAGAAAAACATCACGATGGACAAACTGAATTTTTAAATAAATCAGAAACTTCCACTTCAGGGCACACTTGAAATTGTGAGTTCCGGGAACCTTGTTTTAAAGACTTGAACTCCAGTTTCAGGGAATCACACAGCTTCCTCACACTCCTGCACAGTGTAAGACCTTGAACACTGCAGGGTTTCCTCTGTGATGGTATGTGTCCTAACTTCCCAGTGTTGGCTTTGCACACTGTCAGATGTCCTACCTCTGAAATGTATCTGTTGGCACTCATGTCCTTGCCTACAATGGATTCAGCATCTTTTTTTTCTAACTCAGAAGTCAAGAAAAGAAGTTTAGGAAAATATGTATATATTCGAATTTTTAGTTGGCACATCTAGGTGTTTCCCTGTATTCAAAGTTTCTGATTTGACTAACATCTAATAGCAAAACACCCGTCTAACTTGTCCTATCTGATTCCATGACCTATGAAGTTTGCTGGAGTTTGCTATGTAAACTGTTTCCTGTGAAGAAAAGAGTTACAAGGGGGCACTAGAGAGACGGCTCAGCAGTTAAGGACACTTATTGCTTTTGTCAGGGACCTGGGTTTGTTCCAAGATCCCCTGTAGTGATTCACACCTGCCTGTAACTTCAGTTCAATTAACCCTGTTTTAATTTCCACGAGCACCAGGTACATACACCCATGTAGGTATAATGTTTTATGCACTGTGTAAAGTTATCCTTGTATTATTCAAATGCTGATTTCTCTGCCACATTCCTAGTTGCAATCTGGATATGGCCTTGTAATGTCTATCCTAAGAATCTCCTGTCTCAAGTTTGTATACCCATCACTCCCCATTTATCCTCTGATTTGTCAATAAAAGCTGATCAGCTAATGAATGGCTAGGCAGAAGAGAGACTAGGGTTGGACTTCTATCAGCCAGGGTGAGAGGATGGGGAGGGGGAGAGAGACAGAGAGAGAGAGAGAGAGAGAAGAAAGAAAGAAAGAAAGAAAGAAAGAAAGAAAGAGAGAGAGAGAGAAAGAGAGAGGGGGAGAGAGAGAAGAGAGAGAAGGTAGAGGAAAAGAGGAGTTGGCACTAGGAAGGGGTTCGGAGACATATCATGAGAGAATACACTTGAAGCAGAGAGGCAGATCAATACTAAAAATGCAAATATATGGAGATTTTTGCTGGGAGGTAACCAGAGTAGCCTAGACTAGAATAGACCAATGACTGCTCAGTTATTCTGCTGTAAACCTAATCAAACAAATCTCATAGTCTCTGTCGTATTCATTTGGGAGCTAACCAGGATAGAGAAAAATTATCATCTTTTAAAGTTACTTTTATACACCCCTACATGCTGAAACACACACAGTGTGCATACTTAAATGCCAGAAAACACTCATGTACTTAAATGAAATAAATCTAAAATAATAATAATAAAAAAGAGCACCACGACATGACTCTGCCCACACTGTGCATGAGACATGCTGGTTGAGGAAGCAAGAATGGTCCCCAATGTCAGACTCCAGAACCCTACATCCTGAGTGAGGTCACTACCCTCACACCGGTTCTGTGACAGAACAGAAAAACAAGCAGCCAGGGTATTGACAGCACCATGCCCTTGAGAACAGCTGGAAGGTGAACCGTTCCCACCGAGGCTAGTATTTACTCCATCAGACGAAATGCCCATGATGAGAAGAACCGGAGCTCAGCTCTGGAGAGAAGGATCTAGGCTGTGAAAGTCCTGGTCAGGACTCCCTCAGTCTGTTTCTGCTAGATGGGGATAGTCTCCAAATGAATGGTAGTCATGTATCTGCTGCTACTTGTTCATTGACTTGGAAACCATACCTGAGGGGACTCCGCACTGCCTAGGACTCTCAGTCCAGAGCTCCAGCTGGCTGCCTCAGCAGAACTTCCCCAGTGGATGTCTGCAGGACATTTATAAGCTCCCAATTCTGTGTTATCTTTTATTTCTTTTTCCCAATCGGGCTACTTCAGTGGTTGCTGTTGGCTGTTTTGTAGCACCCAATTTGATGGTGCTTTAATATACGCCCACTGACTCCACCTGCTATTTGTGATTTATTCTTTTTCCTTTTATGTACTATTTACTTAAACCCAATCATTCAAAACCAAAAGAATGGCTATCATGAATCGTTTCTAGACCATACAAAATAGCCCATTTCCCCTGCATATTCTAGACCCAGAAGCATTGACCTTTGTCCTGGTGATGACAGAGCAGGCCAGTAGCAATGCTTCTAGGGTGAGGAGTGTCTCTGCTAATCTTTGTTTTTTTATCTATGTCTACCCTTCCTAAACAGTCCTTCCTTCAGCTCCTTCTAGGGCAGTGCTATCCATCTGTGCTTCCTGGTGCCTTTGGGGTTGCATATCAGATATCCTGCACATCAGATGTTTATGTTATGATTTGTAACAGTAGCAAAGTGACAATTATGAGGTAGCAATGAGATAATTTTATGGTTGGGAGTCAACACACCATGAAGAACTGTATTAAAGGGCAGCAGCATTAGGAAGGTCGAGAACCACCAGCCCAGGGCTTCAATTTGCCACTGAACAAATTGGTGAGAAACCTGATATTATAGAAACTTCCTAAAATATATACATATATGAAAGGAATTTAAATGGAGTCATCATATAATGCAGAGAGGATATCCCAGCCAGACATTTAAGTAAAACCTCCAGTGCCAGAAATGGGTAATATCTTGTTGAGTCATTGGCCAAAGGAACCCCATGGATCTCCGCAAACACCACAAGATATTGCCAAGGCTATTGGTTACTCTCCACAACCCGATAGTAAAGCTCTACTCCTGAAGAAACACATGAATGGAACATGGAGAACCAGTGCCCAACTAGAAGCTCTGTCCCTACTGACTAGCATTCATGGTCCTAGAAGGTACTCTGTATGCTACCAGAGAATGATAATCATCGATGTTACCCAGCTACAAACCCTGTGACCTCCGACAGGGACCGATCTGCAAGATACAGTGCCACATTAGTGGCAAAATATTGTGAGAGTAACCAACCACTTTTCGATTAGATTAAGGCTTGTTTCATGAGATGAAACTGATACTTGTTGTTAAAGCAGCCAAGAACCTAAGACTAAGTAGGTCATGGGCCTGGAGGAAAACCTACTACTTATTATTCTGGTAAAGGAATAAATAGCAATAAAATGACTCCTAATGACATATTGTTATGTGCATAGATTCGTGTCTCCCTCAACCCTCATCAAGAGACGATTCTTCTTGCAGTAGATGGACATTAACACAGAGACCCACAACTGGACAATATGCAGAAAAGAAGAGACTTTGGAGCACTCAGTTCTTAAATGGGATATTTTCATCAAACCCCTCCCTTCAAGGCTAAGGCTGGGGATCTATGTGGAAGAGGAGGCAGAAAGACTATAAGAGCCAGAGGTGATGGATGACTCCAAGGAAACAGTGTCTTCCAGACACAACAAATCTAATATACATATGGATTCACAGACACTCCACAGCACGCATAGACCTTCATAGGTGAGAGTCAGATGGATCCCAGAACTAAGGGGAGAAATGGACATGAGGTCCCGCCCCTAATCAAGAAGCTATTTGCAACAGATACCTGTAGGGAGAGGGAAAATCAGTTTCCCCCACTTGAATGTCACTGAATATATCAAACACATTGTAGAGCAGGGACACCATGACCACAAGTAGTTGGCCAACATAAAACTCCATGATTTTTTTTTGGGGGGGGGGGGGCTGTTTAGTTTAGTTTTTCTTTCTCTCTTTCTTTCTTTGGTCTTATTGGGTTTTTTGTTTGTTTTGATTTTTATGTTTTGTCTGTTTTTTTAAGAGCGAGAAAGGATGTGGATTGGATAGGGAGATAGGGAGATCTGAAATGAGTTGAGGGAGGGGAAATACAATCAAAATTCATTGTATGAGAAGAGCTAACATTTACTGAGGCAAGATCTCACTATGAAGCCCGTGAAACTCATGTAGAACCATGTAGACCAGGCTGGGCTCAAACTCTCAGAGAGCCACCTGCCTCTGCCTCCAAAGTACTGGAATTAAAGTCATACCTTCTATTCCCAGTCTGGAAAATGTTTGTTTGTTTGTTTGACTGATTGATTGATTGTTTTTTCTCTGTGTAGCCCTGGCTTTCCTAGAACTCTCTCTGTAGTCCAGACTGGCCTCAAACTCAGAGAGCCACCTGTCTCTGCCCCCAAGTGTTGGGATGAAAGGTGTATACCACTACCACCAGGCTAAACTGTACCTTCTTATTTATTTATTTATCTATCTATTTATTTATTTTTGTTTTCTGTGCATTGGTGGTTTGCCTGCATGCATGTCAGTGTAAGGGTGTCACATCCCTTGGATGTAGTTGCTAGGAATCAAACCCAGGTCCTCTGGAAGAGCAGCCAATGTTCTGAACTGTTGAGCCATCTTCCCGGCCCTATGTTCTATTATTTTTTATTATATAAGTGTGCGTGTCTGTGTACCTGTGTGGGGGTATGTGCAAATGAGTACAAGTGTCCGAGGAGATCAGAAGTGTTGGGTTCTCTGGAACTGGAGCTATAGGATGTGAGACAAGTGGTGTGCATGTTGAGAACTGGTCTTGGGTCCTCTGCAATAGTAGCGGGTGTCCCTGACTGCTAAGTCTTCTTTGTAGAACTTGAGGCTTGATTTTTCAAAAACTTGAGTTTTCACAAAGCAAATTTAAGTGAGCTGGAGAGATGACTCAATTGCTGCTCTTGCAGAGAACCTGAGTTTGATTTCCAGTATCCAAGTTGGTGGTAACTCTAAGTCCAGGGTATTTGATACTCTCTTCATGTCTCCACAGGCCCTGCATACATCACACACACACACACACACACACACACACACACACACACACACACAAATAAATAACAAAAAAAATGTTTAAAATCAAATATAAAAGACCAGATGGCTCAACAGGTTAAAGTTCTTCTGCTTTGCAATCCTAATGAATTGGTTATGGAGAAGTTGGCTATGACACAATGCTTGGTGATTTTGCGAATAGGCTGAAAAGTGGAATCATTGATCCAACAAAGGCTGCAAGAGTGGCTTTCCTGGATGCTGATGGGCTACAGATTCTGTAGTAATAGAAATTGCTAAGGAAGAAAAGGACTCTGGAATGGGCGGAGTGGGTGCCAGGGGAGACGTGTTCTTGTTTTCAGTTTACGAAATATTATATAATATGTACTGTTTACTGGCATCCTCATCCATGACTATAGATAATTGGTCCTGTGCTTCTGAATAAACACATTTGTACACATTCCTGTTAACTGGGTACCAGAGCCATATACCAGTGTCCTGCTTCCAGCTTAAATCATGGAAGCACTTCTGCTATCTATTAAGGTCAGGATTGTAGTGATGTGCCACCAGATGGGGAGGTTTCAAGCAACCTTCCTGTCCGGGGGAAGAATAATTATGTACAAAGTAGAGAAGTCTCCAATTGTGTGACAACATTTGTGTAATAGCATTTTGTTTAATGCTAGAAAAAAAAAAAAAACTGGAGAGATGGCTCAGTGGTTAAGAGCACTGACTGCTCTTCCAGAGGTCCTGAGTTCATTTCCCAATAACCACATGGTGGCTCACAACCATCTATCTATAATGGGATCCAATATCCTCTTCTGGTCACTGAAGAGAGCTACAGTGTATTCACATATGTAAAATAAATAAATCTTTTTTAAAAAAAAAAAGAAAGAATAACAGGATAGAACAGTCACAGTGATGTGGACCACTTTTTTGATTGGAAGAAATGTGGCTTTAAATTCTGAAAAATCTTTGGGTACCTGTTGTTATTGTTGTTCGTTTTGTTTTTTGAGACACAGTCTAAAACTCATCATCCTCCTGCCTCATCTCCCTGGGTGCTGGACTGATTACAGGTGTGCATCACTGTATACTGGGTGCTGTTTTGAAAGATCTTAAAGAAGTGAGGAAATGATGGAAAAATTAGTCAGCAGTAAGACGCAGTGAGGACAGCAGTGAGGGAAAACAGAACTGCAGAACAGAGAGGGGAATGGCAGAAAATAAAAGTTGCGAAAGGGAGTAAAGGGCAGAAGCTCAAGAGAGATCACACAAAGGGAAGCTCGCCACCTGACTTACTGTAATTCCTGGTAGATGTGCGGTTGTCTTAGCTGGTGCAACAGCATAGCCTTGCTTTGGATGCCTGTGTATTTGGACAAAAGTTGTATGACCTTGGCCCGCACAGTCTTCTCACTGTCCATCAACCCCATGATCAGGGGAACAGTAAAAACCTGGCTTATGAAGCCAAGCCTCTCCAGCATTTCCCAGGCCAGCTCCCGGATACTGGCGTTGTAGTGCGTTATATCTTTGAGCAGGCGACAGGCTGTCTCAATACGAATCCTTGAAGGGACCTGGTGAGTGAGAAAAATCTCTGCCAGACAATTGAAATACTTCTTGTATTTTTCCGTAGAACAGAAAACCGTGAGGTTGAGAATGGTCTCTACCATATTTTCTATAAGCCCATCACTAAATTTCTTTCCCATCCAGCTTTTATTTGACATGCTTTCAAGGATACCGTAGGATTCTCTTTTCTGCTCCTGGTATATATCCTTCAGTTTTCTAGTTTGCAGTTCCATATCGTCCGGACTCAGGGATGGTACTGAGTGGATTCTTAACGGTTCAGGTACTTCCGCAGCTATCTCTTCATATGATAAGTATAGATCATAATGCAGGAAAACTGGGGTACCATCAGGCCAAAGGCAGGCACGGATCACTGAGTTAGGAATGTAGCCATCTGGGGCAAAGGGCCATGTATGCCCTTTGCCAAAGAAGCCTTGGAACATACGGTAGAGTTCAGCCCATCCCAGCCAGGTACCTTTAGCTGAGCAGGGACGGCATCGGGGTACCTCATCTTGGAGTCAGAAATGGAGAAATCAACGTATTTTTCCTGTGCAAAGTACAACTCTGTTCTCTCTTGAGTCATGGTGGATGTCTGTCTGCCCTCCTCTACAACGTGGGGCACAACGTCATCAAAAGCGATGGCCCGTTTGTTGATAAGGGTCTCTAGCCCCTGGAGTTCCTGAATGCTTTGTTCCATGTACATGAATTTGGGTACAAATATCAGTTCAAATAGAAAGAAGAAGCTGGGAAGGAAGGGCCTTGGGGTCTCTACCATATCTTCTTCGAAGGTTAAAGTGCTTAGGTTCACCAGGTAGGGGGCAGGGAGCAACTTTAGGCAGGATACTATGTAGATGCTTTGGTTGAAAGTCAAGAGCAGGTCACCTCGATTATTGGCAAAGCAGGGTGAGCTAAAATGCAGTTCGGATTCAAACTGAGTTATGAGTCTCCCACAGAAGTCCCAGACCCGGACTGATCCATCCGTGGCTCCCGTGACGAAGAGTTTCAGGGAGAGGCAGACGTCAAATGAAGTGATAGCACATTCGTGCAGGGAGTTTGTGTGTCTCACCATAACATTAGGCTCCGATGCTGCTTTTGTAAAATCTTCATAGCGCCAGAGAAACCAGCTGGAGTGCTCACTAATAGCACCCACAGAGCCTGGCAAGAGCACCAGGTGTTTTAAGGGATAAACACAGGCAATCGAAGTCATGGACTGCAGGACCATTTTCTTCTCTACATTCACCGCCTTTGTGAGGTGTATGTAGTTGTCCTTACCATAGGAACACACCAAGGAACTTTCTTCAAAACCCTCTGGTGTACATAACGCCAACACTTGCCCGGAGTGGATAGTCTTCTCTGTCCGGACAGAGCAGTCCTGGGATAGGATTCTCACAACGCCACTCTCGTGCCCGCAGAACATCAGTCCCTTCTTACTGTCCACCAAATGAGACCCCCCATAAGCCAGGCATTTTATTTTGTCTTTGTAGTTTTCCGAAGTGCACAGGAGATATTTGGCTGGGCATGGGGAACGCGTAGCATCAAACACCAGCAGCTCCGAGCTGCCGATTGCCACAAAGAGCTCCTCTCTCTCTGAGTGATAGGCCCAAGCCACGGCTTTATCCATGACAAGGAGGGGCCAGGTTACAATGAGGAGGTCCCCTGTTACAGGAGACAGGAAGCGTAGTAAACCATCCTCTGTGGCACACAAGATACGAGTACAGTTACGGCCACAGAAGACACGTTGAACCTTCTGGGGGGCAGAGCCGCAGACGTTGAAGAGACTGTAAAAGTGAGGCAGTAAGTACAAAGAGAAACCAGACGTGCTGTGGCAGAAGAACGTGCTGCTATCGATAAACTGGAGCCGCTGCAGATCTGTGCCAACATTCAGCTGCCGCAGCAAGCTCCCAGAGGTGAGGGTCCACTCCTTCAATATACCGTCGCTGCCTGCAGTGAACAAGGTACAGGTCTCAGGCCGACTGTAGACGGCTATCACCGATGAGGGGTGGGCCATGAAGCTGTTGAGGAACGCACAGTTCTCTAAATCCCAAGCGTGGACCTCTCCATTCTTGTTTCCGGCATAGAAGACCTTCTGTGGCACACAGCTACAGGAGCAGGTTAGGGAGAAGCCGCTGGAGAGCAGAGTGAATGTCTTCACTTCTCTAAGCTGGCCTTGCCCCTCGTGGGTAAAAACCCTCACCACATTCTCACACAAAGCTATCAGAGAGCCCATGGGTGCGCTCATGTACAAGTCCTGTACAAGATCACAACTTCTCAGGGCCACTTTCTGAGCCATCTGGAGGCCCTTACCATTTGCTACAAGGAACCAGGTAACTATAGCTCCCAAAGTACCGGAAAAGAGCACCTCTGTTTCCGAGTCATAGCAGAGACAGCTGATGGAGAAATGACAGGACACTGTGTTCAGAGCTACGAACTCCTGGTGGTGGTCTCCAAAGAGCCGCAGACGCATATCCTCACAATAAGTTATTAACAGGGAATAGGGTGCCACGTGGACCATCGACGTGATGGGTGGCACATCATCCATCAATGGAAATTTCATCTTTGTGACCTTCCTTTCCTCTTCTATTCCTTTTTCCTGTATCCATAGTACTACCTAGAAGAGGATGGAAAACAAGAGTCTGGTTATGGAGCAGAGCATCTCCCAGCATTGTGCTATAAGGAAAAGTCTGGCTGTCTCCTCTTGCAGACAAAGGATTTGGCTTAGGGATGTCATACTACCAGGTACTGGATTTATGATAGAAGCCCTGGATTCAAGACCTTTTTTGTTGGCCTTCAGTCTATTTTATAATGAACATGCATTCTTTGGGCCTGATAGTTATCAGTGTAGAAGGGTCATTAATCTAGGTCAATCTGGAACATGGAGCCAGGTATTAAAATGAACTAATTTTCTCGGTGTAGGGTACATGCCTGTGATCCCAGCACCCAGGATGCTAGAGTGGATGGCTTATACTATACAGTGAGTCTAAAGCCAGCCTGAGAAACAGAGGAAGACCCTGTCTCAATGAATGAATATATAACATGAATTTACTCAGAATCTCATTCTGAAACAAGGACATTTTAGGTATGGGACCTATGCATTACATTATAAAGGAAGAGGCAAAACTGAAGTAGCTTTACGTGTGTCTGTCTCTCAAAGTGTTCCATCCAGTTAAAGGCGACAACGCAGTTGGTGTCCAGCACATAGAAGCTCACGAAAGGCGTTTTCTGTAAATGATAAGACTCGTGGTATAGCATCTGGGGCAAGTCACTCAGGAAAAACACAGGTTTCTTGACTGCTTCATGAATCTGAAAGAAAAGAGTACTGGGGGTAAGAAGGAGCTGGTACTTGTTTACTGAAAACACACTGAGGGATTAGTTGAGAATGGCTGGTTGAATCTTTTCATGGTTTTCTTTGTATTTGATTTTCTTTCTTTCTCTCTCTCTCTCTCTCTCTCTCTCTCTCTCTCTCTCTCTCTCTCTTTCTTTCTTTCTTTTGTTTTTGTTTTCCGAGACAAGGTTTCTCTGTGTAGTCCTAGCTGTCCTGGAACTCACTTTGTAGACTAGGCTAGCCTTGAACTCAGAAATCCGCCTGCCTCTGCCTCCCAAGTGCTGGGATTAAAGGTGTGCGCCACCACTGCCTGGCTGTATTTGATTGTCAATACTAAGGGCTGGATCTAGGGCCTCCTGCATTGTAGGTAAGGGTTTTACCACAGAGCCCCCTCTCTAGCCACTCAACAGTGAATTTGAGATAAGCGCTCTATGGCTCAGCTGGGCCCTCTTCTTACTTTAAAAATATTTATTTTTATTTCATACATATGGGTTTCATCTGCCTGTATGCATGTGCAACACCTGTGTGCAGTACCCAGAAAGGCCAAAAGGGGTGTAATCTTCTGGAGCTGGAGTTACACACAGTTGTGAGCCATCTGGGTACCAGGATTCAAATCTGGGTCCTCTAGAAGAGTAGCAAATATTCTTACCCATTGAGCCACTTCTCCAGCCCCGTCTGGCTATTTTGAAGCAGTGTCTCACTATGGAGCTCAGGTTGTTTTTGGAACTTGTAACCATCCTGCACCAGCCTCCCAAGTAATGGGATCACAGGTAAGCTCCATCATGCCCAGTTTAATGAGTTCATCCTTTTAAAAGATCTATTTTTATTAAATCTTTTAAATTATGTGTATTGACATGCTGCTGCAAGACTTTAATCCAGCACTTGGGAGGTGGAGGCAGGTGTATCTCTGTGACCTTGAGGTTAGCCTGGTCTACAAAGAGAGTTCCAGGACAGTCAGGGCTACACAGACAAACCCTGTCTTGAATAACAAAATTACATGTATGTGTGTATACCACATGTATTGTGGGGTGCCTTCTCATATGAAGCAGTTATTCATCTACCGAACAAGGTCAAGACTGCACTGCAGTGGATTGTATTGCTTCTCTGTGTGTGAATAGGTGCATGTGTGCAACCACAAGTGTTGCACCTCTTTGAGCTGGACTTGTAGGTAATTGTGAGCCATTTGGCATGGGTTCTGGGAACTGAACTTCAGTCTTCTAGAAGAGCAGTACATGTTCTTAACTGCTGGGCCATCTTCCAGTCCCTTAATGCTATCGTTCCCACATAGAAGAGAACATTGTTTGGCTGTACAATGCTGTGCGTGTCCTACCCACGCCCCATCCTCCCAGGGCAAGAAGAGATCATTAACCCAGCCCCACCACATGCAAAGCTGTCACACAAATCACCTCGCTCTCCTTCAAGGTATTATGGATGATGGATTTCAAATTCTTCCACTCAGGAATAAGTCTAGGTGAGGGCACAGACTTAGTAAACTTCCAGCTCTTCCTACTCATCTCGGAGTACATACAGAACCTGGGAAAGAGAGAGGATATTTGAACTTCACCATCTGATTGATATTAGAATGGAACCTAAAGGAACCGAGAAAGATGGAAGAACAGCAAGCTACAAAGGGAGGAATGAGTGTTTGTCAATAAAGAAGACGCCTTTGCTTAGATTTGTTTTATGTGTGTGAGCATTTTGCTTGCAGGCATGTGTGTGCACCACATGCATGCCTGGTACCTGTGAGAGGCCAGAATAGGGGGTCAGATTCCATGGAACTGTCGTGTGGTGTGGAGAGCCGGGGTCACAAGATAATGGCTGGCAATCTGCCAGCCCTAGCTTGGGCATTGCTGCGCCATGATCAGGGCACGTAGATCTGGTGTTACTGCGCATGTATATTGCTTGTACATAAGATCAGGCCGTGTGATGTATGGGCTCAGCACCAATCCAGAATGACTTCTGATTGGAGGAGACAGAGATTTAAGGGCAGGGAACGAGGGTGCGTGGGCTTTTTGAATGTTAAGGTTTCCTGAATAAACAGTGCTGAGAAGAAGTTCCCGTGTCTGTTGTCTTCTGTCTGCTGGTTGGATCGGGAGGTGACAAGTGGTGGCCCGTACGGGGACTTCAGAACTCTTCACCGGCAGGGTAGCTAGCTGGTAAGTTCCCAGGTAAGTGGGACAAGGGCAAGTTCTCGGCAAGAGACAATAAGGTTCCCGGCTTAGGGACAAGTTCTGGTAAGTTCCCAGGTAAGTGGGACAAGGGAAAGTTCTCGGACGAAACTATAAAGTTCCTGAGGACCAGGACAAGTTTCACCAAGCACAATGGGGAATTCCACCTCCTCTAATTCAGTTAGTCAGGCACTCCGAGGGTTGCTGAAAGTGAAAGGAGTGGGTCTGAAGACAGTTGAGAAATTTATGCAAGCGGTGGACGAGGTTGCTCCTTGGTTTTCGATGTGGGACACCTCACCCTGCCGAATTGGCAGAAACTAGGAAGAGATTTGAGGTTTGCTAAGGTTTGCCTACTGGCGTATTTCCAGTTTGGAAGTTGCTACAATCTTGCATTGAGGATGAAGAGGGAAAGGGTAGTGAGGCTTTGGAGCAGCTAAGAGACAGTTCCGAGAGTGAAGACGTTTCAGAAGATGAATTAGAGAGCCTGGCCGAGAGCTTGAGTAAAACGAAACTAGAGGTAGAGCCAACCACTCCAGGGCTGCCGCGGCCGCCTCCATGTGCTCCAGCAGTGTCATCAGGACGAAGTTTACATCCAGAAGCATAGAGAAAGCTGAGGGCTCAGTGTGATTCAGGAATACGATGTTTCCTGGTGTTTCAAGATGCCCAGGGAAACCATTACCACGAGCTGTTAAACTGGAAGATCATTCAGAGGTTGGCTGAGGGAGTGCAAGCATATGGAACTAGTACAGCTTATGTGGTGGCTCAGCTGGAGTCATTGCATAGATATGCTATGACTCCCAGTGGTTGGCAAAATTTAGCATGAGCTTGCCTTACACCTGGCCAGTACTTAGATTGGAAGGCTTACTTTGTAGAGTTTTCAGCAGAATTCACAGCTCAAAATGTGGCAGCAGGACAGGCTCAGTGGGATCAGGACATGCTGTTAGGACAAGGGAGATGGGCCAATCATCAGACCATGTATCCAGTTGCAGTGTATGAACAGATCAATCAGATGGGGACAAGAGCTTGGAAATCACTTCCTAATAGAGGAGAAGTCACTGGAAATCTTACAAAAATCACTCAGGGGTCAGCGGAGCCTTTTGCAGATTTCATAGCCAGAATAGTGGAATCAGGAGGAAAGATCTTTGGGGACCCAGACACTGCTATGCTGCTCTTAAAGCAGTTGATATTTGAACAGTGCACAAAAGAATGCAGACAAGCCATTAATCCTTATAAAAGCAAGGGCCTGGAGGTCTGGATGAAAATTTGTAGGGAGATAGGAGGACCATTATCTAATGCAGGATTGGCCGCTGCCGTCATGCAGATGACTCGTGGCTCGAACCAGTCCTCCAATAATGCTTGTTTCAAGTGTGGACAGCAAGGGCATCTAAAACACCAGTGTCCACAGCAGCAGAGGAGTTAGAGTCAAAGAAGTAGAACTCCAGGCTTATGCCCAAGGTGCAAAAAGGGAAATCATTGGGCCAATGAATGTAGATCAGTGAAGGATATAAACGGACAGCCTCTGAACTCTGGACAAGGAGGAGCGTGTCCAAAAAATGGGACTCGGGGCCCCAGACCCCAAGGTCCTCAAATATATGGGGCAATGACAGATTGGCCAAATCTGAGACCGCCAATGCAGTGGGACCACCCCAGAGGGCCACAAGGGGGAGTGCAAGACTCAACCTCTGTTCCACCACCAGACTCATATTGATGCCTCAAATGGGTCCGCAATTAATAGAGACTGATTTTAAAGCACCTTTACCTGTTGATACAGTGGGACTGGTGTTAGGAAGGAGTTCAGTTACTATGCAGGGACTTATTGTTCATCCTGGGGTCATTGATCCTGATTATACTGGAGTAGTCAAAGTTATGGTGTCTTCTCCCCGAGGTATTTCTGCAATCTCCCTGGGAGATCGCTTGGCTCAGCTTTTCTGTCTTCCCAATTGTCATGATTATTTTCCTGCAAAGGATGTTCAAAGAGGGGATAAGGGCTTTGGGTCGACAGGGGCCTCTGCTGTATTTTGCTCTTTAGATCTTGAGTCAAGACCATTATTATCTTTGATGGTTGAGGGGAAAAATATTTCTGGGCTTTTAGATACTGTTGCCGATCACAGTATTATCAGTGTTGAAGATTGGCCGAAGGGGTGGCCCAGACAAAATCAGTACAACTCCTTAGGGTTTGGGGTATGCTAAAGAACCTGAAATGAGCTCTCGTCTTTTGAGATGGAAAGATGATGAAGGCCATGAAGGGACTTTTCAGCCTTATATTTTAGAGGTTCCTGTGTCCCTTTGGGGCAGAGATCTCATGAAAGAGATGGGATATACTCTCACTAATGAAAAAGATTATAGCCCTCAGGCATATAGGATGATGTCTGATATGGGATATATTCCGGGGAGAGGACTTGGAAGAGGATTACAAGGCAGGACTCTGCCTGTGCCCACTGTTCCAAAGAATGATAGGACTGGAGTGGGTTTTTCCTAGGGCCACTGTGGAGGCAATTCCCATATCTTGGAAGTCTGAGGAGCTGGTGTGGGTTCCCCAGTGGCCACTTCCCTCAGAAAAATTACAAGCAGTGCATTCTTTAGTTGCAGAACAATTAGAATTAGGACATTTGCAGCCATCTACATCTCCTTGGAATACTCCAATTTTTGTTATTAAGAAAAAATCAGGAAAGTGGAGATTATTACATGATTTGATAGAAATTAATAAGCAGATGGTGATTATGGGTCCTGTCCAGAGAGGTCTTCCATTATCCTCTGCGCTGCCCAGGAATTGGCCTGTGATTGTATTAGATATCAAGGA
This sequence comes from Mastomys natalensis, assembly GCA_021653895.1. NCBI lineage: Eukaryota > Metazoa > Chordata > Mammalia > Rodentia > Muridae > Mastomys > Mastomys natalensis. Next base: position 340,386 of record JAJTUV010001598.1, on the reverse strand, counting down.
TTGTTTTTTCTCCATTCCCCTATATGAAAAGGACACTGTTAGATTTGCCTTCACTGTTCCTTCTTTAAACCATTGTGAACCTGATAAGAGATTTGAATGGGTCGTCCTACCTCAGGGTATGACCAATAGTCCTACTATGTGTCAGCTATATGTTGATGCAGCATTAAAAGAGGCTAGATGAAAATTTTTTAAAGTGAAGATATGTCATTATATGGATGATATTCTTATTGTTGCGCCAACTGATCAACAGCTAGATGATGCCTATCTTGTTATTATTTTAGCCCTTAAAAGGATGCATTTGATAATTGCCCCAGAGAAGGTACAAAAGGATTTGCTTGTTAATTATTTAGGGATAAAGATATCTCCAGAGACTGTTATTCCCCAAAAGATGCAAATTCGCACAGATGGTTTGTGTTCTCTAAACGATTTTCAGAAGTTGTTAGGAGATATTCAATGGCTGAGACCTTATTTGCATTTATCTAATAAACAGCTGCAGCCCCTATATGATATTCTTCCTGGTGAACCTGATTTAAATTCACCCAGACAACTTACACAAGAAGCTCGAGATGCATTAGTATTAGTGGAAAAGAGCTTACAAGATGCAGTCTTGAGGTGCAGAGATGAGACTCAAGCTATATTACTATGCATTTTGCCCACCGAGAGTCAACCTACAGGGGTGGTTTGGCAAGGAGCTCCATTATTGTGAGTACATCCTAGAATTTCTCCGGCTAAGACACTTTCCCATTATCCTATGGCAGTTGCACAACTTGCCCTGCAGGGACTTCAGCAGTGTGTTCAGTATTTTGGATGCCAACCAGAGAAATTAATTATACCTTATATGGCTGAACAATTTGAAGTGTTAACAGTTACAATAGATGAGTGGGCTGTGTTAAGATGCGTTTTTAATGGCTACATAGATAACCATTTACCTAAGGATCCTACTTTACAACTGGTTACTATGCATCCTGTAATTTTTCCAAAAGTTACCAAACAGATTCTATTACAGAATTGTCCTCTTATTTTTACTGATGGTTCTAAGAATGGATGTGGAGCCTTTTTGGTTTATGGTCATCAGCCAGTGGTGATCCAGTTTCCATCAGCCTCCCCCCAAGTAATTGAGTTACAGATTGTTATAAAAGTATTTGAACAGTTTATGGGCCCCTTCAATTTGCTATCAGATAGTCAATATGTAGTGAATATTTTAAAGTCCTTGGAAGTGGTTGGAAAATAAAGTTGAAATCAGTTATCAGTAATTTGTTAGTGCAATTACAAAATCTGATTTGGAATCGTACGGCTCCCTTTTTGTTCAACATATTAGAGCACATACTGGATTGCCAGGCCCTCTAGCTGAAGGGAATGATGCAGTGGATAAAGCCTGCAAAGCTTGTTCCGGTTTTTTTCGCCCTCTCTTCCTTGGAGTTGGCTGCCGATTTTCATAAACAATTTCATGTTAATTCTAAGACTTTGTCCTCTAGGTTTGGCATTTCCCGGGCAGATGCCAGGGATATAGTAAAATCCTGTCAAGCCTGTGCTCCGTTATTGCCGCAAATTAGCATAGGGATTAATCCCCGGGAGTTACACTCACTCCATTTGTGGCAAATGGATGTTACTCATTTTTCTGAATTTGGAAAGTTAAAGTATATACATGTTTCCACTGATACTGTGTCAGGAGTGATATATGCCTCCCTGCAATCAGGGGAAAAGGCGTGCCATGTTATTATCCATTGCTTTGAGGCCTGGGCAGCCTGGGGCATGCCGAAAGGCTTAAAGACTGATAATGGACCAGCATACACCTCTGTCTCTTTTACAAGTTTTTGCAAAATGATGGGAATCCACTTAAATCATGGATTGCCATATAATCCTCAAGGACAAGACATTATTGAGCGTGCTCATCACACCTTGAAAGAATGTCTTATTAAACAAAAAGGGGGAATAGCTTCTGGGCGTAGCTCTTTTTACTTTAAATTTTTTGACTGAAGATAAGCAGGGGCACACTGCTGCTGATCGGCATGTTAATCCTGATGTGTGATGATGTGGAAAGATATTCTGACGAGAAAATAGAATGGCCCTGATCTGATATTGGTGTGGGCGAGAGGTTCTGTTTGTGTGTTTCCACAGAAAAATCAACAACCGATTTGGATTCCAGAACGCTTGACCCAACGAGTGAAAGATCCTTTAGAAGAAAAGGAAGATGAAGGGCATGATCCTGGTTGCAATGATCCTCATGAGAATGCCTCCGGGTGAAGGACAAGATCTATGTTGGGGCATTTTGTCAGTTTTTTCTGCATAACGGCTGCCATCATTACAGCAATTACAGTGACGGCTGTGGCGGTAACCACAGCAACGATTTCTTTATCTACCACTGTTCAAACCGCTGCGGCTGTCAACAATATGTCTGCCACTGTGGCTCAAGCTTTGAATATTCAAAGTAATATTAATAGCCAGCTGAGAGCTGGAATTTTGTTGCTGATGGAAATAGCCCAGCTTGGCTATCAGTGGAAGTATACAGGGTTATGTGTCACCTCGGTGACTTTTAAGAATGCTAGTTATGTTGCACAGTTGTCACAAAATCTCTCTCAGTATCTTACAGGAAACTGGTCTAGAGGATTAGACATGCTGCTTCGGGAGCTGAGACAGTACATCATTGACATCAATTCCACCCGTATGGATGTTTCCTTAGCCAGTGGAATAGCAGATTGGGTTCTTCAAGCAGCTTCCCGCCGGGCAGTGGTGGCGCACGCCTTTAATCCCAGCACTTGGGAGGCAGAGGCAGGTGGATTTCTGAGTTCGAGGCCAGCCTGGTCTACAGAGTGAGTTCCAGGACAGCCAGGGCTACACAGAGAAACCCTATCTTGAAAAACAAACAAACAAACAAAAAGCAGCTTCCCATTTGAAGGAATGGGTGGGATTGGGAGGTTTGGCTCTGTGTCTCATCCTTATCAGTTGCCTAGCATTCTGGTGCTTGTGCCGCATGAGAAATCGTCACGCTCGTGATCAGGCTCTGATTATACAAGTATTTGCAGCAGTAGAAATTGGACAATCCCCTCAGGTGTGGCTTGGCATGCTAGAGAAGTAGTCAATGATGGGTAAGACTCCTTGGACATGTTACCAACCTAAGACAGGGATCAAACCAAAGCTGTTTGTACCCCAAAGACGGGTAAGGAACATTGTTGCAAGGGGCAACCTAAGACAGGCATTCTCTCTGCCAAGATTTAATAAATAAGGGGGAATTGTGGAGAGCTGGTGTCACAAGATGACGGCTGGCAATCTGCCTGCCCTAGCTTGGGCATTGCTGCGCCATGATCAGGGCATGTAGATCTGGCGTTACTGCGCATGTATATTGCTTGTATAAGATCAGGCCGTGTGATGTATGGGCGCAGCACCAATCTGGAATGACTTCTGATTGGAGGAGACAGAGATTTAAGGGCGGGGAACGAGGGTGCACAGGCTTTTTGAACGTTAAGGTTTCCTGAATAAACGGTGCTGAGAAGAAGTTCCCGTATCGGGAGGCGACAGTGTGGGTTCTGGGAATACAATCTGAGCTCTCGTTAAGACTTGTAAGCAGGCTGGAGAGATGGCTCAGAGGTTAAAAGCACTAGCTGTTCTTTCAGAGGTCCTGAGTTCAATTCCCAGTAACCATATGATAGCTCACAACCATCTACAGTGATATCTGGTGCCCTCTTGTGGGCTGCAGGGATGCATGGAGGCAGAATGCTGTGTATATATAATAAATAAATCTTTTTGTTTGTTTGTTTGTTTGTTTTTTCAAGACAGGGTTTCTCTGTATAGCCCTGGCTGTCTTGGAACTCACTCTGTAGACCAGGCTGGCCTTGAACTCAGAAATCTGCCTGCCTTTGCCTCCCAAGTGCTGGGATTAAAGGCATGTGCCACCACTGCCCAGCACTAAATAAATCTTTTTAAAAGTGGAGTGGGGTGGGGTGGAGAGATAGCTCAGAGATTAAGAGCACTAACTGCTCTTCCAGAGGTCCTGAGTTCAATTCCCAGCAACCACATTGTGATTCACTACTATCTACAATGGGATCTGATGCCCTCTTCTGGCACACAGGTGTACATGCAAGTAGAGCACTCCTATACTTACAATAAACCTCTCTCTTTTTTTTTTTTTTTAAGAGTTGCAAGTGAGGCTGAGAGTTGTGGCACATGGTTTTAATCTCATTACTTGGGAAACAGAGGCAGGTAGATTTCTGTGAGTTCAAGGCCAACCTAGTCTACATAGTGAGTTCCAGAACAGCCAGGACTACATAGAGAATCCCTGTGTAGAGGTTAGGTCTGGTTCTGTCTCCCAGCCTCATGCTCCCAGAAATTAGACTCAGACTCAAAATACATTTACAAATACCTTGGCCAATTAGATAGGCTCTTCTCTGACTAGATGTAATATCTCATTTATTCTAGCTTGCATTCTGCCACATGGCTGGTTACCTGTACCATGCATCTGTCTCCTCACATCTTCCCTGGAAATCTTCCTGCCTGGCTCTATCCCAGAATCCTCTCTGCCTCCCTGATGTCCCACTTCTATTTCCTGCCTAAGCCATAGGCCATAGGCTTTTGCATTAGTAGGCAGTGCATCCATAAAATACATAAGATATATTCTCTCTAAAACCCTGTCTCAAATCAACAATGACAAAAAACAAATCCAGGACCTGAATTTGTTTCACCCTCCTCCCCAAGTCATGATCTCACTCTGAAGCCCTGGCTGGGCCTGAACCTTAAATTCCTAGAGATCCACTTGCCTCTGGTTCCTGAGCGCTGAGCTCAGATGCATGAGCCACTACATCTGCCAAGAAACCTTTCTTTTTCTCAACTAAAGCAACTCGAGAACCACAGTCAGAGAGTGAGAATCAGAAGACTTTACAATCAAGAATGTTAAATGCATTATAAAACCAGGGCTCTGTTACTGTGAAGGGTCACACTGAGCTCGAGAGTGAGTGAGTGATAAAACAGAACCTGAGCTCCACAAATTTACATTTATAGCCCCGGATTCTGGTGCTCTCCTGACCTTTTTCCTTTGGGTTTCTCAGACCCAACAGTCCTGTCTTACAGATAGCAAATGTCTTAATGGTCTCAGAGGAACTGACACCACTTAGCACACGTCCTGCAGACTGGGGACCCGTGTTTCTAATATTATCCAATGCCATAAGCTTTCCATTCACTTTCCATTTTCCCCAGACCTTCGCTACCCAAGAGGACTACATACCTTAATCCAAGAGATCAAGTCCACTGACAGGTTTCCATAGAAAGTGAGTCACTGGCTTCAACATCATAATGCACTGGGCTCTCCAAGTCCCCTCCCCCAACCCACATGTGTTCACTGATGCTTCAACTTTCCCAAGAACCTGAAACTCCCCAGAGAACGTGCCAGTACCGGGGGAGATTGGGGGATAGGGAAAGGACAGTGGGTTTAAGGAGTCAGTATTGTGTTGCAGCAGAATAAAGGGGAATTTCACAGCAGTGGATTCTCTGGTCCTGTGCCTGTGAGGACAGACGTGTTGAAGGTGGGACAAGAGGTGGGACTAGATAAACTTTATTGCATTTACATGCCTCCAATGCTGTACTACAGGCTTGTCTGCTCAGCTTCTAACTGCCTTAAGGCAGGGCTGACAAAATAACTTTGGATACAAGGAAACAGCTTGTACTAAAAAATGGCGGGGTTGGGGTTGGGGTTGGGGTTGGGGTTGGGGTTGGGGTTGTGGGGTTGGGGGGATACAGCTTCGTTGGTGGAATGCTTGCCTAGCACTGCTGACGCCCTGGGCCTTGATCCGAGTGCCACATAAAACTGGGCATGGTGGGGCACAACAGTAGTCCCAGCACCCGGGAGGTGAGGAAGTTCTAGACAAACGATGGATATGGGATACTCTGTTTCAAAAACAAAACAAAACCAGGACACAAAGGAAAACAACGCAAACTAACCAAATAAACAAACAAAAAAAATCCACAACTGTGTGTTCCCCCGCCCCCCGTTCCTGAAGTTAAATTTTAATTGGTTGTCCTACGTTTTTACTTGCTAACTCTGTTTTAACCTAGTATCCCTTCCTTCTCCAGTAAAGGAAAACCCAGTCACACACATAGTATGAGGCAGGGCCAGAGAGACAGACTCCAGGCATGGCAGAGTCACTTGCTTTCCATGGATGTGCCTGGGTAACGCTGGCCTTTATGACAGAGGCCTGCATCAGCCGCCCACGTGTAAGGGAGGGGCTCTTTGTGAGGGGTTTCTATGCCACCCTTTATTAGTGTTAACATGGGAACCAAGCTCAAAGGAGCATAGGCAGACCTATTATAGGGACCATGTTTCCCCCAGTTCAAAAGCCCAAATAGGTAGGACAGTGAGGCCTCTGTACGGTAAATAAGGAGCCCTCGGGTTCGCATCATGGCCTTCCATCTTCTGACCCTGGGACGCAGGGTTAGAGTAAGCCAGTGTTCCAAGCGACTGGGTTGTAGCAGTGATGGGTGAGAGGCTAGCCCAAATAAATCTGTCCACCCTATTTCTCTCCCATGTTCTGCAAAAACACATATTGGCCCGCTTGGGCAGACAGACCACAAGAGAAGGTTATTTCACCACATAATAGTTGGAAAGTCGGCGAGATCCATCTACCACGCATGCGTGTAGCAAGAGGGTGGGCTAGGCCAAGAAAGACACAAGAGGGTGCTATTCTAAGAGCCCTTTAGACGCTTCTGGGCCCCAGCAGCAGGTCGGTAACTCATAGACCCTTCACACTGCCTCTGTCCTTCTTCGGTCTCTGGCCTGGGAACCACACCCTGGAACCATGGAACCATGGGTAAATGTTCAGCGATGGTGGCTTCAAGAGTAGATTTCACTATGTTGGGGAAACTTCTTTCAGCTAGGATGGCTCCCAGGTTCTGCGGTTTCCTCCCTTTACTGATTTAAGCTTTAGCCAGTGTTCCTTGGTGACAGATCATGACAGTTCCCATCCTCCTGTTGGGGGGATTACATTGCCTGTAATCACCATTCTTAATAATAATATTTTATTGTTATTATTATTGAGACAGGGTTTCTCTATGTGGTCTTAGCTGGCCTGGAACTCACTCTGTAGCTCAGGCTGGCTCGAATGCACAGAGGTCTGCTAGCCTCTGCCTCCTGAGTGCTGAGATTAAAGGTGTGCACCACCTCAGCATGCTAAATGTAACGGGTTGACTTCGGAGTGTTTGCTCAACCTGCTAGGAGCCATTGACACAAACATCACTTCCCCCTATTCTTTCATAGACTTTCTTGATTTCAATTTCTTTATGTTTGTTGTGGAACTGGCTATCTATACCAAGGTGGCCTCAAACTCAGAGATCTCTTCTCTTTGCCTCCCAGGTGCTAGGACTAAAGGTGTGTGCACCACCATGTCTGCCTTCTTGGTTTTCTTTGAATGTCTACTTATTCCTTCTCTGGTTCATGTCCTGCTTCCTTCTATTCTGAATGACCTCCTAACAGGTGAACTCTCAGTCTTCAGTCCTGTTCTTTCCATCCTCGTTTCCCTTGGTTATCTCATCCAATCTCACAAATCCTATATACCCATAGTTGTCACATTTAACCTAAGTCCAAACATATCTTCTGGATTGCAGATGGGTATATTTCCTTGTCTTGTATGTGGGGTGGTTTTCTGATAACTTGACACAAGCTGGAGCCATTCTGGAAGAAGGAAACTTACTTGAGAAAATGCCTCTTCCATCTGGTCTATGGGAAAATCTATGGGGACATTTTCCTTATTGATGACTGATGTTAGAGAAAAAGGCTTATTTCATGGTAGATTTCAAAGTCTGTCATGAAGGGAAGGGAAGACAGGAACTCAGGGCAGGAACCTGAAGGCAAGAACTGTATCGGAGGCCATGGAGGATTGTCACTTACTGGCTTGCTCACCTGCAGCCATCTGGACCCTCCCACATCATCAGTCAAGAAAAATTACAGGCCAGTCTGATGGAGGCACTCTCGCCATTTAGGTTTAGGAACCAAATATCTGTTCACATCAGGCCACCACCAGCTGATCAAAGAAACGGTTCCATCAAGTAGACCTTGGTGAATCAATTGATTTATTGGGTTATCTAATGAAACATGAGAGTCAAAGGCGGCTGTTCAATTTTGGAAAGACCACCACAGTGTGCATTGTACAACCATGGTATAGCTACAGATGAAAATAATATTGGATGATTTTTTTTTTTTGTGGCGATGCTGGGGATTGAACCCAGGACCTTGCACCTTCTAGGCAACTATTATACTTCACAGTTATATCCCAGGCTCTTGTCTGGCAATTTAAGAAGTATTGGCTGAGGATGTAAGTCAACAGGACCCTGTGTTCATTCCACAGCACTTAAGGAAAAGGGGGGCAGTTAAAAGCCAAGTGCTGAGCCATGATACATGTTGGGAAAGATACTGTCATGTGTGGGATCTTCTCATCTCTCACTCAGTGTTAGGGTCCAAGAATCACCAAAGAATGATACCGCAGACTAAAATAGTATGCAAAAGCAAAGAGCGTTTATTCAACTGAATTTCCTGCATGCAGGGGTCTTCCCATTTGGGAATGGAGACTTCCGGTGGATTCTCAGGCCTAGCTTTTATTGTCACTTAGGGGAACATCAGGGAGGGGTATGTGCCCTTTTACCTGGATTAGTTAGCTCCATCTCTAGGATCTGACTGAGTCTATAATTGGTTATGGCTCTGGAGATTTCCCAGGGGAGTTGCTTGCTCATTCTAGCTACCTATTCTTACTTCAGGCCAGATGACAGAGTGTCCTCACACTGGCCACCTGCAGGTGTGGTTAGCTGACCACAGGTTCCTGGATCTACATTCTCATTTCTGGGAAACAGACACTTAGGCCTAGTCTCCCAAACTGCCAGTTTGCAGCCCTGTGATGGAGTTAGCCTGGCTCCGGCTGACTCTCTCATTCCTCCTCTGATTAGTAACTGAATCAAACCATTGATTTATCAGTTCTTTTTCCCAAGGTCCTAGTCATTGGCCTAAGAATCATGTTATTGGCAAAACACAGGCCTTTTTGGCTTAGTATCTCGTTACCCTTACAAGAGGGGTAATGGACAATGTGTTTTTTCTGTAACTACTTCCTGCTGGCATTAGGATGCTGTCAAAGGGGCCCAAGAAGGCTGAAATGCTAGTCAAAGGCAGGACAATTGAGGCGTTTATCAGAAGCATCCGATTAGGTGATCCAGCTGAAAGACAGGGAACCAACACATCCAGTGAGCTGGTTAATCATCTGCTTCCAGCAAGTCAGGAGTCAGCCGTTCGCCGTCCTCAGGTGGTCCCTGGATGCCAGCCGGGTGAAAATCTGCTTGGACAAATATAAACTAAGCACAGAAGTTAATAAATCCCAAGACCAAGGGGGAAAATCCTGTTTTTAAGGACACTCGGGTGTATTTATCTGGAGTCCATTTGATCTGAGGCAGACAGATCCAAAGTCTTAGGACTCTTGATTCCCTGCCTTTGAGACCTAGTGCAACTATGGGTTTGGGTCCAAAGGCACAGAACATTCTTTTTTTCAGTCCAAAGGGCTAGATATACAGATCGAGCAGAGATGTTCTTAGCATGAGCAGTAGCACCTTTAAGTCACTCAGAAGACAACCAAAGGGGATATAAAATCTTGAGCTTGTGACTAAATTGTAAACTGCCAGTGTTCCATTTGCTTATTAGAACTCCTCTGATAAACGTTAAGATTTTGAACTTTTGAAATCTTAGTATAATAATAGCATAGATGAGGGAAAGAAACCTGAAACATTTTCCATTTTTCAGATGACTTGAATCACTCTCTTATACCTCTACAACTTGCATTTGTACACCTTAGATAATTTTCAGGCCTTCAGAGTGTATCTAAGCTTTTACATGAGCAGTTATTACTGAGAACAATTATTGCGAAGCAAGTTTAAGTAAAGGAACAATAGAAAGCTACATCTGTGTAGTGGTGAATAGTTAAACCACTTACAGCTCCTGTAGGGTGATTGAACTTCTAGCCACCCACCAGAACTCTCTGGATTCACGAATGACACACACACACACACACACACACACACACACACACACACACATGTCAGCTTAATTTTTAATATGCCTAACTAGCTCAATGGTTGAGAATTTCCTGAACCTCCCCGTGGCTAGCACACACTCCCTTCTGGTAATCCTTAGTCAACATTTTCTAAATCTATATTTTATCTTTTCTGCCCCTGTGGCCACTTACCCTGACCTTAAGTCTGATCTCTCTGCTTCCCGCCCCACCTTCTGCCCTCCTCCCTGTCATGGTGATTCTGTCTGTTCTTCTTCCCCCTCCATCATTGTCCATGCAATCTAAAAGTCCTGCCTCTGTCTCCCTGCCAGCCATTGGCTGTATGTCAATCAAAGCCAGTTAGGGGCAGGGACCTTCAGTATCTGGAAGTGTGGCTTTTGGGAGCCAATTTAAGACAAAGTATCAGAACCGATCCCTAACACATCTGAAACCTGTTTATATTTTAATTTGAAACCTCTTAGTAAAGCAAACCTGTCTGCCTTTTTAAACAAGAGACCTAACAGTTTTAGCTAATAAATTAACCAATGAACTAACACAGTAGTGGATTACCTTGAAGAAAGGAGCTAGTTGCCTGTTGTCTAGCTGTTTAAACTACAGGTAGCCATCAATGTGATAGGAGAACTTGAAGAAGGATAAATTGATGACGGAGACTAATCCATTCTCCATTAGCCATGCAGTTGCCCCAGGCTCCTGCATCTCTCTGGCACCGAGGGCAGAGGCAGTCTTTGGCCATCAGGACCAGAAGATAAAGAAGTTTTTCCTGTGGAGGAGGGACACGGAAAGATTGAGCTCACCTTGTCTAAAGCAACATGTGACAATCAATTCTCTAGTTGTCTTCTGTTTGTCCACAGTTCAGGCCAGGCCTTGACAGCAGGCAAGGCATTTGGGGCAGTTATGCCAGTGGTTATTATACCACAATTCAGGTGGCTGGGGAGATGACCCAGTCATCTACATGAGCTTGAGGGTCTGAGTGTGACCATCTAGATTATACAGCAAAAAGCTGGAGGACATTGTCTGCTCCTGTAATCCCAGATTGGTGAGATAGAGGTAGGAAGATTCCTGCTCCTTGCTGGCCAGCCATCTCAGTTCCATCAGCCAGCTCCTTCAGTTTCAATGAGAGACACTGCCTCAAAAAATAAGGTGGGCCACAAGAAGACCTTCAGAGTTAACTAACCTGGCCCATGGGGGCTCCCATAGACTCAACCACAAACCAAAGAGCATGCAGGGGCTGGACCTAGGTCCCTTACACAGTTGTAGCCAATGTGTGGCTTGGTCTTCATGTGGGTCCCCTAACAATTGGAGTGGGGGCTACCTCTGACTCTATTGCCTGCCATTGGATCCCCTTCCCCTAGCTGGACTGCTTTGTTGGGCCTCAGTGGGAGAGGATGTACTTAGTCCTTCTATGACTGGATGTCCCAGGATGGGGTGCTACCCAAGGGGGGTTCTTTGAGGAGAAGGAGAGGAGGTGATGGGGGAAGAGATTTGTAAAGGTGGGACTGGGAGTTGAGGAAGAAGGGAGCTGTGATCGGGATATAATGTGAATAAATAATTAATGAAAAATTAGGTGCAGTCCAATAGCATAGCTCAGTGGGTAAAGGGGTTTGCGGCTAAGCCTGACATCTTGAGTTCAATCCCTGGAGCCTACATAGTGGAGGGACAGTCTGGGTCCTGCAGGTTATCCTCTGACCTCTGCATGCACACACACACACACACACACACACACACACACACACACTCCAAATAAAAAATTAATGGGCTGGAAAGATGGCTCAGCCATTAAAGGTTAGGCTCACAACCAAAAATTATTAAATAAATACAAAAAATTATGGCAGAGGGCAGCTGAAGAATGAGGAGAATGGCCCTGTGGGCTCATATATTATAATACTTAGTCCTCAGGGAGTGGAGCTGTTTGAAAGGATTAGAAGGATTAGGAGATGTGCCTTGTTGAAGTATGTCACTCTGTTGAGGTTTCAAAAGTGTGGAGAGCTTTTGGGGCAGCTTCTAGAAACTTGGCAAGAATTTGACATTGGGCCAGGACACGGAAGTAAGCTCAGGCAGAAATCTGACTTTGGGCTAGGACTTTAGGCTCAGATATCTTGGTCATCCTGATAAGCCCCTAGAAACAGTGATCACAGAACTTTGTGTATTGCCTTGCTTGTTCCTTGACTATTTGTGTTTATTGTACTGCTAATTCCTCAGTCTAGAACTGACCTTATTATTTGCATGTAATTAAAATGGTATAAGAGCAGACTGGGAAAAATAAATCCACATCAGCGTCAGCACTGGCTGGGGGCTCATGGTATAGTGTTGTCTAACTGTCTTTTTCTTTTTAATCCTGGAGAACCCGTTGACTGACTGAGCTGGCTTGGTTAGATGGTGCCTCAACATTAGAGTTCTAGTAAGCAGGATACAGTGAAGAACATCGTGGGAATAGGAAGCACATACAGAGGAAAGTAAAGAAGGTTTGGGTCAGCAGTTAATAAACCCCATAAGAATGGGACAAGGTAATGGTAAAATGCTTTTAGTGTATGTGTTTAGAGTTATGCTAAAATCTAGAGAAGTAAAGATAATTCTCATAGATGCTTTTAGTCTTTGGACTGACTAGAGATAGTTTACACCCTAGACACGAGAGAGAATGGGTTTCAGAAAAGCAGTTCTCCCCACTTGTCCGGGGATGGTTTGGTAATGAATGTAAGCTGTTTCAGAACTGTCCTAGGGACAGGAGGAGGTCAAGATATGTCCTACCTCCTCCTTTGCTCCTACTGGAGAAATGCTTAGTTGTGGTTCTGGGTCCCTTAGGTAGGATATCTGGGTCCCTTTGGCACTTCTAGTTCTCTTTCCTCTCTGTCTACTGTCTGTCCTTGATGTACCAATCTGTCCATGTCTGTCAGTTTATGTCTGTAGTTTTGTTTTATTGCTTGATTGTTGCTCTGTGTTTCATGATCAAAAGAAAAAATGGTTAAAACTTTATCTGCTGGTTGTTCATTCATTTGTGTCTTAGTTTTAACTCATTTCGAAAAAGAAAAGAAAAAAAAATCAACTTCAGTTGGCCTTTGGAGCCTTGAACCTAAAGCTAGGAGTCTAGAACAGCTGGAGAAGCCCTGCCAGGGGCTGATTGTCTATACAAGCCATTCTTAAAGGGGCCAGCAGCTTTTCGACTTTCTGGACAGGAAGCTGATGACTGTTTTTCCTAGGAAAAAAATCTCTGTGACTGTGATTATTGGGTTCAGCAGGTAACAAGGTGCTCCTCTCTTGAAATTACAGCTAGAAAAAAAAGAGAGAATTTTGTCTGGTCTAAATATATAAGATTTGTGTAGCCACTTCATTTTGTTTCTGATGGGTTTTAAATGTATAAATGTGCTCTGCATGTCTTGGTTATAGATTATTGGTTATAATAAGTTATTGGGTATGATTACAAATTTGTAACATTGGTAACAGAAAGTTAACTTAAAACTGGTAACTCAGGGTTGGAGTCATTCAGAACAACACGTGGCTTGAGCCTACCCAGGGAAACAGGTCTCTAAAGATACCTGTAATATTACCTAAATTGGGTAATATTTTATGTAATTCTTATGCTAGAAGCTAGAGTTATAAGAGATCAGATTTATGGCAGTGTCTTTTTGGTGAGGTATTGGAGTCTGCACTATCCTGTGTTCATGTGTAGGAATTGGCAGCCAAATTTTGTAGCACGGGGGTGATGCACTTGATGTTGATTTTAGAGAGACTAGATTGTTGGAGGTTGAGTTTTGCTTTCCAAAGTTGTGGTTGTGCTCTGGTGTTGCAAGGGAAACTTGAAGATTGTGGTTGAACTGCCAGTGTCCCATTGGCTGCAGTTTGCAGTTCAATCACAGTTAACCCACACATATTTGTAATTAAGAAAAAAAATCAGTCAGGTGGTGATAGTTGCAGGGTTTGCAAAGGGTTGATGAGGCTGTGGAACTTGTGGCTTGCCTACTCCAGCTGCAATTCCAGGAAATGCATATAGAAATATTATGGATTTAGAGGATTGTTTTTATATACTGTTCCTTTGCATCTCAGTAACTGCGGGAGGTTTGCATTTAGTGAGCTTGCTTGTGATTTTAAAGATCCCATGAAGCTATATCACTGGAAAGTTTTGCCTCAAGAAAGGGCTAATAGCCCTACATTGTGTCAAAAATTTGTTGCTACTTCAATACAAGAAGTTAGGACTTTGAATCTTTCAGTGTATATTATTCATTATATGGATGGTATTTTATTAGCTGATCCCTCTGAAGGAGTTTTGCTACGAGCCTCTGCTCTTATACAATGAGCTTTAAAATCTTGGGGATTAGTTGTTGCTCCAGAAAAGATTCAAGACAATATCCTTTTCAATATTTGGGACACCATTTATATCCTAAACAAATTTTGGCACAGAAAATTCAAGTAAGAAAAGATAATTTACTTATTATAAATGATTTTCAAAAGCTGTTAGGAGATGTTAATTGGCTAAGACCTTATCTTAAGCTTACCACAGGAGAACTTAAACTTCTGTTTGATATTCTCAAGGGGAATGCAAACCCTAATTCCCCAAGACAATTAACTGATGAGGGAGGAATAGCTTTGCAGAAAAAGAAGAGGCTATTAGTCAACAAACAGACACATTATATAGACTATGATCAATTGTTGGTTGTTTGCTTTCTTGCTGCCTCTCATGCACCCACAGCAGTTCTTTGGCAAAAGGGACCATTAATGTGGATTCATCTTTCTTTGTCTCCAAGTAAAATTTTAACATTCTATTATGAAGCTGTTGCTGTGTCAATACAGAATTGTAGGATAGGATTATGAAAGTATTTTGGGAAAGAACCTGATAAAATATTTATTCCTTATTCTAAATAGCAATTAAATTGGTATTGCAGAGTAGTGATATTTGGCCTATTGCATATGCAAAATTTTCAGACAAAATTGATAAACATTATCCAAAAAACAAGTTGTTACAATTTGCCTCTATGCATGCTTTCGTATTTCCTGTAAATTTATGCATGCCGCCCATAGAGAATGTGCTTACTGTATTTACTGGATCACATGTTCATTCTCTTGAGTTTCCCTCTGCTTTAGCACAAATTTTTGAATTACATGTTATAGCCACTGTTTTTGAAATGTTGAAAAATCAAGCTTTCAATTTGTATACTGATAGCCAATATATACCTCATGGTTTTCAGTTGCTTGAAACTGTTCCTTTTTTAGATATTGCTAATTTTCAGATTTTGCAATTATTTGTGCAAACACAACTCAATTTAAGAGAATGCACTGTTGTACTGTTCCTTACTTTATAGAATATTTAAAAGCTCATACTAGATTGCCCGGACCCCTTAGTGATGGCAATGCCACACCAGATTTATATACCAGGCAGACTATAGGCCTTACAGAGGAACAATTAGATAAACATTCTTATTCTTTACCTCATCAAAATAGTAATAGCTTGAGACAACAATTTGGTATTTCTAGAGAATGTATGTACACATTAAATTGTAAAGACGTGTCCTCAGTGTCCTCAGTTTCTTCCTGTACCACATAATGGTGTTAATCCTCGAGGACTCATACCTAATCAATTATGGCAAATGGATGTTACTCATATTTCTGATTTTGAAAAATTAAAATATGTGCATATCACTATTGATACCTTCTCAGACTTTCTTGTTGCAACTGCTTTAACAGGAGAAGCAACTAAAAATGTAATTAGTCATTGCCTACATTTTTCTATGCTGGGTGTTCCAAATCAGATTAAAACAGATAATGGAACTGGCTATTACAGTCAAGCATTTGAAATGTTTTGTTGACAATTTAATGTTACCCATATTATTGGGATTCCTTATAATCCTCAAGGACAAAGTATTGTGGAACAGGCCCATGGAACTTTAAAACAATATCTTCACAAAATAAAAAAGGGGGAATTGAAAAAAAGGGGGGGGGGCTGTAGAGGTGACTTAGTGGTTAAGAGCCCTGACTGCTCTTTTCAAGGTCCTGAGTTCAATTCCCAGCAACCACATGGTGGCTCACAACCATCTGTAATGGGATCTGATGCCCTCTTCTTGTGTATCTGAAGACAGCTACAGTGTACTCATATACATATAATAATTCTTTAAAAAAGAAAAAGAAAAGAAAGGGGGGGGAATTGTATCCCTGTACACCATAAATTTATTTAAATCATGCTCTTTAATGTAAAAATTTTAAAATTTGGATGCCAAGGAACTCTGCTGAGTGTCTATGGCACCCTACAACTAGGCATATTTTTGCCTATGTGAAATGGAAGGATCCACTTACAGGCATATGCCATGATCCAGATCAGGTATTTAATATGGGGAAGAGGGCATGTTTGTGTTTTTTCCCAGGATGCTGAAGGAGTGTGTTGGTTTCCGGAGTGATTGGTGACATGCTGATGCCGGACAAAAAAAAAAAGATGCTGACCGTGAGCTTGCTGAGCGCCCTGACAACGGTGACAGGGAAGCTGTATTGGACACATGTTCCTGACCCGCCTTTGCTTACCTATATCCCAGATGGGACGAGCTGCCTTGCCTCAAGCTTTAGACCTTGCGGGACAGAGAACATGGAGACTGTGGAAACTGACTTCAAAACTTAATCAAATAGAGAAGTTATAATGACTCTTCTCTTTCCTTTAATATGACCATTTATTCTGACTCAATCATGGACTGGTCTAGAAATCAATCCAATATTGGAAATAACAGTTTTCATTTGGAAGGCTGGTTCTGGACATTTTCAAAGACATATTTGAAAATTAACAGCTGCTTTGTATGAAGTTACATTTGCAATAGATAAAATTGGGACAGCATCTGGATTTCCAACAAGTGTTAGTGCATGTGTTAAGGCTCCTAATCTTTTATTAATTGGCCATGTTAAAATTACTTTTGTTTCTTCCACAGTATTTAATGTAAGCTGTATTGATTGCACACTTTCCAATTGTGTTAGTGTATTGAAATCTGGCATGTCTGTTATGGTGGTCTATCAACTAGCTTTTGTTTTATTGCCTGTGAATATTACAGGACCTTGGTATTCTAAAAAAAAAAAAAAAAAAAAAAAAAAAAAAAAGCTTGCAAGTACTAGAAGAAGTGAGTCAGGCTTTAAGTAGAAGCAAGAGGGTAAGTGGGCTTGATTATTGCCAGGACAGCAGCTTATATTACATTAATTGCTAGCACCTCTGCTTCTGCACAAGCAGTTAAGACAGCTACTTTTGTTAATCATTTAGCAAAAAATGTTACTAATGTTCTGAGTATTCAAGAGGATTTAGATAGGCGTTTGGAACAACAGACTAATTTTCTTTATGATAGTATTCAAATTATTGGAGAGGAGGGTCAGAGTTTAAGAGTAAGAAGCCATCTCAAGTGTCATGCCAAATACCATGGATTTGTGTTACTTCTAAAATTGACAATGACAGTCACTATAATTGGGAGAAAGTTCAAAGATACTTGCAGGGTATTTGGCATAATTCTAACACCTCTCTGAATGCTTTAACTTTGCATAGTGAGATTATGAATTTAAAGAATGCTGCTTGCCAGGCGGTGGTGGCACACGCCTTTAATCCCAGCACTTAGGAGGCAGAGGCAGGCAGATTTCTAAGTTCGAGGCCAGCCTGGTCTACAGAGTGAGTTCCAGGACAGCCAGGGCTATACAGAGAAACCCTGTCTCGAAAAAACAAAACAAAAACAAACAAACAAACAAAAAAGAATGCTGCTCCACTGAGCTTTAATGCTGCAGATATTGCTGATAAAAGTATTTGTGGCCTGAGGTCAGTATTTCCATCTTGGTCAAGCTTCAAGAATGGCTTATACCCCCAGCCAGCTTCTGGCTGCCTGTCTTTGCTGCCATGTTCTTTTTTACAAGAAGGAAATAAACAATTTCTTGATTTTTTTTTCATAATTTACTATTTATGGTATATTTAAGTGTTTTATTCAGGACAGAGTTCTGTAAGGGGTGGGAGGGAATATTTGAGGGAGGGCTGGGATTTAGGGAAAGGACATGGGAGTCAACATTTTTATGGAGTGTTGCTATTTGCCTCTACTTTGTATTGTTGAAAAATGACAAATGCAATATAAAAGTAATAAATATCTGGTTTTAATGTTTAAAAAAAAATGGCGTATATAGTTTGATCATGCTAGCCCTTCTTGTTCTGGGAATACTTTTATTACTGCCTATTGTGATAAAACTTGCTTTTAACAACATCAATATGTTGGCAGCCAAAATGCATGGCTTGAAACTAAAATGGACCCCCAAACAGAGTTATTAATTCAACAGGCTGGCAGTCAGAGACAGGTAAGTTTCTGCACAGAGCCTTACCAACCTAAGACATAAATACATTGCTTTGATAATGCATATTTCATGATGGGTAAGGAAGGCATTCTTTTCAGTACAACCTGAGACAAGCGCAGTCTTGTTTATGAAATAAAAAAGGGGGAAATGTGGAGAACTTTGGGGGCCACTTCTAGAAACTTGGCAGGAACTCGACATTGGGCCAGGACAAGGAAGTAGGCTCAGATATCTTGTTCATCTTGATAAGCCCCTAGAAACAGCGATTATGGGACTCGGTTTATTGCCTTGCTTGTTCCTTTACCTAAAACTGACCTTATTCTGTGCATGTATTTAGCATGGTATAAAAGCAGACTGGGAAAAAATAAACCTGCTTCAGCCTGAGAACTGGCTGGGGTCATGCTACAGTGTTGTCTAATTGTCTTTTTTCTTTTTAATCCTTGCTCCCTCCCTGGAGAACCTGTTGACTGAGCTGGCTTAGCCACAAAAGCTCATGCCAGGCCCAGTATGTCCCTCCCTGCTGCCTGTGGATCAGGTTGTAAAGCTCTCAGCTCCAGGGCCGTGCCTTTGTGCATGTCACCACAGTCTCCATCATAACACACTAATCTTCTGAAAGTGTAAGCAAGCCCCTAGTCAAGTGCTTTCTTTTCTAAAATTTGTCTTGGTCATGAACCAGTGACTAAGACAACACTCAGCACCCACCTCTGTCTTCCACATATGTACATGTGAAGAAGTATATCCACCAAAAACAAAGGATGGGCATTGAACTAGGTGTGGGCATGCCTAGCCTACAGTTCTACTTTGAAGGCAGAGAAGTAAGAGGATCACCACAAGTTTAAGCCCAGTCTGGTCTTTGTAGTGAGTTCTAGGCCAGTTAGGGTTAAAAGTGAGATCCTGGGGCTGGGGAGATTTCTTAGTTGTTAAGAGCATGTACTGTAACTGCAGAATACCTGAGCTCAATTCCCAGGAACCACATTAGATGACTGGAAACCACCTGTGCACATACTTATACTCAATTTAAAATAATAATAATTTTTGTTTTTTGAGACAGGGTTTCTCTGTGTAGCCCTGGATGTCCTGGAACTCACTCTGTAGACCAGGCTGGCCTCAAACTCAGGGATCTATCTACCTCTATTTTTAAAGTGTAATAAAAGCAGGGGCCACCAAGTCTGTGACCCTCCATGCCCTCGGGGATCATTGGCTAATATTGGTCCATGAGGGCAAAGGAAGCTCTGTGTGTATGGTGAAGAAGACACATCAGAGGCAGGGAGACAGATCAACTTTACTTGGGGTGATCCAAGGCTTCTTTTGTTTGGGGGGGGGGGAGGTGGGAGGGTAGAAACATCCAAGATGGGCAAAGGTCATTGGCTGAGGGCTGAGAGTACCAAAATGTCTCATTAGCATGGGGAAGCATTTCAGGAATCTCAGGTGCTAGCTAGCTAAATGGGTTCTCATCAGGAGAAAGGAAGTTGAACCTGTCGTCTTAACCAAGGCTATGTGACGTTCTGCAGGTAGAGGTGGGGAGAGCTTTAAACTCCCCAGGCAAGGTCAGAGAAAGAGAACCCTGCCAATGAAGGCAGTGCCAAGCCCCAGAAGACTATCTAGTCAATGGTAGACTTCAACCTTAATGAGCAGAGTTTTCTCACACATGTTTTTAATTTGTTTCATTCTGTCACATGTTTAGATTAGCCTTCCCGTGTGTGTGTGTGTGTGTGTGTGTGTGTTGTGTGTGTGTGTGTGTGTGTGGCGGGGCCAGAAGTTAACTCCAACTATCTTTCTCTGTCACTGTCCTCCTTATTTTTTTGGTATAAGCTCTCACTGAACTCGGAGCTCATAGTTTAGCTAGATGAGCTGGCCAGGGAACCCCACGTCTAGTACTGGGGTTTTAGGCACAGGCTGCCGTGCTTGGCTTTTACATGTGTTGGGAGCTGAACTCAATTGTTCATGCACAGCAAACATTTTACCCACTGAACACTGTTTTTTGTTTTTTTGGTTTTTGTTGTTTGTTTTTTTTGGGGGGTTGGGGGGTTTTTTGTTGTTTTTTTGTTGTGTTGTTTTTGTTTTTTGAGACAGAGTCTCAGTGTATAATAACCCTTGTGGTTCTGAAACTCACTCTGTAGACCAGGCTGGCCTCAAACTCAATCCTCCTGTCTCCGTCTCCCAGTGCTAGGCTTAAAGATGTATGCTACCACACCTGGCAATTTTCAAATTTTATTTCATGTGTATGGGTGAAAGACAAAAATTATATGAATGTGATTGAATTAATATAATCAAGGTTATTTAAAATTCCTCAGGTCAAAATTAAGTGCATTGATATAAAACTAACCAAAAGTTCTCAGGGTTTCCAGGACAGGACTCCTCGAAGAGCTGGAATGTAGTCAGAGGGTTTAAGTGACTAAGAAGGATGTCCAGAAGAACAGCTCCTTCTTGATGTCACCCAAGTAGTACTGTGCTACATAAACCACCACATCTGGAAAAGAAGCCACCACAGAGCTGGACATGGTGGCACACACTTTTATGCCAGCATTTGAGAGGCAGGAGTAAGTGGATCTCTTATCCTTTGAGGCCAGCCTGGTCTACAGAATGAGTTCCAGACCACTCATGCCTGCATAGTAAGACCTTGTCCAAATAAAATAAAATTGCTGGGTGGTTAAGAGCATTCCAGCTATTGCATAGAATTTGAGTTCAATTCCCAGCTCCCATGTCCTGGCAGCTCATGCCTACCTGTAACTGCAGCTCCAGGGGAATCCAATGCTTCTGGCTTCCACGGACATCTGTCCACTAAGAGATGCATCATTTGAAATAAAAACAAAGCCAGGCGGTGGTGGCGCACGCCTTTAATCCCAGCACTTGGGAGGCAGAGACAGGCGGATTTCTGAGTTCCAGGCCAGCCTGGTCTACAGAGTGAGTTCCAGGACAGCCAGGGCTACGCAGTGAAACCCTGTCTCGAAAAATCAAAAAAGAAGGAAGAAAGAAAGGAAGGAAGGAAGGAAGGAAGGAAGGAAGGAAGGAAGGAAGGAAGAAAAACAAAGCTTTTACAAAAAAGCCATAGCAGCTGAAAAAGAGACCGTTACAGTTGTGTGTCTCATGGAGGAAGTCAAAGGTGAGGCCACCGTCATGTTGATACAAAAACGTGAGAGCATCTCTCGTCCTATTATCTAGAAATTAACAAAGACCACACTCATCCTGTGTTCCACATTCGTCGGCATTCCAAATTCCCTTCTTGAGAAACATCAGATGTCCCCACACCCATGGCACCAATCCATTGTCTCACCCTGTAACCTCCAACAGCTACTCTGAAGTACACAGAAGTCTGGACTATGCCTTAAAAGCTTCCCGGAGTCTCCAAGGCTCTCATTTCCAGTTTGACCTTACCAGGTTACTTCTATAAAACGAAGTTTGTATGTGCAAACGTATGACATGAATCCATACTTCATGCTACCTAGACATACAAACAAGGCAGATGGTCCACAGGATACTGTTATGTTGTGGCAGGAAGTATGGGCAGGTGCCACAGACAGACCGTTTTATCTAGGAACTTATATCTTAACATTTTCAATATGAGTACAACAGAATAATCCAACCAGGTAAATTGAACGTACTTTAACATACTGCATCCCAAAAGTTTCTGTTTTGTTGATGTCTTGGTCAGTGTTTCTATTGCTTGTGAAAGAACACTGTGACTACAGCAATTACTAAAAAAAAAAAAAAAAAAAAAAAAAAAGAAAAAGAAAAAAAAAGCACTTATTTGGGGCTGGCTTCCAGTTCAGAAGTTTAATCCATGCTTGTCATGGGGGGTGGGGACAGCAGCATGCAGGCAAGCATGGTGCTGGAGACTCTGAGAGTTCCATACTGGGATCAGCAGGCAACGGTGAGCCTCAGGGCCTGGTTTGAGCTTCTGAAACCTCAAAGCCTTCCCCTAGTGACACACTTCCTCCAACAAGCCAGATCTATTCCCATGAGGCCACACTTCCTAGTAGTGCCACTTCCTGTTGAGCCAAGTGCCACTTCCTGTTGGCCCACGCATTCAAATTTCCGAACCTTTGGGGCCCATTCTTGTTTTTGTTGTTGTTTTGTTTTGTTTTTGTTTTTTGAGACAGGGTTTCTCTGCGTAGTCCTGGCTGTCCTGGAACTCACTCTGTAGACCAGGCTGGCCTCGAACTCAGAAATCCACCTGCCTCTGCCTCCCAAGTGCTGGGATTAAAGGCGTGCGCCACCACCGCCCGGCTTGGGCCCATTCTTATTCAACGGCCACAGTAGGCAAGCCTGTGCCACCTTTTTGAATTTAGGGTTATCTTTGTGTTTGATTCAGACTTTCCTGTCTGTATAAAGAGTCCCGCAGATGCTGTCTCAGAGTCAGAAATTTTTAACATGGCATGTTCCATTCATCTGACTTCTCTGCCTTTGAGATTCCTTCTTGATTTCAGACTCTCCAGGCTCCTTTTTAGTCTGCAGGTTTGTTTGACATCTTTATGAAGAAACTCTTGAAGAAATTGAGGGTGAAGTGCATCTCATATTTTCAGAGTGTCTCAAAAAATGAAACAGAACCAAAAAATGGCCAAATGGCAGAGTTTGGAGGTATTGAGTTTATTTGTGTATGTGCTATGTGCATGTATGCGTGTGTGTGTGTGTGTGTGTGTGTGTGTGTGTGTGTGTTTAGGGGGCATACAGGTGAAGCTTGCACACACACAAATGACACCACACAACACACTCAAAAGGTCACAGCACATGCAATACATAGGCAACACAATCTACACCCACAGACATCCTTTCTTTTTTTTCCAGGAGAGAGTTTATTTGGGCAAGGGAGAGCAAGAAGTAGCCGCATGACACGTAAGTGGGAGGGAAGGAGAGGTCAATACCCCTACAGCGCAAGAGAGAAGAGGCAAAGCCACAACATCCTCAACTCTTCCATTTTGCTAAGAAGCTCCAGAAATCAGCCTGTATCTACCTCCCCAGTGCTGGGATCACAAGCCTGCACCACCATACCTAGCTTTTTTATGTTAGTTCTGAGCTCAGGTATATGTACTGAAATAAGATTTTTTGGCAGGCTAAATTTACCTAAAGTAGCAAATACATTTTTTTTTAGAAAAGGATTTTATTTTAAAAATAGAGACATATTTTTAAAATGAAAATGTTTTGGTTTGTTTTTATGTATGTTATACTCTGCCAAGTTCCTCCGCTTACACATACATCCTTGAGAGACTATCCTAGCCTAAAGGAAACAGCCTTAGTCAAACATAGATACTATGTATCATAAACTTGCCATGTGAATATTTATAGTCCTTGTTTATCTTCCTGGAATTGGTCATGCTTTCTGTTGCTTGCCTTTAAAAGACACTGAGAAAATACGCTGGCTGCTGGTGTGGTGCTGACCCGCAGCCCTCCCATCTCTGTCTCTTGCATCTTCTTTCTGCCTTTCCTATAAATCCTCCTCACTCTCCTGACCACGGCTTTTGAATTGACCGACTGGCTACTGCACCCTTGTTTAACTCCAGTGATACTGAGTCAAGCAGGTAACCAAAGGGGCACTGAAACCAACTTGAAAAGGACTCTCTGCACAGTGATTCTCTCCACTCCCATAGCTGTGAAGGTGGCTGGCATTACATCATAGATCCACCACACCCAGATCAAGAGAAAAAGAGCCATGAATGCTGCTGTCAAATGGACTGTCTCTGGACTATGAACTCACTGAAATTAAGATCTCTTTGCACCCAGGGCCCCTCTACTCTCTGCCCCACTCCCCCATCCTGAGACTTGTGTTTGCTATGAATACAGGGTTACGGTGCGATTCCCCACTATCCTCAAGCCTAGACCCGGGAACTGAGAAAGACAGATACAAGGAAGATATTAGCTAGTGTGACCACAGACCAGTAACATGTGTTTATCTTGACCTCTGCTCACTAATGCCCATTTTAAATATGTGGATTATAAAACTAAGACTTTGGGCTGGAGAGGTGGCTCAGTAGTTAAGGGCACTGACTGCTCTTCCAGAGGTCCTGAGTTCAATTACCAGCAAACAAATGGTGGCTCACAACCATCTGTAATGGGATCTGACGCCCTCTTCTGGTGTGTCTGAAGATACCTACGATGTACTCATATAAATAAAAATCTTAAAACAAAACCGAGACTTCCTGAGATTTTTCTTTAAAAAGGATTCTTGCTTTTAAAAACAGGAAAAATCTGGAGAATCAAACTATATGCTACAGAAACAGACCCTAGGGATAGAATTAATCACTCCTAGCCAAAAATGAGCCAATCCCTATACTAAATAGGATAGGGATAGGAACTAATCAGACCGTCAGCCCATTGACTGACAAAACTCATTGTGACTGGACATCTCAAATGAACGTTAGAGGACTTGTAAGAGTCTAAAACTTGTCTAATATCCAAAACCTTTAATCTAGGAACGTCTCTTATTCTGATGCCTGTTGTTCTAACTTGTGGGTTAACTCATCTGAATGACAGCAATGTTACTGAAAGAGACTACTCAGTGGGCGTGTTGCTAACTGTTGACTAAGTGTGCCAAAATACGTTCATTGGGACTTAGAGGTATTAAAACAACAGTTAGATTCCCTTGCAGAAATGACTTCTCATGAAATAAAACTACGCATGGCCTTTGAAAAACAAAACTGGAAACCCTCTTGTTTCTGTGCTAATTGATCGAGAAAATTTGATTGAAAAATTGCCATGGTTAAAAAAAAAAAAAAAAAAAAGAGATCAAGAAAAAAAAACATAGAAATAAATCAGATAATACCAGTCTCTGTCCTCTTGGTCTCTCTGGCTAACTGCTCTGCTATCAGCCATGGCTGGGCCTTTAATTCTCATTCTGACTGCATTAATGGCAGGCCAGCACATTTTAAATTATATGGCCAATTACGTATCAGTTCAGTAAAAGTAATGGTCCTTGGGACCAACTACGCCTCTTTAGAACTGGGTGAGTCTGTGATTTGATTCATTCACTAAGACTTGTTAGGAACAGAGCCCAGACCTTAGCACAACTGACTCCGTGAAGTACCATTCAGACTGTAAAACTCAGCTCATAGACAGCACCACGTGCCAAAACCAAAACAAAGACCTATTCCATCAAAGCCCGTAGTTTCGGGAGAGTCTCTAGCTGCACAGCACTACTTTTTGGCTTCTATAGTTCTGCTTTTGTTAACTAAAGTATGTTAGCCCAGGATATGATTTCATGCTAAAAAGTTCACTCTGAAGATGCCTTGGTGCTACTGTGGAATCTTGAACACCCAGTGTAGTTCCCAGATGACTAATACAGACTATCTATTGGCTTAAACCCATGTTTGACCAAGCAGTCTTCTCCAGGAAACATCCCACAGAACTATGACTGGGAATCATAGAGTAACTGATACCCAGGCTGGCCTTGAACTCCAATCTCACAATACTCATCTTGTCTCAGCCTTCCCAGACCTGGAGTACAGATGTAAGCCAACACATCCAGATGTTTTGTTCAGCATCTTAATTTGCAGAAGAATGGTGAACTGTCATCTTTGCCCACAAACTTAGAAATAGAATAGTTTGCCAGCCCCATTCCCTCAGCTATCTGAACTTCCTAGTCACCAAAATTTCATCTTGTTTTAAAATGCTTTCTGTTGATTTTAAAAGGTTTTTTGTTTGTTTGTTTGTTTTTTGGAGCCAGGTGGCAGTGACACTCCCCTTTAGTCCCAGCACTCGGGAGGCAGAGGCAGGCAGATCTCTCTGAGTTCAAGGCCAGCCTGGTCTACAAAGGTAGTTCCAGGATAGCCCGGGCTACACATAGAAACCCTGTCTCAAAACAACAAAGATTTTATGTGTATGAGTGTTTTGCCTCCACATACGTCTATACACAACATGTGTGCAGTGCCTGTAAAGGCCAGAAGAGGGCGACAGCTCCCTTGAAACTGAGTTATAGATGGTTGGGAGATGTAGTATGGGTTCCGGGATCTAAACTCCAATCCTCAAAAAAAAGCAGCAGATTTTCTTTCTTTCTTTCTTTCTTTCTTTCTCTTCTTTCTTCTTTCTTTCTTCTTTCTTTCTTTCTTCTTTTTTCTTTCTTTCTTTCTTTCTTTTTTTTGTATTTTTTTGTTTGTTTGTTTTTTTTTTTTGGTTTTTGAGACAGGGTTTCTCTGTGTAGCTTGGGCTGTCC
Organism: Mastomys natalensis; assembly: GCA_021653895.1. Lineage (NCBI taxonomy): Eukaryota > Metazoa > Chordata > Mammalia > Rodentia > Muridae > Mastomys > Mastomys natalensis. The sequence goes on along the minus strand of JAJTUV010001598.1, from coordinate 313,938 downwards.
TGGAACTCACTCTGTAGACCAGGCTGGCCCCGAACTCAGAAACTCAGAAATCCGCCTGCCTCTGCCTCCCAAGTGCTGAGATTAAAGGCGTGCGCCGCCCACCGCAGCAGCAGATTTTCTTAACCGTTGAACCATCTCTCTTAGCTCTCTGTGAATTATCAAATAGAGTATGTACTGTAACTCGAAACCTTGCCCTGTCAGGCTCTGTTTTTCTCTAGAAATAGATGTGGAAATTGAAAATAGTACTGCTATGGTTTGATCATTTAAGTTTTCTCAGACTCCAGCTGACGCTTTTATTCATTGCTTTGTGTAGTAGTTGTTGGGATCCAGGAATCACCACATGAACCATACAAACATTGTTCTCAGTTAAGCAAAAATAGTTTATTGAATGCATGCCCCAAGACTGATCGATCATGACCACAAAAAAGAACTCAGCATAAGTGTGGTACCAGTCTGTCCTTACCACAGGCTTTTTATAGGAAAAGCCAAGTTCAGAAGTTCAGAAGGCAAGGGTGGAGGCAAAACAAAAGCCTAAGACAGCTGCTACTTAAGTCTCAAGTCCTGAACAAGCAGAGCTGTCCCCAGGAGAGTCATGCTCCATCAGGCCACCAAATGCTAAGTGGGAAAATGCCCAGTCTTCTAATTGTGTTTTCTCTATTGTTTATTTAGGATTAACTGGGTGATGAGGAAGATGTTAAAGATGACCTCATCTTTAACAGGGTATACACCAACTGGCTTCGGGGAAGTTGTCCCACTGTCTACACATGGCTTCTTTCCCTGGTGGCGTGGAAAACACATTTAAACACTAGCTTAAAGAGACACATCAAAGTTTGTTGCAAACGAGTACCTTCTGTTTATTCCACATACAGAAACTGGCTTCTAGAGCTGGGTATGGAAAAAACAAACAAAAAAACAAACACTTTGACTTGGCTTTACCTGTGAAAGCCCTGGAGATGAAGGGCTAGTTTCTGATGGCCAGGTCCAGCTAAGAAAACTCTTCACCCTTAGCCAGTCCTAAGCTAAGGACTGGGGACAATGACATGGGACTCTTTCCTGATGAGGTGAATATCAGCTTGGGGCAGGCTCTTCCAGGCAAGTTCAAGGATCCCGTACTTGGTAATGCCTTTGGGACTAATGGTATGCACATTATTCTGCTCAGGGAGGGGTATGACGTTCTTGAACTCCAGAGGGGTTTGTGGGGGGTGGGAGCTACCACAAACCAAACAGAACAGTAGCCGCTCCCCAGGCATCAGCTCTTCAGCCTTCACAGTCTCTTTGGGGATGAACTTTTGTGATTGGGCTCTTCAGTCAGTAGCAGGTCCAGCAGCAGCCTCTGGATCCCAAGAGACTTAATCTGATATAGGTCCATGAGCTGGTAAAATTTTTCCATCCAAGTAGCCTTGTCTTTGTTATGCTGCTGCTGTAGCATCCGCAAAACATGGTAGAGCGCCACAAATGTCTCCCATGGAGGTACCTCTTCCTTTTTGGGGGAGATAGGCTTTTTCTCCAACTTAGGCAGTTTGGGATACCTGCTTTTACTTTTAAGATCCCCGAAGTCTTTTTGAAACATCAGTGCCAGGGTCTGATTGTTTATGGAAGACTGAGTATCGGTCAAAATGTCTCTTGTGGTAGGATCAAAAGACCGTGTCTCCATTTCATCCAGAGCATTGGATAACTGTTGCAGCCGTGCACTTCTGTATGGCTCTCCTAGAAGACGCCAGTGTATAACCTTGGGGTCTGTAACACTTTTGGTAGCTAATGACCCTGGTACGGGGACAGCTGAAGGTTTCAGCCAGCCATCCTGTTCCCTTCCCTTTATGGGAGGGATCACTTTCAGATGTTTGGGGCTCATAGGTTCTCTACTAGGTTTCAGAGATCTTGAATCCACAATCTGCTTATGACGGTGCACAATGGCTTCAAGTACTGCCAGGTGCAGCCACTGCAGGTCTCCTGTTTCGTCTTTGAGGAGTTGGCACAGTCTGTGGAAGTTGTATCTAGAGAGTTCTTCTCCTGCCTCCATCTGTTTCAGGACGCCATACAGCCACTCTATGTCTGGTCCCCCTATCTCTGAGTATTGTTCCTCAGTGGAGATCTCGGGGAGACGCAGCCGCCTCGCTGTTTGTCCTGCCAGAGAAGGGTGATGCTTCAGAAACCACTTCGTTTTGAGATGGAGTCTGTGAGCTTCCATGGCCCTTCTAACCATCTGAGATGTGAATGGCATGATCATGCCTGATATTTCATACTCTGAGATCACCTCCAGAAGACGCAGGGGCTCCAGTTTATATTTCTCCAACAGCTCCCTCTCTTTGTCCATCACCTTTGCCCTCAAGGATATCATGAGTGGCATTGCAGGTATCTTGGACACTATGGCCTCCTTCTCCCTGAATATCTGTTTTGCTTCTGGTTCCTTGATTTCCATCTCCTCAGATGCTGGGGCCACTTTCTCAACAGGGCCAGCCAGGTCTATCAGCTTAATAGCACTCCCTTTGACCTCGGCGAGTTTTTGAGGGAACATTTCCCGTCTTTGTAGGACCTTCTTTCTTTCTGTCTGTACCTTTAGCTTTTCCCTTTTTAACATTGCCTCTTCCTTCCTCTCTTCTTCCCATAAGTGTTTCTTCTCTTCCTCTTCTATGTGGCCTATACTTTTCACCTCCTCCTCACTGGAGCTTTCTTCAAGCTCTTCCTCCTTTTCCTCTTCCTCCTCCTCATGCACCTCCTTTTCCATCTTTTTCTCTTCTTTTTCTCTCCCTCTTTCCCTCTTTCCCCTTTCTCTTCCCCTTTCTCTCCTTTCTCCTCCCTTTCTCCTCCCCTTTCTCCTCCCCTTTCTTCTTTTCCTCTTCCTCCACTTGTTCTTTCTCCTCTTTTGGTTCCTCCTCCTCTTCTTCCTCTTCCTCCTCTTCTTCCTCCTCCTCCCATCCTACCTTTCTTTCCTTCTCCTTTTTTTTCTTTCCTTTCTCCTTCATTTTCTTCTCTCCTTCCCATTCCTCTATCTCCTTGACTTTCTTCTCCCTTTCCTCTTCCTCCACTTGTTCTTTCTCCTCTTTCCACTCTTCCTCTCCCTCCTCCTCTCCTTCCTCCTTTTCTCCTCTCCTCCTCCTTCCTCCTTTTTCTCCTCTCCCTTCTCCTCTTCTGATTCAGCCCCTTCCTTTGCCTCCTTGCTTTCTTCCTCAGACAAACTCTCTTTGTCTACCTCAACCAACAGGCTTTCCATGTCCTGAGAAAAGTCCTCTGTATGTTCTACCTGTTCTAATAGGTTGTAAAACTTTTCCATCCCAGGAAGAATCCCCATGAAGCCTTTCTCCTAATCCATGGCCTTTTAAAGAATAGAGCTTCCTCCTCCATCTCAAGGTCCTCCTTCTCCTCCTCCTCCTCCTTCTCCTCCTCCTCCTCATCCCTCCTCCTCCTTCCTCCTTTTCCTCATCCTCTCCTCCTCCTTCCTCCTTATTCCTCCTCCTCCTCCTCCTCCTCCTCCTCCTCCTCCTCCTCCTCCTCCTCCTCCTCCTCCTCCTCCTCCTCTAAGGCCTCTACTGGTTCCCAGTCAAATTTCCCTTCTTCCTCAGCCGTTCTCTGCTCTTGGGTTCTCAGCCTTCTCATTTGCCTGGCCAGCCGTCTTTGCATCTTAGCTAGCTTTCTCTCTCCATGATTATCTCTGGTTGTTCTTCTCCAGCCTCCAACTCCTTAATGTCAAGTCTCTTCTCCTCCTCACTTAGCTTGCCCTCCTTAATTAACAGTGACCGATTTATCTTTGTCATCTTTGTTTCTTTCCGAGTCAGTTTCCTTTCTTTGTTGACTAGATTTTGAAGTGCCTTTAAGGATTTTCTAGTCTCTGGGGCTCCTTGGAAACACTCTTCTCCAGATCCAGTTTCCTAGTGGCTTTGGCTAATTTCCTTTCTTCGTGGGCCTGTATCCTCTGTTCTCTACTAAGCTCTAGACTCTCTCTGGCGGCATCCTTTTCCTCTGTGGCCAACAGTCTGTCTTCGTATGCTAGAATCTTCTCCTCCAGTGACACTCTCTTTTTCATTAGGTCTATCTCATAGTGGCCAGCCTCCTTCTCCTTAAGATGGTTTTCTCGAGCTCTGTCATGGGAGGCTGTTCTGACTCTTCCATCAGCTTCATCTTCTCCTTGGCCACCCTTTTCACTTCGTAGGTCAGCTCCTCCCCTTCTTTCATAATCTCAGTCTCTCCTCTGATGAGTTTGCTATTCTGAATTACTTCCATGATCTCCTCAGCTAACTTTACTTTTTCTGTAGACAGCTTTCCTTGCCTCTCCGCCAGAAGCTTGTCTGCTTGCTCCATTTTCTTCTCTGTGACAACTAGCTTCTCTTTCTTACCTCAAAGACACTTTTCTCCTCATTCAGCTTGTTGCTTAAGTTGATCAGTTTCTCTCTATACGACTCCAGCTTGTATTTTATGTCTTTTAATTGTTCCTTCCCCTTCAGGAGCTTGGTTTCCTTATCATGGAAAGCCTTTTCTCTTTGAACCAGTCTTTCTTTTTCCAGAGACAGCATGTGCTTCTCCTGGCCCAGACTTTCTTCTCTCTGGGCCAGTCTTGTCTTCTTTTCTTTGAGTTCTGTCTTTCTCTGAGCCATTTTCTCCCTCTCCTGGGCCTGTCTCTGCTTCTTCTCCCTCAGTTTCTCCCTCCTCTCTTGCAGTCTCTTCCACCTCTTCAGGCGGTTGTGTCTTTCTTCCAGGCCAGTCTTTTCTCTTCCTCCATCTGCTGCTCTTCCTCCTGGGCCAGCATCTCCTCCTCCAAGGACAGGTTCTGCTCATACAAGGCCAGCATCTCCTCCTCCTTAGCCAGAGCCTCACTTTTCTCGGCCAGTTTTTCTACTTCCTCGTACAGTTCGTCTTCTTTCAGAGCTAGCTCCCTTGCTCCCATTCCAGGTTCTTGGCTTCTTCTTTTAGCTCCCTTTCCTCCAAGACAAGAGTCTTTTCCTTGTCCATCATAGTTTCTATTTTCTGGGCCAACACTGCTTTCACTTCTCCTACTTTATCTATTTTTTTTTTGCGATTCTTTCTTCCTCATGAGCCATTTTCTCCAGCTTTCTGGCCAGTTTCTTTTTTTTCTGGGCCAGTAGCTCTGCTTCATGGCTTAGAATTTCCTCTTGTTGGCCCAGAAAGTTCTCTTTTCTCACCAAGGGTCATCTCTATGTGGGCCAGTTTTCCACCCTTGGTAGCCCTTTTCACATATTCTTGGCCAGTTTTCTCTCCTCCTGGGCTAGGTGTTTCTCTTCCTGAGCAAGTTTCTCCTCTTCGTTTGCGAGCAACCTCTTCTCTCTAACTTGTAGTCTTACGGCTCGGGCTTGTTTCCACGCTGCCCTGGCCTGTCTCTGTGCCACTCGGATCCGTTTCCTCTCTCTTCTGAGGACCTGTCTGTCTTCTGCTTCTTCTTCGTCTATCTCCTCCTCTTCTTCTTCCTCCTCCTCTTCTTCTTCTTCCTCTTCATCTTCTTCTATCTCTTCCTCTTCCTCCTCTTCCTCCCCTTCCTTGGGCAGCATTTCCCCCCAATCCAATTCTTTCTCAGTTTTGGTCTGTGATATGTTTTCCCAGATCTCTCTCCACTCGTCCCATTTCAGCATCTCTTCTCCGGTGCCTCTACTTCCTCACTTGGTGGCAGCTTTCCTTCGGCCAGAAGTCTCTCCTTTTCTTCGAAATGTTCTTATCACATTCTTTCTTCCAGTCTTCCCAAAGCACTATCCTCTGAATCTGAGCTTTCTGCCATTCATCCCAAGACTTCTTCCACTCTACCCAAGACAGCCTTCTTCAGTTGCCTCTTGTATTTTTTTTGGCTCAATCATTTGCTCCTCCTTCTTCTCCTTCTCTTCCTCCTCCTCCTCCCCCCCCTTTTCTGCTCCTTCCTCCTCTTCCCATGTTCCTCTTCTTTCTTTTCTTCCTCTTCCTTCTTCGGCCATTTCCTCTGGTTTCACAGCCACAGCCAGCTCTTCTGCTGAGACAATCTCTTCTATTCTTTCATAGTCTTTCATTTTTTCTTGCTTAATCAGCCTTCTAGCCCTCCTTCCCCTCCTGGGTGTCCGCTTCTCTTTGACTGTATCCTCTGGTTCTAAGAAAGCAGCTTCCTTTGTTTTGTCCTTTTCCTGGGTCACTTCCTCCTCCTCCTGCAGTCCCTCTTCTTTTTCTAGTCTTTCCTCTCCAGCCTCTGGCATCTCTTCCTTATCTGTGACTTCTATACCCTCTCTAGTTGCTTCTTCATCGATAGAAACTGGTTCTCCCTCTTGCGGGGCTTCTTTCCTCAGCTCAGCCTCACCTCAAGCCCTCAACCCTCCAATCCTCAGCCTCCTCAGCCTCCTCAGCCTCCTCAGCCTCAGCCTTAGGCCCCACTTCTTCCAATAAGGGGCATATTTCTTCAAAGAGTTCCCAGCTCGGATGCTTGCCTGCCAGGATCTCAGTAGCAGTCTCCACTAGCTCAGTGCCTAGATCAGCCACCATCCATGTTTGGGAATCAGCTATCCTCAGGTTTGTGAGCCGGCAGAGATCATCCCGCCATTCACTGTCTGGAGGGAGAATCCTACCAGGTATTCCCCCGACACCCCGCCCAGAAAGTTTTGAAATTCTCTTCCTTGGTAGTGGAGGTGTGTGGTGGTGGTGGTGGTGGTGTGGTGGTGGAGGAGGAGGTTCAGCTGCTTCCGGAGGCACGAGTTCCTCTGGCGCAGCTACAGCTATGGCTTCAACTCCTTTCTTCTTCTTCCTGGCCTTTCGGTGTTTGCGAGCTTTCTTGTCTTTTTTGTCTGTGACTCTTGGGTGAAGCCTTTTCCTTAGTCTCATGGCCACAGAAATGTGTTCCTTCAAGACATCTTTCTCTGAAATTTCAGCCTCTTTGGGGCTCTTCAGTAGGCTCCCAGCTGAAGTCCTGGAATGGGTTACTTTGAGGTCTGCCTGATCTGCTTCGGCCTCGGCCTGTTCAATTAGCTCCTGCTTCTGCTGTTTAGCTGCCTCTTTCACCTTTCTGAGGCCTCGCAATATTTTCCGGGCTGCGGGAGTGAGGGGGGGAGAAATCAAGATATAAAGGTGAGGAAAGTACAGAAACTTTAATAAGGAGTACAGAGAGAGCTAGTGCCTGGTTTTTTTTTGTTTGTTTGTTTTTGTTTTTAAAAGACATTCTCCCTTGGTGGGTGTGTTCCCAAGTTGTGCCTCCTTATCCAAGGTGGGGTGGGGCGTGGACCTTGAGGTCTTCGAGAGTCTGTGGTCTCCTAGGAGAGTTGTCTGACTCAAGTTCTCCTCTTGTCTTCCTACCCTGTACCTTAGGCCCCTCTCTAATACTAACTAGCCTTTCTGTTAGGGATCCAAACCATGGGCCCAGCTGTCTCATACTTACCCCGCTTTCTGCCTGCTGACCGGATCTGTCTTTGACTTTTGCTGGGTTTGACTTCACGTACTTCAGGAGCTGGGGAAGTAGGAGCAAGGAGACAGCCTGACTAGGTGCAGAAGACCCCGGAATCTCCAAAGAGAAATCAACCTTATCTCTTTTAGACATTGACAGGTTATCATTTAATCGCAGCTCTATCTGAGTAATGAGAGTTTGAATGTCTGTGGGCCGGAGCCCCAGAAGATGGTCCAGGGACTCCTCCCCAATCTTCTCTTGCCTGTGAAAGTCAAAGGGGAGAGAGAGAGATAACTATGTTGAATCAGACACAACAGGGGAGCAGGAAGAAGAGAGCTGCTGCAGAGCAAATGCAGGGTTTAGCAGAGGGGCAAAGAAAGGACAGCGTATGACCAGGAGCACAGTGAGGATGCACTGTGCGGCGGAGCTGGATCTCCAACGAGGTAGAAGACAGAGAGGGATAGGTGACGGGATGGAGAAGCAAGAGAGGGCAACTGAGGTCATCAGAAGGCAGTTTAGGAATCACAAGGGAAAGGCTGATTGGGAGTGACAATGGTCAGGATAAAGACATGGAGGAAAGGAGTGGGGAGAAGATTAAAGCTAGAGGTAAAGAATCAAGGTAGGTGCAAGCAACTCACTGCAACTCCTGGAAAATGCCTGGTTTCTGGATCAGGGTTAGCAGTGAGCCCTTTGAATGGATTCCAGTTTCGGGCATTATGGTCATGGCCTTGTTCCTCACTTTTTGGTCCTTGTCCATCAATCCCTGAGCCAGAGGCAAGGCAAAGAGATGAGTGATCATGCCCAGGCGCTTCAGCCCCTCCCAGGACAGTTCTCGATGAACGGGTTGGGATGGGTCGAGTCATCCAGCAGACGGTGTGCCGTCTCTGAGCGCAGAGTTGGAGTCACCTGGTACGAGGCGAAGATCTGCCCCAGTGCGCCGATGCAGCACTGGTACTTGAGCGGGTTAGCGTGGACCATGATGCTGAGGATTGCTTCATCAGGCTACTGACGGCCACGTCGCTCATCTTCTTCCCCAGCCAGCTGCGGTTGGTTTTATCTGTAAGGACGCTGTACGTGATGTCCTTGGTTAGCCTCATTTCTAGGAAATCTTCGTCCTCTTTCTGTAGGGTTTCGCCGTCTTCACTCATTGCTCTTAACCTGCTCTGCCAGAAGAAGAATGGCTGGCCCCTCTCCCATTCCAGATCCCGCTGGGGTGGGTGCAGGCTGCACTTGAGGAATATTGGGCTGCCCTCTGGCCAAAGGCGGGCACGGATCACTGAGTTTGGGATGTAGCAATCTGGGGCAAGAAGCCATTTCCTCCCGTGTCCGAAGTAGCATCGCAGTATCTGATAGGGGTTCAGTCCGTCCCAGGCGGTCAGCTGCAACTGGGCGGGGATCACGTAGTGGGTAGTGAGTTGGGGCTGTCTGTCAAACTCACGCGGCAGCTCGCTTTCCTCCAAAGGAATATACCGGGAAGTGGTCAGTAACACGGTGCTGCCATCCTCCTCTTCCTCTATGACGTGGGGCACATTGTGATCAAACGCAATGGCCCGCTTATTGGGAAGGCTTACCAGGCCTTCTAGGTCCTGCTTCCGTTGACCTTGGTAGCTATACTTAGGCACAAATAAGGTCTCAAAGGAGAAGAAGAAACTCGGCATAAAAGGCTTGGGGGTTCTACCAGGTCATCTGTTACGGTCAGAAGGACGAGGCGAGAGAGTATCGATGGGGGGAATAGTTGTAAACAGGACACCAGATAAATACTTTGGTTGAAAGTCACAAGCAGGTCGGCCCGGTCATTGGCAAAGCAGAGTGGGCCAAAGTGCAGAGACGAGTCCAGCATGGCTATAAGTCTACCCTGAAAATCCCAGATGCGGACGGTGCCATCGGAACCGCCTGTGACGAAAATATTCAAGGCCAAGCAGACATCGAAGGAGGTAATGGGACATTGGTGCAGAGGCAGCGTCTCTATGAATTTGGTACCTTGCTTCGACCCAAAGGACATAAAATCATGGAACTTCCAGAGCCGTAGGCAGTTGGTATCCGTAATGGCACCTACAGCCCTTTGTAGGAGGACTAGGTGTTTTAGTGGGCAGCTGCTGAGAATGCAAGCCAGGGTCCTAAGTTGTAATCGGGTCCCGGTCAACACAGCTTCTGACAATTGTATGTAGTCATCTACCCCATAGGAACAGAGCAAAGAGTTTTCTCGGGTACTCAGAAGACCCCCACAGAGTACTGACAGAGCCAGTACCGCCCCGAAGTGAAGAATTTTCTCAATCCTGGCACAGCTGTGCCGGGACAGCACTCTAACCGAGCCGCTCTTATGCCCAGAGAATATCAATCCTTCCAGCCCCCGCCCCAGATGGAAATTCCCATAAGCCAGGCACTGAACAAAGTCCTGAGCATCCGGGGAGGTGCACAAGAGATACTTGACCGGGCAAGGGTTGCGGCTCGTGTCAAACACTAGCACCTCTGAGGTGCCCGTCGCTATGAAAAGTTCCTCTTTAAGTGGGTCATAGGCCCAGTCCACAGCATGGTCGAGGACTGAGAAAGGCCAAGTGATAAACAGAAGCTCCCCCGTTACGGGAGACACAAAGCGCAACAGGCCGTCCTCAGTGGCACACAGGATCCGGAAGCAGTTGTCCCTACAGCGGACTCGGCGTATCTGCTGGGAACGGAACCACAGACATTGAAGAGGCTATAGAAGCCAGGCAGACGGCGCAAGGAAAACTGATGTGCTGTCTGGCAGAAGAAAGTTGTGTTGTCGATAAACTGGAGGCCATAGAGCTCCTCGCCGAGTTCCAGGTGCCGGAGCAGGTTTCCTGAAGTGAGGTTCCACTCTTTGATTATGCCTTCCCGGCCAGCCGTCAGCAGGGTGTGGGCCTCTGACCGGCTCTGTATACAGACCACTAACGTGGGATGGGCTCTGAAGCTGTGGAGAGACTGGCTTTGAAGGACGTCCAGACGTAGACCTCCCCAGCCCTGTTCCCAGCGTAGACAAGGTTCTCCTCAAAGCTCGTAAAGCAGCAGGTGATGGGAGAGCTGCAGTTAGCGGCTACAAACCTCTGTGCCTCTCCCAGTTGACCCTGGCCCTGGCGTTCAAGGACTCTCAGCGTATTTTCACACAGGGCCATGAGGCAGCCATTGGGGCCATTCACGGCGATGTTTTGGACAATCTCGTCGCCAGAGATGGGAGATACTTGCATCATGTGCAGACCCTTGCCACTTTGTTCAATGGTCCAGGTGACCACTCCCCCCAGGATGCCGGACAGAAGCATCTTTGTTTCTGGATCGAAGCAGAGACAGCTGATATCAAAGCGGCAAGGCACAGTACACATGGATTTGAATGCCCTAAAATGGTCGCCAAAGAGCCTCAGGATCATGTCGCCACAGTAGGCCACGATGAAATGAAAGGAGCCTGTGTGGACTATTGCCTGGATAGGCCGAAGTCGCTCCGACATCGGGAACGTTCTCTTTTCAACCATGTCGTCAAATCTGTTCTTCACCCACACTACAGCCTGCAAGACAATAAAAGACAGTAGAGGAGAAGAGAGCCAGTCAGCCATCTTCCATCATTCCCTTTCCTCCTTCCTCCCCCTTTTAAATTTTTTTTTTTCCTTCTTGACAAGGTCTCCCTATGTAGCCCTGGCTAGCTTAGAATTTACTCTATGGACCTGGTTGATCTCTTTATCATCATCTTCTCCCTCTTCCTCCTCCTCCTCTCCTCCTCTCCTCCTCCTCCTCCTCCTCCTCCTCTCTTCCTCCTCTTCCTCCTCCTCTTCCTCCTCTTCCTCTGCCTCCTCCTCCTCCTCTTTCTCCTCCTCTGCCTCCTCCTCTTCCTCCTCCTCCTCCTCCTCCTCCTCCTCCCCCCCCTTCTTCTTTTATTTAATTATTATTTAATTTATTTAATTATTTAAATCACATTGTAATTTACTTATTCACACAGGGGTTATAAACACAAAACGGCAGAATATGGGGAAGGGAATGACACCGGAGCATAGGTGTTCAGGGGGAGTACAGATACCATTCAGAACAGGGTATCAGCTGGGTGAAGGTTCAGGGGACAGGTCACTATGACTCTACCTATGATTCACTTGTCCTTATCTAAGTTGGTACTGTCCGCCGAGGCTACCTATTTATAAGACCTATGACTACTCAGGCTGGTAAATTTCCACAGAAGCTGTCTGTTTACAATAGCTTATAGTCTCCTCCTCCTCTTCCTCCCTCCTCCTCCTCTTCTTCTTCTTCTAATTCTTCTTTATTTATTTGTTTGTTTTGGTTTTTCTATGACAGGATTTCCCTGAATAGCTCTGGCTGTCCTGGAACTCACTCTGTAGACCAGGCTGGCCTTGAACTCAGAGATTCACCTGCCCCTGCCTCTCAAATGCTGGGATCAAAGGTATGTGCCACCCCCACGCCCCCATATTTGTTTATTTTTGACAGGGTCTTGCTTTGTATCTCAAGCTGGCTTTGAACTCTTGATCCTCTAGAGATGCTAGGGACATCTCGGGCTCCTGAGTGCGGGATGACAGGCATGTAGGTATCAGAAGACTGGGGTGACTTTTGCCTTCTGGGGAGTGGGAAAGAGGGTAGAGGTAGGAAGCTTGAATCCTTTCACCAACTTAACATTCATTGATCATGAGCGCTACCCAGAGTGAAGGACATGAATGGACAAAGAACAAAGGGAAAGCCCAAGTCTGCATCCTAGTCACTCACAGGGTGGCTCTGAGTTCAGAGCTACAAGGGTGTGGCCTTTGGAGGAACTAAGGAAGAGAAAGAAAGTGGCCTTACCAGTGTTTCTTTTATGTAGGATGACACCCAGCAGAGAGAGGCAAAGAAATGGGCCTCAATGAAGTAATAGCATATAGTCGGCATAGTAAGAGGAAAGCGAGATTCTTTGAATAGTATTTGGGATCGTCAGTCAGCACGATTACGTCACTCTGTTCATCCGATGTGGATTTCTGGGGGAGAGATATGGCATAAACTGAGGCTTAGGCACTAACATATTGGCGGGGGGTGGGGTGGGAGGGGCAAGATTACAGTATTATCCCAAATTATATTGTGATGGCATATCTTGGTTGTCAGCTTTACACACCTGGACAGAAAGAGGATCAATCAAAGGACTATCTTCAGTCAGGTTTGCCTGTAGGCATGTCTAGAGGGCATTTTCTTGGTTGTTAATTGATAATATCAGAGCCAGGCCCACTAAGGGGGGCACATTCCTAGGCAGGTGGGTGGTATTGAAATGCTACCTGAGCAAATCAGAGTGAGTAAGCCAGTGCTTCTCCATTGGTTGGTTTCTGTGTCAATCACCTACCCTGAGCCTTGGCTCCCTTGGTGATACCCTGTAAGATGAAATAACCCTTCCTTTCCCAACTGTTTTATCGCAGCAACATAAAGCAAAACTAGAATACATCCCACATCCCCTTCCCCCTCCTCTCGTTACCCTCACCTGTGCATAGCATATGATACACTTGACAAGCATGTAAGAAACCCACGACACATAATGGACCAGAGTATGTATTATAAGCACAGTAGAAAACTATGCTCTTCTGAAGGTGTAGTTAGTCATACCCAACCCCCAACTCCATATCTAAAAGGTATATAGATCAGAAAGGACACATTTAACAAGTTACCCAAACAAGTTTATTACCTTAGAGCCACGTGCAATGTAACAAGACACCCCAAAATCATCATAGCTTAGAATTACTAAAGATCAAAACTAAACCAATAAGGGCTAGAGAGACGGTCCAACAGTTAAGAACACTGGTTGCTCTTTCAGAGAGCCTAGTTTCAGTTTCCAGCACCCACACTGTAGCTCACAATGGCCTGTAACTCCAGTTTCAGGGAACCTAACGCCCTCTGCTGCACTCCACAGGCACTGTGTTGCACACCCAGGCGAAACGCAACGTATACAATAAAATAAATCTTTAATCTCTGTGAGTTCAAGGCCAGCCTGGTCCACAGAGTGAGTTCCAGGACAGCCATGGCTACACAGAGAAACCCTGTCTCAAAAAAACAAAACAAAAAAACCCACCAGCACAAATAAGACTTTTAGGATAGCTTATTCTGGCCAAGGGACAGAACCATACACAGTGTGTTATTCCACAGAGATAGTACATAAATATGAACCATGTCCGTCTGGTCAGAGCCAGCCACAGCAAAGTTGAGGTTAGCAAATGTTCTCTCTGCTATAGAGTGGGAATTTTGGTTTCTTTAAAAACACAGACATATTATAAGAATGTGTTTTTGTTTTAATCTCAGGTGCACTGCTTCACAGCAGATGGCTGGTTTGCCTCGTGCTCTAGCAGGGGCATGGTTTTGCCAGCTGCAGATAGTTTCTGTGAGTGTGTGATGATTGGAATTCTGGGAACTTTTCCGAGACTATGTAAGTGCTAGAGCCCCAGCAGAATGGGCTGTTTGTCCATTGATGGTTGGATGCTGCTGGTTTCAGTTTGTTGCAGTTTTTTTAGCTGTCATATAAGAAGAGTCCAAAAGAAGAAATGAGATACCCTGCAGACTTGCCCCAAGGAGATCAATGCCCCTTGTCTTAGTTAGGGTTTCCTGAACAGACACCATGACCTAAGCAACTCTTATAAAGGACAACATTTAAGAGGGGCTAGCTTACAGGTTCAGAAGTTCAGTCCATTATCGTCAAGACAGGAAGCATGGCAGAGTCCAGGCAGGCATGGCGCTGGAGGAGCTGAGAGTTCTACATCTTGTTCCAAAGGCAGCCAAGAGAAAGACTGTTTCCCACGTGGCTAGGAGGAGGGTCTCAAAGCCCATCCCCACAGTGACAGACTTCAACAAGGCCACACCTCCTAATAGTGTCACTCCCTGGGCCAAGCATTTTCAAACCACCACACCCCTAATCAGCTGAAAGTAGTCTAATAGTATCATCACCCCTTTCCTCCGCCTGACTTTGGGGATTTCTTTTCTCTCTCCCTCTCCCCCTCTATCCTTCTTTCTCTCCTACATAGTGTTAGGGAGTGAAAGGGGTGGAAGAAGAAGGGTGGGCAATGGTGAAAGAAAAAAGAAACCACAGAGTAGCCAAAGACCTCTATACTGCTGGTATCTTACTCTTTGAGGTGCTTTGAATGAGACGGGCCCCTGGAGGTTCATATACTTGCATGCTTAGTCATCAGCTAAATGGTTTGGGAAGGCTTAGGAAGTGTGTCTTTTTAGAGGAGGTGTTTCAAAAGACCATGCCAGGCCCAGTCTTTCCCTCTCTGTCTGCCGCCTGTGGGTCAGGATGTAGTTTTCAGCTACTTCTCCAGCGCGCTCCCTGCCATGATGATGATAGACTCACTCTCTGAAGCTGTAAGCCAGCCCTCAAGTATGTGCTCTGTGCTCCCCCTTATAAGGGTTGCCTTGATGCCGGGCGGTGGTGGCGCACGCCTTTAATCCCAGCACTTGGGAGGCAGAGGCAGGCGGATTTCTGAGTTCGAGGCCAGCCTGGTCTACCGAGTGAGTTCCAGGACAGCCAGGGCTACACGGAGAAACCCTGTCTCGAAAAAACCAAAAAAAAAAAAAAAAAGGGTTGCCTTGGTCGTGGTGTCTCTTCACTGCAACAGACCAGTGACTAAAACATGCTTTCCTTTCAGGAAGTTTCTCTCCACACAGGGTGGTTCCTGACGGTGCTCCCCAATGTCTACCGTCCCACTGTCACTACGCCTCACCGTTATGTCTGTACAATTATTTGGAAACTGGTAGCCCCCTTCTGTTGAGGTGACAACCATGGTCTGTCCTGGTTCTTGCTTTCGTGGACCCTATATAGCTCTTGTGAAGTGCCTATTACCATAAGATGGATTGAAGCTGACCGATAATATGTAAATTCCCTAAAAACCCATGCCTTACCTTGCTTTTTTGAAGGATCTCATTCACAAGCCTCAAAAAGTCATTCCACCTGGAATGAGCCTGGAGGAAGCCATCCTGGCCTGGTTTTCCCCTGGTCCTTCTTAGGACTGTTGCTTGCAGACCTGTGGATACCCAAAAGAGGAGTGCTTAGTTTGGCTCATGGTTTTGGTTTTGTTTCCCTTTGTTTCGTGACATCCTGTGTATCCTAGGGTGGCTTTGAACTTCTTGTATGGCAGAAGAAGACTTCACCTTCTGGTTCCTCTGCTCACAGCTCCTGAGTGCTGGGGGTTACAGTAGCCCGGCTTGTGCAGTGCTAGGATGGGAACCCCGGGCTTCATGCATGCTAACAGAGTGCTCACTCTCTGCCACCAACCTTCATCCCTAAACCTGCTTTTTCTCATTGTAAGATGAAAATGCCAATCCTGCCTGCTTTCTACTGCGCTATATCTTCGTTGTTACAGAGATCAGAATTCCTGAGAAAGCCTTGATGAGTACACCCTGAAGCAGCAGACAACTACCATTGGTGTTAGCATTCTGTCTAAACTCCACCTCCACAGTTATCTGGCAACAGCCAGGTAGCCCTGCCCACTATTATAAAAGGGGCTGTCTGGCCCCTCCTCTCCATCTTGCGCCTGTGACCCGTGCGCCTGCAGGTTGTATCCAACCCTCTCCCCTTCCCTTCCTCCTCTCTCCACATGGTCATGGCCGGCCTCCCCCCCCCCCGCCCCTCTCCCCCCGCCCTAAATAAACTCCTCTTCGTGGAACCCTCTGCCCTGGCGCTTCCCTTCCAAGCAGCTGCGTCTTAATAACAACAATTGGCTCCAGGATGCCTTGGGTTTCCATTTCTTTTCCTACTTTATTCCCCTCCTTCCCTCTTCCCTTCCTGCTCGGCCCCTCTTCCTCTCCTCCCTCTCCCTTCTGCGGTCTCTTTTTCTTCCCCTTTCCTTCCTCATACTCCCAGTTCCTCTATAAACATGACTACTAAATTTATACTCTGGCCAGCAGAGGGCAGTGAAGGCCAACTATGACTGTCACAGGAAAGGAACCCTCAGTCTCAGAAATGATTCCCAGGGGGTTGTCCCGGCCCGCTGCTCAGCAGTGTTTTAGGAACTTATTAGATTGCTTAGTACTAGTCTTTTTGGCCTGAGGCAGTGGCCTGCACCTAGAAACCCACACTCTGGGGACAGAGACAGGCAAAACTTCTCTGAATTTTATCTGAATTTTTCCTCTATATAGTGAGTTCCACAACCTCTAGGACTGTGTAGAGATACCCTATCTCAATGACTCCCAAATTGACTCAATGATCCCCCAAAACCAAGGGAGCAGAACAGAAGGAAGGAAGGGAAAATTATCATAGATCCAACCCCAGCCCTACTGCATTGTAAACTGCTATATAAGACCCAATGATAACCTGGCTTTTAAGAAGGTCTCTAGCTTGTCTCTTGCACACTAAAGTGAAGGACCATTCGTTTAGAAAAACTGTTGGAGTTCAGGGAGAGAATGGCTTGGGTCTTTTGAAGCAAAGCCAGCAAAATCACCCCCCAGTATGGCTAAGCTTAGGCCCCGTGCTTGCAGAGAGAAGGCCGCTGGCAGAACATTTTTATAGACTGGGTGGGAATCTGTTTGGAGAAGAAAAGAGATGCTCACAATTTACCTCACTGGGTCCTCCTTAGTCCCCAGAACCAGAGATGATATCATGTGTGGAAATATGCAGCCCCTGACAGTAGCGTCTATTGTTCTAAGTATACCATTGAGTCCCCCCCCCCCTTTTCTTCACCAGCCTACAAAAATTCACAGTCGGGATCCTTTGGGTTATCACTGCCGGGGTGGGCTGGGGGACACAAATGAGTCTTCAACAAGGTTTGTGTTTTCTGTCAGTCTTTCCTTGAGCCAATTCATCAGGTGACCCAGAGGAACCTCTCCCCTAAGCCCTTCCCAACTTCATCCTTAGTCTCAGAGCTAATCCCTAAAAATGAGTCTGGAATGAGCTCTGGAGGACAGACAGCTTGATAACTCAGAAATGATTTATTGGTAGCACTCGGTCTGTAATCAGAGTGATTGATTATGAGACAAAGGATTTGAGACTAAGATACGTTATTTCCTGTTGTCTGCAGAGAAAACCTAAGTCTGGGGGGGGGTTGTTTGTTTGTTTGTTTTGTTTTACGTTTTTTTTTTTTTTTTAGGTCCAATATACAGACAGATCTGAGGAAAAGCAGGTGGCATAAGAACCTTGCCTTAAAAGAGACCTGCCTGCAGGGGGCGCTCTACTCCACCACACTGCATGCCTCTGGGCACGCATTGGCTTCGTAGACTCTAACAGCATATGAGATACAGACTTCTGGCTTCCTAGACTTTACAGTTTAGCAAGAAAAGGAGACATCAACAAATAGACACAAAATTAACAATGGGACAACTGGAGTAATGGGGCATGTGCACATGAGTGCAGGTGCCCTGAAAGGTGACCAGAAGAGTGTGTCAGATCCCTGGAACTTGAGTTACAGGTAGTTGTGAACCATTTAACATGGGTGCAGGTAACTGGTCCCATGTCAGAGGTCCAAGACTATGTGCTCTTGACCTCTGAGCCATCTTCCTAGACCCCATTTACTTCTTATGATGGTACTATGAGTTAGCTATTATTCCCCTAATAAAAAGTTAGCTTTTTAAGATGAACATGCAAAGAATATTGGGATACCAAGGGCCTTATGAATAGAAAGTCACCATCTCACAGATGGCCACCTGTCTTCTCTCTTCACAACAGTGACCTGGTTATGTCCTTTCTGTATCTCTCTAAAGGTATGAGAGAGGTTGAACGTTCTGTACATGTAGAAGTATAATACATATTCTACATATGTCTGTATACAATATGCATACATTCTCACTCTATCTTCAGATTAGCTCATATTAATATAGAGCTACACTTCATTTTGTGAAAGTTGCCGGGGTATATGACTGATCATTCACCCACATTCCTATTAATAGATATTGGTCCTGTGTATGTGGGGAGGGGGTATCTCATGTACCCTAGGCTAGCATCACCTTGCAGGGTAGCCAAAGAGCTGGCAATCCTCCTGCCTCCACGTCCCAAGTGAATTTCCCTGTAAAGTACAGACCCTCTACCAGTATATTTGGTTTTTTAATAGACATTGGGCAGTTTCCAGCCTTTAGTTACAACAATCCATGCCACAAATGACTGACTACCTCTGTTGGTGTCTCATACTTTAATTAAATTGTAAACTGAAACAAACATATTACATTTAAGTATCACTGCTCATTATTGAGATCAATTTGTTTGTTTTTGAGACAGGGTTTCTCTGTGAACTGCCTTGGCTGTCCTGGAACTTTCTTGTAGACCAGGCTAGACTCAAACTCACAGAGACCTGACTGGCTCTGCTCCTAAGTGCTGGGATTAAAGGTGTGTGCCACCATACCATGGAGATTAATCTTGATAATTGTATGTCAACTTTGTTTTATCTATTTCTGTGAACCAGCTGGTTTAGTTAGAGTTACTTACAAGAGTATGGTTGAGGTTTTAGTCAGATGGTGATGAGCACTTACTATTGGCCATACCACTGAACAAAATGTCTCTCTCCTAGCAATCATTAACTTTAAGTCTATAGAGTCTCAGGGAAAGGTAGGCTTCTGGAGTTTTTATATAAAATTATGCCCCACAAAGTTCTAACTTGGTAGCCCAAGATAGCCCAGAACTCACTATGCAGTAACCCTCCTGTTCTCAGCCTTGTGAGTGCTGTGATTACAGGTCTGGTTTTATGTAAAAATTGAAGTTGGTCAGGCATGGTAGTGCATACCTTCAATCCCAACACCTGGAGGTAGAGGCAGGCAATCTTTGTGAGTTCAAGGCCAGCTTAGAGTATATTAAAAGTTCCAGGCCAGCTAATTACATGGGGAAACCCAGTCTCAAAAATTAAACTAAAATCGTTTATGTAGGTATTTTTGCTAGGTATTACTGCTTGTGGTTACAATGCCTTGGATTAGATGTTTTGCTGAATGAATGGACAAGTGAATGACGCCTCTGATCTGTCATCTGAAATATGTGCTTTCGGTCATGTCATAACGAACGCGGGCTTAAGCAGAAAGTGTATGCATGAGATTTGAAGGACTGAACAATTCTAGTCAGTTGCCTCAGAATCCCTTATGGAGTGCGAGTGGCAACACCGTTTGGTTGTTTTTTTTTTGTTTCTTTTTTTTTTTTTTTTTGGTTTTTTCGAGACAGGGTTTCTCTGTATAGCCCTGGCTGTCCTGGAACTCATTTGGTAGACCAGGCTGGCCTCGAACTCAGAAATCCGCCTGCCTCTGCCTCCCAAGTGCTGGGATTAAAGGCGTGCGCCACCACAGCCCGGCAGTTGTTTTTTTTTAAAAGGTCGAATCTTCATTCGTTTCTACGAGTGGATTAAATCTGGACATTCCCCAGGCGGTGGGCATTGGACAAACACGTTATCCTCAGACTATGTCATTACTGAATGATTAGAAGAGACAAGGCCTGCCAGGCAGCCCCTACGGGTCGTGATTCTGCGCCCCCCATCTCGGGGATTGGTCCGGAGCCGGGAGGAACACGGGGAGCCGCGTCCTCACGTTCCAGCTCCCCTGTATCCACATGGGCGGGAGGTAGGTGTGTCCACCTCCTTCGGGCTGGAGCCGCGCCTGTTACCTGTGACAGGACTCCCGACAAGGGACAGCGAGCTCTGCGGCACCCCGGAGCTCCTGTGTAGACGAACAGACCTAGAGGGGACCTGGGAAGCTACGCTGAAAACGCTGTGCGAGGACCCCACCAACAGAACGGTTAGTCCCGCCGACCCGCACCTGGCGGATTGACCCGGGCAACCAGAGCGAGCGCGTGTGCACGGTGGCACACGCACGCGTTCCAAAAGGGGGTGGGACCCCCCTGTCCCGAGGGGACCCCCCTCCAGCAATCCGGGGCCGAGTCGGCCGGAGAGCGCGCGTGCGCGAGGGCGCGCCGCCGCCGTCCCGCTCCGCCCAGCGTTGAAGGGGTCTAGCGCACAGCTCCGGTCTTCCCGCCCCTCCCCAGGCTCGCAGGCTCGGAGTAGTAGACTCCCGCCCTGCGGAGAGGGACGGCGAAAGGTTCCTCGAGCCGAGGGAGAAGGCGGACGTGGCTAGGAGAAAGGAGAAACCGGTCGAACCGGGTGAAGAGCGAGGCTCCCTGGCTGGAGCCGACACAAGACACGCCTCCCTGCCTCACACCCCTCGAGGCTGCGGAAGTCCTCCAGAGACTGGAGCTGCACCGAGGCGACCAGTAGACTACGATTCCCAGAAGGCGGTGCGGTGGCGTGCCTACGACTCCCAGCAGGCCCCGCGCGCCAGGCTCTCTTCAGCGCGCTGCTTCTTAGGGAGAAACTACAGTTCCCACGAGGCCTCGCGCGAAGCGGCTTGGAAGTGGGCAGCCTGGAAGTCACTCGGGCCACTGAAGCTGGCGGCGTCTCTAGCGAGCCGCGTCGTGCTGAACGCCGCGGTCGAGGAGCCCGCGGGGCGTGTGACCGGGACGCCTAGGTACGTGGCTCCCGGTGCAGGAGCAACCTCGGGCAGGGGTGGTGGGGATTTGGTAGCTGCTCGGACCCCGAGGGTCAGCGCAGGCGGGGTGACCAGGCGGACGGCCGGGTGTGGGCATCGGCTGTGGGGGGCGGCAGCGCCGGGACTCACGCCCTCCGTACCCGGCGGGACTCGTGTCCGCATGGCTCAACTTTCCAGACGTGCAACCCGGCTCGGTGGGGAAGAGCTTGGAGTCCGGGAGACGTGGGTGCACGTCCCAGCTCTGCCACTCTGGAGCTGCGGTCTGGGAAAACCGCGCCGAACCTCGTTTTTGCCTTCGGTAAAACGGGGAAGGAGGAATTGTCTTTTGCTGGTGATTGTTCTGAGGTGTTGAGATCTGGGGAATAAGGCGTTTCACATTGAAGATACTTATTACTGGTTTGCGCTATTGTTAGTTCCTGGAGAAATGAGGTGAAGATACTATAGATTGCCAGTTAGTTGACCATGTGCATGTAAAGACCTGAGTCCATAGTTAACACTCAATGCAGAGTAGCTGCTGTATACTGCGATCATTTTGATAAGAGCTTTTGCTTGTGAAGCAGAGAGACTCACGTTCAAATTTAGGGTTTGTCATGCACCAGCGAGCTGTGTGACCTTGGGCAGCTAACTTCACCCCTCTGTGCCTTAGTTTTCCCCTTCTGTGCTTAAATATAAAGTGGAGATTTCAATGGAAGCCATCTCAC